>JAHRHZ010000251.1:46666785-46681902 GCA_024137785.1 Ginglymostoma cirratum
CTAGACCCTTCTTCAGAAAATGATTTTCTGAAGAAGGGTCTAGGCCCGAAACGTCAGCCTCCTGCTCCTCTGATGCTGCTTGGCATGCTGTGTTCATCCAGCTCTACACCTTGTTATCTCAGATTCTCCAGCATCTGCAGTTCCTACTATCTCCATAACAAAGATGGCAAGTGTGTTAAACGCCTTATTAATCACCCTATCTATATGTGATGCAAATTTCAAATAATTATGTACCTGAACCCCTAGGTCTCTCTGTTCTACGACACTGCCCAATGCCCAACTTTCAATTGTATAAGTCTTAGAACATAGAACAAAGAACTGTACAGCACAGTACAGGCCCTTCGGCCCACGAAGTTGTGCCAAACTTTTACCCTTATCCGAAGGTCGATCTAACCTCCACCCCTACCTTATATTATCATCCATATGCCTATCTAATAGCCACTTAAATGCCCCTAATGAGGCGACTCCACTACCCTCTCCGCCAATGCATTCCATGCCACGACCACTTTCTGAGTAAAGAAACTACCTCTGACATTTCCCCAATATCTACCTCCACTCACTTTAAAACTATGCCTTCTTGTAATAGTTACATCCACCTGAGGAAAAAGTCTCTGGCTGTCCACTCTATCTATACCTCTGATCATTTTGTACACCTCGACCAAGTCACCTCGACCAAGTCACCGCTCATCCTTCGTCATTCTAAAGAGAAAAGCCCTAGCTCTCTCAACCTTTCCTCGTAAGACCTTCCCTCCATTCCAGGCAACATCCTGCTAAATCTCCTCTGCACCTTTTCCAATGCTTCCACATCTTTTCTGTAATGAGGCGACCAGAACTGGACACAATGCTCCAGATGTGGCCGAACCATGGTTTTGTATAGCTGGAGCATAACTTCACGGCTCTTGAACTCAATCCCTCTATTAATGAAAGCTGACACACCATACGCCTTCTTAACAACTCTATCCACCTGGGTGGCACCGTTCAGGGAACTGTGGACATGAACCCCATGATCCGTCTGCTCCTCCACACTGCCAAGAATCTTTCCGTTAAACCCGTATTCTGCTTTCAAATTTGTCCTTCTTATCTTTGTTTTGCCAAAATGCAATAATTCACATTTTTCCAAATTAAAATCCATTCGTCACTTGTCAGTACATTGACCCAATTGATCGAGAACGCTTTGTAATCTTTGGTAACCTTCTTTCACTGTCCAATATACCACCGAATTTGGTGTCACCTGCAAAATCACTAACAATGCCTTCCATATTCTCATATAAATCATTTATATGAATGATTAACAAAGGTGGACCCTGCACCAATTCTTGCGGAACACTGCTGGTTACTGGCCTCCAGTCCGAAAAACAACCCTCCACCATCACCATCTGTCTCCTGCCGTTAAGCCAATTTTATATCCAATTGGCAAGCTCACTTTGAATCCCATGTGACCTAACTCTACTAATTAGTCTACCATGTGGAATCCTGTCAAAGGCTTTACTAAAACACAAGTAATCATTGTTCACTCCTCTGCCCTCATCAATCTTCTCGGTTTCTTCCTCAAAGAACTCAATCAAATTTGTGAGACACAGTTTCCCTCACACAAAACCATGCTGACTATCCTTAATCATTCCTTGCCTTTCCAAGTGGATATAAATCCTATCTTTCAGAATCACTTCCAACAACTTACCCACCACTGAAGTCAGACACACAGGCCTATAGTTCCTAGGCTTCTCCTTACCACTGCATCAAAATCTGGAATTCCCTTAACAACCGCTCTGTGGCTGTAACTACACCATGTGGGCCGTAGCAGTGTAAGAAGGTGGCTCATCATCACCTTCTCATGGATATTTAGGAGGTGGGCAATAAATGCTGGCTTTCAGCTTCAGAAGTAAACTTAAGGAAAGCCATCTATTTTAAATGTGTTAAGAGGACAATTTAAAAAGTCACGTTTTAATAGTAGCATACAGCTTCCACCCTGTATCACTGTACTGTAACCTGTTTGAGAGAGAAGAGAGTGCCCAAATCCTGGATTGCTCCTTCCTTTGCTCTCGGACTTTGGCACCACCAATGATCCAGTTGGTACCAGCTATTCACTGAAGGTACCACAGGTCAGACGGTCAAATGGCTGCAGGAGCAGCAATAATAGCTTGCGTTTGTATAGCACCCTATATATAGTTCCTACACCACAAAGTTGAAGTGGTTCGATGAAGGTTGGTCACCCCTACCAGGTGGTCCAGGGCAAATCAAGATGGGCAATAAATGCCAAGCTAGCAACAGACATGCATGTTCTTTCGTACAAATAAAACAAAATAGCAAACAAAATGTACAAGGAACTTCATAAGAGTACAATCAAACAAAGTTTGATACATGAGGAAATATTAGGTTGTCACCAAAAACTTGGTCCAAGAATTGGATCTTAAGGACTTAAGGGTAAGACGGTCAAAAAGACATATGGGCTACTTGCTTTATTGGTTGAGGCATTGAACACAAGAGGAAGGAGATTATGTTGGAGCTGTATATAACGTTAGTTAGACCACAGCTGGACTACTTTGTGTAGTTCTGGTCATCATGCTATGGGAAGGATGCGACTTCTCTGGAGACAGTGTCAAGGAGATTCATCAGGATGGTGCCTGGGCGGGAGCGATTCAGCTGGGAAGAAAAACTAAATGAGCTGGAGTGCTTTCCTGTGCAGAGAAGATTGAAATGCGGTCTGATTGAGGTGCACAAAGTTGGGAGGGACATAGATAGGGTAGGTCGGGAGGAATTTCTTTCCCCCTTAGTGGAGAGACCAAAACCAGGGGCACAATTTTAAAGTAAGAAGCAGGAAGTTTTGAACAGATTTGAGGAAATTACATTTTCACCTCAAAAGTTTGATGTATCTTGAACTCTGCCTATAAAAATTGCTAGAGGCAGAAACCCTCAAGACATTAAAGTGCTATTTCGATGATCACTTGAAATGCCATTACATACAAGGCTATGGGCCAATTGCTGAAGGATGTGATTGGGATAGATAGATGTTTGATACTAATGTGTACATGATGGGCTGAAGGGTCTCTTTGTGTATTGTGAAAAACCGATGACTATTCAGATGGACCGAATGGAAGAGGTGGAGGGGTTCAGAATGGGAAATCTAGAGCTAAGGCCCCAGGCAACAGCAAGGACACCCCTGAGGAAGCACTGAAAACTGAAAATGGCCAAAAAGCCACAATTGGAAGAAAGCAATGGTCTTGGTCTTTTTTAGACCCGGTAGAGGTTACAGAAAGAAGATGGGTGTGAGATTGGTTTGAAAACAAGGATAAGAAATTTATAGCGAAGGGATTGTTGGACTGGGAGCTAATGAAGGTAATTGGGCCCAAGGGTAAAGGATGATGGACTGTGGCACCTTAATTTTAATAAGTCTTGCAGCATGTGAGAAAATTCATTTTTCTGATGTATATTCTGACTTCCTACAGCACGCAATTGTGGGAAATATGTTTTGTTCCAAACTTTCTCAGTGGATCCTGGTGTTGCACAGGAAGTCCTGAATGACATTAAGGTCAAGAGGCATCCCATTGACCTTTGAACATCCTGGTAGGAGCATCAGATGGCAATGGAACTGTTCACTCAATCTCTATTAATTCATCCAGAACTGAGCCAGACTGAAGGGGAGGGAAACCACAGGTGGGGGTGATTATTCAGAACAAGAGATCCAAGGTCACCCCCTCCTCCCAGGTGCACCTCACACATAGAATGTTTTGACGGGTTTTACGAATTGGCTCGAGAGCCATGCTATCTCCTTAAGACTCCTCAAATGCCAAACCAATGAGGACAGTGTAGACTTTTCATGGAATCAAGAGATCCTTCCTGGGAATGTGACATCGTGCCAACCGAGAGTCGAGGCACTGACCGGCAGCTCTTTTTTTCAGGGTGTGTTGGGGGTTTTAGGGGATGGGACAGTCCCCAGAACAACCAGAGGTGCAGTATCGAGGAGTAAGCCAAGCCTGTCAGTGAGTCAGGGCAAGGTGGCGTTTCACAAGGTGGGCAGTGTGCACTGGAGTCGGCAACAAGACCAAGACGCCACATCGCTCAGCAGGCACACCCCTCCCCTTTTCCTGGCGTCAGGTCCCTTGAGCAAACACTTTGCACCTTTGAACAGGGTTACCTCCTATCACTTTCAACAGCAGACCACAACAGGCAGCACAGATTTATTGCCACAGTGCCCGTGCAGTGACAGACCAAACCATTGCTGGGTTAAAACTGAATTTTCATCAGGGATATTTTCTGACCCATTTCTATGAGATCTTCTGGATCAGAGATAGGGACCACTGCAGCACAGGAATCCCACCACGAGTTTAACACCCACATTAACAGGGCAAAGCCCTAAAGCGATCACTAATTGCCCACCTCAGGGTCTGAATTGGAAGAGGGCCAGTTGACTTGCCAACCACAGATTTAATTTTGGCAGACAAGGGATGGCAGGACAGGACACTGCCCAATTAAATGGCTGCCCCTATTTCCAAACAGACCACGGGAAGGGACAGAAATATATGCCTCCGTCTCAAATTAACAAATCCAAAAATTTTATATTCCGAAAGAACTGCATTTAATTTGCATTTGAATGATTCAATGCAAACTGTTTTTTATATTTCTACTTTTTTATTTGAAAGAACTCATCATCATTACTCAGATTTAAATGTAATCTCAATGCCTTGGCAAGAAGCAAAGTACAGACTGGAATATGCATTTAACTTCTGTGAATCAGTCAGACACTGTTCTGCACTCGGTCATGTGAAGAAGCCTGAAAGTTTGAGCCAACTACTGTCAAGGTCTCTTGACTTCAGATAATGGGAAACAAATGATCCTATCTTGTTCTACCAGTGCTCAGTCCTAACTCAACAGCATCTAATGTGGGAACAGAGAAAAAAGCAGAAAGCAATCTCACTCCAACAGTAAGATCATATCATAATCATCAGTAATAATTATTTGGATCAGAAGATCATATTAAAATAAACCCAGAGTTCAGGACAAAGATAAAATGTCAACCCTATGTCATCCTCAGACTGGAGAAGAGAAGACTGAGAGGAATTTCTTATCGTTGTATTCAAGACATTTAGACAGAAAAACAGAGGATACACAATTATTATGGCACAGAAGGTGCCATTCAGTCCATTATGTCTGTGCTGGTTCTCGTATGAAGAATTTCCCCGCATTCTCTCCTTAGCCTTGACATATTTACTTTTCAGATAACAAATCAATTGTCTTCTGAAGACTTCAACTGAATTTGCTTCCATCGTATTCTGGTGTGGAGGTGCTGATGCTGGACTGAGATGGACAAATTCAGGAGACACACGACACCAGGTTACAGTCCAACAGGTTCACTTGAAATCACAAGCTTTCATAGCATTGCTCCGTTATCGAAGGACGACGGGGTAGTGCTTTGAAGGCACGTTATTTCAAATAAACCAGTTGGACTGTAACCTGTTGTCATGAGACTTCTGGCATCGTATTCTGGGGTAGTGCATTCCACACCTTAAATGTTTGCTACATGATTGGCTTATGATTTGAGGGGCCTTAAACAAAGAAGGCAACTTTTCTTATATTATCATTGTTTCTTCTGCCAATTATTTTAAATTTGTGACCTCTGCCTCTCAATCCTTCTGCCAGTGGGAACGGTCTGTCCCTATGCACTCAGTAAAGAACCTGCATTTCTATAGACCCTGTCATGGCTTCAGGATGTCCCAGATTGCTTTACTGTGAATGAACTATTTTATGAAGTCCCTGATATTTTGCAGGGAATGTGGCACTTATTTTGCATAGACAGAGTTATCACTATTGGCAATGGAATAAGACAATGAAAGACTGGCATTAATATGGTCACTGAGGCACATCTCAGAGAAACATCTCAAAGAGCTGAAATGCCATGACTAATGCTCAGTAAGAAAACCCAGCTGCCACTTTACACACAGCAAGATCCCACAACATCAGGATAATGACCAGATCATCTGGGTTATGTTCTTCTTCTTGGTGCATTTGGTTGAGGGTTAAATGTTAGCCAGAAAAATTGGAAGTGGTTCAACTGCCAGAGCCTTCTGTAGTTTGAAACTTTTTTGAGAATTAGGACCTGAGAATATCGGGTCCTGATTTCATTCATTGTCACAGTTGGTAGTGTAAAGGGTTAGTGGTAAATATGTAGCCAGTATGCATCATCAATGATGTTCGCGATCACATGAAAACAAACCATTAGCCATTCACGTAAGAACAAACCAAAAGTAAGTTGTCCAAGCAGAATCTTTGAAATAAGAAGGTCCTTTACCATAGGCCACACCACTCCCTGTAGAGTTCACCTACTTTAAATTTGTGAGGTAGAAATCTTGCAGAACTTCAACTCAGCAGCAGCCAGTACAAATCAAACAACAACTTGCCTGAAAACACTGGGTGGCGTCTTTAATTTGTAATGAGGGTGTGCTTTCTGTTTGAATGCACGGCCATGTTTGAGCTCAAGAAAGAGAATTAGGTGAGGTGTTGAAATTGAAAATGGCACCTCAAGAATTCTTACAGTATGGAAGGAGGTCATTCTGACCGTTCAATCTGCTTTGACTTCCTAAGCATTTTGATTTCATGCCAATTTCCTGACATTTCCCCTAGTGCTGCATGTTATTTCTACTTAAATTATTACCCAATGCCCTCTCGGTGAACCAGCCTCGACTGCCAGGCAGTGCATCCTGGACCCGAACTGCACGTTGTGTGAAAGAGTTTCTCCTCACCTTGCATTTGCTCTTTTCACAAAACACTTAAAAACTGATTCTTGATCTGTTTATGACTGGAAAAATTTCCTTACTATCTGTTCCTTCATGGATTTCTATCACATCTCCCCCCACCTGTCCTCTCCAAGTGAAATGAAATCAGCATGTCACATTGTTTGGACATCATTATTTACTTCCTATGCCTATTTCAAGCATACACTCCTGATGACTGCACTTCCTCACCCTTAATGAGTGGTACCGAGCAGAGCCTCTAACATAATGTACAAGTTCAAGACCCAGTTTGCACCCATCATGCTCAACCTATGGGCATTGTCAAACTGAATATGCAGTCAATAACTGGTGATATCTTGGATGGGATTTAAAATCCAAAGGAAACATGTATCAGCACATTATTGCACAGAATGCACAGCACAGGAAATGGCCATTTGGCCAACCGTCCCATGCTGGGTTTTTTTTGTTCGTTCGTTTGTTATTGAGGCATGAGTGTCATTGGCTGGACCAGCACTTGCTGCCCATCCTTAACTGCTCTGAAGAAAATGATGGTGAACTGCCTTCCTGAACAGTTACAGTTCTTGGGTTGTAGGGTCATGCAAAGTGTTGTTCAGGAGGGAGTTCCACACTTTCGACCCAGAATCAGGATAGCATGTGCCTTGGAGTCGGAACTTGTGGGTGTCTGTGTTCCCATGCATCTGCTGCCCTTGTCCTTCTAGATGGCTATTGATTTGGAAGCTGCTGTCAGAGGATCATTCATGATTACTCAAATCAAGACTCCTCCCATTCTCCGTCATTTAACTGTGGCAGCTTAACCTCCCTATTCTTTTCTCCCTCAGGTGTTAATCTCACCTCCCCTTATCGTTTAATTTTTGAAAAGTGCATAATTTCAGTTTGTAAAGATGCTCAACAAAAACCAGTAATTCAATATTGATTCAATGCCCAACATCTATTCCTTAATTGTGGGGATTGACCTCTGCTCAAAACACTGTGGAGAATGTTTCCATCTTCTGCTCTGTGTAACGCTGACCTTGTGAATGCCAACAATTCAATCCTATATCTGCGGAACACAAACTGCAGGAATAGAACTTCATTTTCCACCTAGACACTTTACAGCTTTCAGGACTGAACATTGAATTCAACACGCTCAGAGGAAGATTTCTGTCCCCTGTCTTGATTACAACCTTCTCCATTAAATGTCTTGTTTGCAGGGGTTTGCTCTCAGAAAAGCTGGACTACGTTGGACTATTCACACACGTCATTTACAACAATTTTGTGTCTAGGTAGCTCCTTTTTTTTTTACCAGAAGCACTCTGTCTCCTTTTCTACAATGAGCACTCCCTTTATCCTTCATTCTGGCAACCTCGTCATTTGTTCCACTTGCTCCTCCTCCCTGTAGTAATTAGAATGAAGTCTGCCAAATGGATCCATAGAATATGAGTTCCTTGATTGGGGCTGTTAAGCTGGTCCAATCAGGGAGCCCTGGCTGACAGATATAAACAGGAGTGTCAGGGTTTTCTGCTCGCTCCAGAAGCCAACTCTGAGCTAGCTGGGCCAATATTATGTACAATGCATTGTAAATAAAGGGTGACTTGGTGACAGGATACCAGCCTTTGTGCAATTATTTCACTCCCCCTTTACCAACAGCATACAAAAAAAAATTTCCAGCCCACCTCAGTTCTAAAGAAACGTCTTTGGAGTTAGAAATTCTAATTCAGCTTCTCTGTCCGTGGCTCAGTCCAGACCTACTGAATTTTTCTCCAGCACTTTTTGTTTTCACTTGTGAGTGGAGCTGTCTGTTATTGAGATTAATGGGAATGAATATCAGGGGCTTTCTGTAAAGGACAGCTGAACTGCAATCACCAGCTTAACACCTGGGTAACATAATGAAAATCTAACCCATTGTTGCTAACAACGACATCCATTTTACTGCTTCTACACAGTAAGCCATACAGTGCGTGCTCATAATTGTTCTCACATTCATAAAAGAACTGAGAGGTCTTGTTCTTTCTGTGAGAGTGAGTCAGGCCTTCTATCACACAGTGGGTGAACCAATGAAACAGCTCCCAAATTCATTCACTCTCAGCTATAATTCAGCATATAGAAGGCACCGAAAGCTTTAAAATGATGGACCAACTCAACAGGATTGAGGATAATACATGTGCAGTAATCAGCCTTCACAGGAGTGAGAAATGCTGTTTTGATGAACTGATATTTGAAGATCTAGTTCAAGGTGTAAGGGAATGAAGGGACATGGTCTAAAGGATTGTGAAGCACACTCCCAAACAGTAGCTGGAGTTGTACAGAAGCAAAGTATTGTTAATGCTGGAAATGTGAAACAAACACAGAGACTGCAGGAGAAAATCTGCAGGTCTGGCGGCATCTGTGGAAAGAGAAGCAAGAGTTTGTGTTTTGTCCCTGCTATGACTTCTTCAGAATGTGCTGTGCTCTACATGTACTCGAACCCACTTTACCTTGTGTAAATACACACTCTGCAATTGACAGAAGAGATCAGAGAGCCAGAATTTTCAATCAAACCTAAACCCATCCATTAATAATACCCACACACTTGAACCTTGCCCCATCAGTAAGACCCCAAACTCTCAGCTCGAGACTCAAATCTCACCCCACCAGTAACACTGCTCTCCTGTCCTCATTTACTGAAGTATATATGGCCATGACCTCGTGAGAATGTTATTCCTCAATGACTGTGTAATAATCAGGGGCTGAAGCCTTGGTGATTAATGAGTGTCTTTGCAGCATTAGCAACCATTTCCATTTATTGACATTCTTTTGTCTGCAAATGCAAAGAAATATTTCATATCCGATCAATCACTATTACCGACAGCAACTGATCCTCGTGAAAGCCCTTCCTTGTTTCGTTGATTTTTCATTCACCAGTCGTTGTCAAAATGCTCTCATTGTTCTCACTTGCTGCCTCCTCACTGGTGTTTAGTTGTTCACCTTTCCCTGAAATGAAAAAAAAAACTGGAAGAAAAAGGGAAAGAAGGCCTTACATTTATGTAGAACCTTTTAAAATCACAGCCAATGAAGTAATTTTGAAGTGTAGTTTGGGTCATCATGTAGGAAACAGCAATGTGTTTGGGCACAGCAGGATCTTACAGTATTGTGCTATTGACCACATAGTTTGTTCACATGACTTCATTATTCATTCATGGGACATGGGCATTGCTGGCTGGGCCTGCATATATTGCCCTTGAGAAGTTGATGGTTAGTTGCCTTCTTGAACTGTTGTAGTCTATGTGCTGTAGGTTGACCCACAATGCCTTCAGGGAGGGAATTCCTGGATTTTGATCTGGTGACACTGAAGGCATGGCGATATATTTCCAAGTCAGGAAGGTGAGTGGTTTGGAGGAGAACTTGCAGGTGGTGATGTTCGCATGTATCTGCTGCCCTTGCCCATCCAGGTGGTAGAGGCTGTGGATTTGGAAAGTGCCATTGAAGGATATTTGGTCATTTCTGCAGTGCATCTTGGAGATAGTACACACTAGGAATGTGGGATGAGAAATAAATATGGGCCAGGACTTCAAAAGAAGATCCCACCATTTTTTGGAAATGTTGCCATTGGATCTTTTACATCCACTGGTGAGAAAGCAGATGGCCCCTTGGTTTAAAATATCAACAGCAAACCAGCACTTCTGACAGTAATACATGGACTATCAGCTTTGACTTTTGTGCTCAAGTCCTGGTGTGGGATTTTATCACACACACTCTGAGTCAGATCTGAAGACACTGTTCTGCCATTCAATCCGATCATGGTTGAACATGCAAATCAGTTCCTCCTTCTTGCCCTGTCTCCACATTAATTCCTTCAATAATCAAAAAAATCTAACACCTCAGTCTTTTATACTCAATGACTGAACATCACAGCTCTCTGGAGTAAAGGATCCCACAGATTTAAAATCTTCTCAGTGAAGAAATTTCTCATCACCTTGGTTTTTGGCTGACTCTTTATTCCAAGACAATATATTTTGGTTCTAGACTCTCTAGCCAGAGAACAAAAATCTCAGCATCCAACAGGTCATAGAGTTATAGAGCAGTACAGCACGGAAACAGATTCTTTGGTCCAACTCATCCGTGCCAACCAGATATCTTGAATTAACCTCATCTCATTTGCCAGCATTTGGACCATATTTGTCTAAACCCTTACTATTCATATAACCACCCAGATACCTTTAAAATGTTGTAATTGTACCAGCCTCCACCACTTCCTCTGGCCGCCCATTCCATATACACACCACCCTCTGCGTAAAAAAGTTGCCCCTTAGGTCTCTTTGAAACCTTTCCCTTCTCAACCTAAACCTATGCCCTCTAGTTTTGGACTCTGTTACCCTGGGGAAAAGTCTTTGGCTATTCACCCTATCCATGGCCCTTATGATTTTACAAACCTTGTCGGCCTCCGATGCTCCAGGGAAAATAGCCCCAGCCTATTCAGCCTCTCCCTATAGCTCAAACCCTCCAAACTTACCAGCATCCTTGTAAACCTTTTCTGAACCCTTTCAAGTTTCACAACACCTTTCCTATAGGAAATCACTTCAAGAATTTTACACATAGCAATGAGATTGTCTTTCTTTCTTCCAAATTCCAGAGAATATATTCCATTCTGCTCAAGATCTCCTCACAGGACAACTCTTTCAATCTATTTAATCTTAGCTGTATTCTCTCCAGTGCAAATGTATCCATCCACAAGTAAGGAGATTAAAACTGTATGCATCACATCGGGTGTTATCACACGAAGGCACAATTGCTCTAATCCTTGTGTAATCAATGCTGAAAGATTACTTCCTGCACGC
Organism: Ginglymostoma cirratum; assembly: GCA_024137785.1. Classification (NCBI taxonomy): domain Eukaryota; kingdom Metazoa; phylum Chordata; class Chondrichthyes; order Orectolobiformes; family Ginglymostomatidae; genus Ginglymostoma; species Ginglymostoma cirratum. Next base: position 46,678,325 of record JAHRHZ010000251.1, read on the forward strand.
TAAGTTCCTGTGATTCACATCAATGGTTCCAATGAACATCAATCTTGACAAGTTTTTCAATCTTTAAGAAATATTCTGTTTTTCTATATTTTCTTCCAAAGTTGGTAACATCACAGGTCCCCAGATTATATTCCATTTGCCTCTTCTTGCCCAGTCACTCAAACTGACCATATTCCTTTGTAACAGTTGAACACAGTATGACTGCAGAAATGACAGTCGAGTCACAGAGTCATACAGCATGGAAACAAACCCTTCAGTCCAGCCAGTCCATGCCGACCATATATCCAAACTAAACTAGTCCCACCTGCCTGAGCTCATTTTCTATCCGTTCAAACATTTCTTATTCACGGACTTATGCAAATTGCAAAGGATCTTATTTACGATGCTTTGAAAAGTCTGCTCCATACTTCAGCTCTGGCTTCCAGATTTTTCTAAAGCTTTGTTTACTTTCTTTGAATTTACACCCAGCTTTAACCAAACAAACATATTGAGTACAAATTGTAACAGACCCGCATAATCAAACACAGAATAACTGAACACTGTAACAGACTCTTTATATCTTTTTCACTGCTTACTTTTCCACCCTTGTATATATATTATGAATTGACCTGTTTAAACGTGTCGTTACACATCTCTGGAACAAGTGGGACTTGAAGCTTACCTTCTGGACACTTCCATTGTGCCCTAAGTGTCCTATAATTCCTATCATTGTACCAACAGCAAACATCTGGTTCTCTCATTTAATTCGTTAATAGTAGGTTGGAGACGCCGCACTATGCATGTTGAGACATTGAGAGTGAGATGGGAAGGTGTGTGTGTATTTTGTGTGTGTGTCTGTGTGTGTGGGTGTGCGTGTGGGTGTGGGTGTGCGTGTGTGTGTGTGTGTGCGTGTCCGTGTATGTGTGTCTGTGTATGGTGGCCGTGGGGATAACTGGGAAGTGTGGATAAAGCCTACTGCTGAAGTTGTATAAACTCTCCAAAGTCCGATAATGTTGGATTGGACCTGACTTCCTGGGCACCATTTGTAAATAAAGTGAAAGCTGATCTCTATGCACTACTCAAAATTTACTACCAAGATATCAAAAGCCAAGCTGATTATTTACGCCTTTCACTGTTGCAATTTTAAAAGAAAGGAACATGGATATCGCTGACAATTTTCTGTCGATTCCTGATTGTTCTTGAACTGAATGATTTGCTCAGCTCAGAAGGCAGTTAAGAGCCAATCATATTGCTGCGTGTCTGGAGCCGCATGTAGGCTAGACCGGGTAAGAGTGGCAGATTCGTTTTAGTGAAGCAGATGGGTTATGTAAAATAACTGATGATAGCTTTATAGTCACCAAGGGTGAGGTTGCTTTTATATTCCGGGTTTGTGAATTGAATTCAAATTCCAGCAGCTATTATGGTGGGATTTGAACTCATGTATGCAAGATATAGCGAGTGATATAACCATCACATTGCCTTCTCAAAATATGTTCATTCATGTGGTAAGGGAAAAATACAGAGAAACAGAAAGAATAAAACTATTTACTGACAACCTCCATCCTGCCAGAATCGGAGTTTAAGTACCACAACAACTTTTTGAGAAATTCAAATTAAAAGTTTGACATCTGTAAAAGTGAACATGACGCTGTCAGATTGTTGTAAAGATCCAAATTTTCACTGCTACCCATCAAAGAAGGGTATTGGCTGTCCTTACCTAGTCTGGGCTTATATGTAACTCCAGGCCAACAGCAATGTGGTTGTCTTGTAAGTGTCCGCTAAAGTGGATGAGTGAACCAATAAATTTTGCTCAAACACATCACCAACGATTCAGGAAGAAGGCCGAACACCACAAACTTCAGTGAACATGTAATGGACAAGAAACAGTGGTCTCGAGAGTGATGTCAATGTCCTGGGAATAAATTTAAAAAAAGGAAATACTTCAAACTAGCTGCTATTCCTTTAGAAAAATTGAAAAAATTGCATCGAATTCTATCCAGTACACTTAGCTTCAGTCACCAATGGGAACAGTGCATTGGTTGCCATGAGTAGCAAAGGACTCTGGTTGCTATGGGCAATAAAAGGTTCTGGTTGCCATGGGTCATGAGTGGCTCTGCTTATTATGGGTACTGAATTGCTTTCACAGCGATGGGTAGTGACATCAGGGATGTTTCCATGGAGACCTTCCTGTGTTAGTATTTCTAAATATGAATATGTTAAATTTTCTAAAATTTGGATGAAGCAGATCCAGAACCCAGTGAAGGAACCAGTCTTAGGAAATGGGCATTTAGTTCCATTATGCATTGGCCAAAGCAAGTTCCCCTTGAGAGAATGGCATTACACTTTCAGCTTGGGCTGCTGTAGTCAATGCTTTGTTCTCTATAAGAGATTGGAACAGGTTAGTAACATGTTAGGTCATTTCTGAGAAATAGATGGTGCCAAAACTGTTGAAGTAGTATTGACCAGGCTTGACAAAGACATCAGGCTTAATTCCTACCCTAAAGGACATGAGTAAACGGGTCGAATATTTCTGAAAATCTGACAGCTTCGTGTTCACACTTACTACCAATACAGCCATTGATAAGGAAAGGAGGCAATTCATCCACCATACCAGTGTCAGCTCCTTGGACAAGCTATACAAGTGTCTCACCTCTACTTTCTTCATTCTCAAGAACTGGAAATTTCCTCCTTCAAACATTCGGTCAATTCCCTCCTGAATGTCACCACTGAATTGGTTTCCACTGCTTTTTCAAACAATGCATTCCAAATCATAAGATCTTACAGTGCAAACAGTCTTCGCCAAACTTCATCTCTGACGGAGTGCCGCACTGTCAGACGGTCAGGACTGAGGGAACACTGCAATGTCAGAGGGTCAGTACTGAGTGAGTGCCGCACTGTCAGACGGTCAGGACTGAGGGAACACTGCAATGTCAGAGGGTCAGTACTGAGTGAGTGCCGCACTGTCAGACGGTCAGGACTGAGGGAGCGCTGCAATGTCAGAGGGTCAGTACTGAGTGAGTGCCGCACTGTCAGAGGGTCAGTACTGAGGGACTGCCGCACTGTCGGAGGGTCAGTACTGAGGGAGTGCTGCACTGTCAGAGGGGCAGTACTGAGGGGGCGCTGCACTGTCGGAGGGTCAGTACTGAGGGAGTGCTGCACTGTCGGAGGGTCAGTACGGAGGGAGAGCCGCACTGTCAGAGGGGCAGTACTGAGGGAGCGCCGGTCTGTCAGAGTGTCAGTACTGAGGGAATGCAACACTGTCAGAGGGTCTGTACTGAGGGAGTGCAGCACTGTCAGAGGGTCAGTACTGAGGGAGGGCCGCACTGTCAGAGGGTCAGTACTGAGGGAGTGCCGCACTGTCAGTGGGTCAGTGCTGAGGGAGTGCCACACTGTCAGAGGGTGAATACTGAGGGAGCGCCGCTCAGTCAGAGGGTCAGTACTGAGGGAGTGCCGCACTGTCAGAGGGTCTGTACTGAGGGAGTGCCGCACTGTCAGTGGGTCAGTGCTGAGGGAGTGCCGCACTGTCAGAGGGTCAGTACTGAGGGAGCGCTGCACTGTCAGAGGGTGAATACTGAGGGAGCGCCGCTCAGTCAGAGGGT
>JAHRHZ010000251.1:46682002-46742860 GCA_024137785.1 Ginglymostoma cirratum
TGAGGGAGTGCCGCACTGTCAGAGGGTCAGTACTGAGGGAGTGCCGCACTGTCAGAGGGTCAGTGCTCAGGGAGTGCCGCACTGTCAGAGGGTCAGTACTGAGGGGGTGCCGCACTGTCAGAGGGTCAGTACTGACCGAGTGCCACACTGTCAGAGGGTCAGTACTGAGGGAGTGCCGCGCTGTCAGAGGGTCAATACTGAGGGAGTACCGCACTGTCAGAGGGTCAGTACTGAGGGAACGCTGCACTGTCAGAGGGTCAGTACTGAGGGAGTGCCGCGCTGTCAGAGGGTCAGTACTGCGGAATGTTGCACTGCTGTAGAAACAATACTGTTGTATCATTTTTCTTCACCACCCTTTCCTGGTCTGATGTCTGAGGCTTAGGATCTAGGTAGCTGAATGAGCTGTGGTTTTACACATCAAAAGATAAGACGCTATCATCTTAGTCATATTTCACAAAACCAACAAAAAAAATGAAAACTCAATTCCCATTTCAATCATTTGAGGTTCTTTTTCTAAGATTCTGCTTCTTTCACGCCTCAACGGCTTTACAACTGTTAAGCCATGTGTTTTGAAAATCAAAGCAAGAGCATTCCCTGTGCTATGAATGGAACATGTTGGTTCACAGGTCAGAGATCAGAGCATTCAGAATAGCAAGAGCCTGCTAAGAACGCCAGTGGTGAGTTTGGAAACTTCCCTGTTGTGTGGAGGACAGGAGTTAAGGGGTTGGGTGGGGGTGGCAGATGCTGACTCCCCAAGAGAATCTATCCTAGTCACCTTTAAGCCTCAGGACCCTAAGGAAGCAAGTCCAGGCTGGGACACTGCCCTGAGTCACCAGACTGCAACTCATGTCTGCTGGATGGCATAGGTAAGATCTATTCATCTCTCTGCCAATAATATGCTGATATCCAGATCAGCTGGTGTGCTGGCTCAGGGAATTCCCATCTTCCTCCATCAACTCTGTGCATTCAGGAACACATACGACCTACAAATCCACCCCAGATACCTGCACTTGGGGGCTCTGACAGGAAGGCCAATTGTCAGCGAGGAAAAAACATGTAATGGCAGATAATCAGTACCCAGAGGGCAGAGATTTAAGATAATTGGCGAAAGCACCAGGGAGGGAGGTTGAAGTGAAAATTTTACATCTGCCGGTGATATACTAATGAGACAAAGAATATATCATCACAGGAAATGGTACAATTTGTACTATTTGTGTCTCTCTTGCAGATATAACTACAGTAAGATGTTTTTTATTACATCCTACATATTACATTACATCAAATGTTTTCCTTAGCTCAGCAGACTCTGTAAACATTCTTCAGCTGCACCACAAGACCAGGATTATTATACAAACAGTGTAATGCAGTGAGTTCCTCTGATAGGAAATAAACTGCCTGAAAGTATGGTGGAGACATATTGAATGATTGTGTTCAGATTAGAATTAGATCAATAATAGAAAGGGGAAGTTTTTCACAGGGTTATGGGGAAAGCGCAGGAAGGTACAGTGGCACCAACTGGACATTTATTTCAAAGAGCTGACATTGTCATCATGGACCCAATGACCTCCTTCTGTGCTACATCCTTCTAAGATCTCCCTGACAACTACTTCTTCTACACTTCTCATAAGGATGGTCTCAAAATGACTGATATCTTGACTCCTGGATTTGTGCCATCAGATTATTGCGCACAAGAATACATTGCCAGGCAGCACATATAGAGATCAGCCAAGATATTGAAATCACAGGACTTTTTGTGTGCTAACTATGCTCATATCATATCTCAAGTCACTGAAAGCTTGAGCAGTTTGATTGTGTTTACCAGTAATTTATGTTCCTAAACTTGTGATTTATGAACAAATTCATGACTTTCTCTGAATAACATTTGTTATAAATACATTTCTTTGGACTGAGGTGAGTGTTTCTGACAATTATTAATAAGGACAAGATAGCAATGGCTCAGATGAGGTCCTATCTCCACAACACACATCCCAAGCTTCCAATTAAACTGATTTATTCAAATCCGTTTCATAACAAATGGTTCTATTCTTCCCACACTCTGCTTTTGATCATCACTGTCTGGTGTTTTGTGCACTTGTCAAAATTTAAAGAATGTGATTTTTTTTACCTCTCTGCAGCGACACACAAAAGGAATCGTGTCTTATTTGTAGATCACATTTTCTCAATCATTTCAAGAGCAGGTTACAATGAAGCCTATTTGTGGGAATTTGTACAGTAATTCTGTTAACAGTTGAAAAGGCCCTTCCAACTTGAAAGGTTACATATGTCTTATGTCAGACGATGAACACTGGGTTCCGTCCAGAGCTGAGTGTTAATGATTTTCTTCAGGAAGTCACCATTCCCTGTGAGCAAGGAAAAGCATAATATCAAGTTGCAGAACCCATAACAGGTCATCACAGATGCGTGTATGAAAGGGGTGTCAGCGAACGGGTAATGAGAAATGGCATAGGGTGTGGATGAGCAGAGTGAAGGATAGCAGGAGTTGCATGCAGAAACAGGAGAGGGTGAGGAATCAGGGCAATGTGGAGGGTGAAGTGCAAATCGTGGGTTGGGAGATTAGGTTGGGGGGCAGAGTGTGTGAGAGGTGCTGTACAAGGTAACAGTTCATATTACATTGAGCTGAGGTATCCAATCTGATGGTGTCTCAGCCCATGGGTTAAGCATTGCATGAACACCTGAAGTGAGCAGATGTAGTCTGCACAGCTCCTGAGAGTCATCCAAGTAATTGTACCTGCCTAGAAATGTAATGTGTATCTGATGAGTGCATGCAATAAACTATGAAAGACATGTGCCTCTTCTGTTTAGACTCACAATTGGTCCAACTTCTGCTACTGATAATTAAACAAGCTGTGAGCTCAGCATCGAGAAAGGTTTCTCTGTGTTTGTATCTGTTGGAATATGTCAGGTCCCATGTCAGAAAATGAAGACTTACATTTATGTAGCATCTTCTCATTTTGTACCAAAGTGCTTCACAGCCACTTGCCTGCTTGTCACCCCATCTCTCATTCGGATTATGATCGAGTTTCCTTCCTAAAGGAGAAAATTCTATGCTACCTGTCAGGTAATTTGAATCAAATTGAAGTTTGGCTTCCATTATACAGTCCAGCAGTGGCCCCAGTTCTGTGCTGTTAGATTTGAGATTCAAGAAAAAAAATTTATAAAGTGCGCATCAGCAAGATGGAAAAGATATTTCACTGATTGTAAATGTGAAAGAATAAATAACGTGCTGCGGGCTTCCCGAATTTTCACATTCTGGCAGCTTTTATGGTGCTTCTTAATTCATTTTTATGTCAGTGTGGTGGAAATGTTGTCCGCACTATTCCGTCTTCATGCTCCCCCAGCTCCATCTCTTTTCACCTGCTCCTATTCGGATTTTCCGTGCTGTTAACAATTTATGATTTCACTCCAAATCCCAGGTTGAGTCCAATTAATAATTTACCTTTGTTGTCATGCAGTTAGACTCCTGCTATATCTTCTGTTCACTCCTTTGCCCCCTTGTTCTAACTCCAGTCCTTCATTCTCCATCTCCCAATTTGGTTCACTTTCTATACTTCTCCTTTATCTTCCCCCCTCTTTCAGGTCCCTGGCGCTTCCCCTATTTATCTGATAGAGACTGAATTTGAAACAATCATGCTGTCAGTCCCTGGTTTGAGCTCTGCTACTTTCACACAGTCTATTCCTCTAAATTTCTTCATTATTATTCCTACTTTTAATCATTCAGTTGTGGGACATGGGAGTGACAGGTAAGGTTGACAGTTACTGCCCATCTCTAATTACCATTGAGAACTATGTCTTGAACTGTCGCAGTCTGTGTGCTGAAGTTATGCACACAAGGCTGTTAGTGAGAGGCCTTCTTCTGCACAAGGTCAAATCGAAGATCTCCAGGGTAAAGAATAAAAGAATAATAGCAAGCAGGATAACTATTTGAGAAGCAATGCAGCTGATGTTTGGAGACTAGAAATTAGTGCTGCCTGATGGAATGATTGGGAGGTGGATAATGAAAGATTGGAGTTAGAACAAGGAGAGACAGGCATGAACAAAAGATACAGCAGTAGTCTAGTGCTGCCTAAGCACAGTCACTCAGTGCTAACCAGTATCAGGGACCTGGGTTCGATTCCACCCTCAGGCGATTGTCTGTGTGGACTTTGCATATTCTTCCCATGTCTGTGTGAATTTCCTCCGAGTGCTCAGTTTCCTCCTACAGTCCAAAGATGTGCAGATCAGGTGAATTAGCTGTGCCAAATTGCTTATAGTGTCCAGGGAAGTGTCATCTAGGTGGTTTAGCTATGGGAAAGGTAGGGTTTCAGTGGTAGGGTGGGTCTGGTTGAGATGCCCTTTGAAGGCCCAATGTGGACCTGATAGGCCAAATGGCCTGCTTCCCCACTGTAGAGGCTTTATGATTCTATTAGCAAATGCTGACAAAGAAACCGGAGAAGCTTATAGAAGGTACTATCACTGAGAGGCCGAGGCTGATCAGCTGGAAGTGTGGATTCAGATCCCACTGCAGCAGTTCCTGGGATGTGAATTCAATTCATGAAGGAAACACCTGGAATGTAAAGTTTATCTCCATAATGTGGCCAGGCCTTTCATTTAGGGAGAAGTGTGCAGCAAGTCAGCATTGCTGTAAAGAAAACTGGGAAGAACTCAGTATGAAGTAGCATGAGTGGTGAATTCGGTGAGATAGTGCTGTTAGGGTGTATTTTGAATAGATTTAAATTAGAAAGTATCTGGAGTAGGTGAGTCCTTACATTTTTCCTGCTTATTAAACTGCTGCAGTCCACTAACTTGAACAATATAAGTTCAGGGACATTGGACTATAGTGGGTATGTTTGTAGTGGAAAACCGTCCCTATTCAGTGAAGGGAGGAAATAAAGAGCTTAATGCATAGGGAAGTCGTGGCAGCACAGCATGTACCTGTGCTTTGCTTTTCCTGCAGTACGTGGGAAGTCATGAAAGTCCAGCGTCACTGATAACCATGTGTGTAGGAAGTGTGCCCAGCTACCAGCTATAACCATATGTCAACATTGCAGGTAAAGACTCCACAGGCAGAGAGGGGATGGGTGACCAACAGGTAGAGCGCAGGAAGACAGGTAGTGCAGGAGACTCCTGTGTTCCTCACCCTCTCTAACACAATTACTGTTTTAGATACTGTTTGGAGACATAACATATCAGGGATAGCAGTGGAAGCCAGGTCCAAGGCATTATGGGTGGTTTTTCTACACAAGAAAAGGAGAGTTGTAGAGCTATGAGAATTCTTTTTTAAGGGAAACAGCTGGGAGTTTCTACAGTCATAACTGGTAAGATGCCTCTTTGGTGCCTCCCTGGATGTCTCTGAGCAGCTGCAGGGTAGACCTGAAGAAGAATGGTGAATAGCCAATAGTTGTGGTAAGGGGAGGCGATGGCTGCGCGGTATTATCACTGGACTGTTAACACTGAGTTCTAAGAAATATTCTGGGGACCCAGGTTCGAATTCTGTCATTGCAAATGGCAGATTTCAAATTCAGTAAATATCTGGACCTAAGAGTTTATTGATAGACATGAATCCACTGTCGTTTGTTGGAAAAACCCATCTGGCTCACTCATATCCTTTAGGAAAGGAAATCTGCTGTCCTTACCTGGTCTAACCTACATGTGACTCCAGACCCACAGCAATGTGACTTACTCTTAACTGTTCTCTGGGTAATTAGGGATGGGCAATAAATGCTGCCTGGCCAGCGACACCCTCATCCTGTGAATGAATAAAGAAAAAAAATCAGTACCTAAGACATGGGTTAAGAAGAAAGAGGGATGAAGTCCATAAAAGGGTAGAACCTAAAGGAAGTAACCTCAAGATTACTATCAGTGCTAATGGGTATAGAAATGGCAGGATACATCAAATGAATATGTAACTGAGGAAATAATGTGGGGGGGGAGAAATTTAGATTCTAGGGACATTGTGACCAGTTCTGGAGAAGATGGGACCAGGACAAACAGGATAAGCAGCATTTGGACAGGACTGGGACCAATTTTTCAGGGGACTGTTTACTGGTGTTGTCAGATAGGGTATTAGTATTAAAGGAAGAAAACTGCCATCTTCACCTGGTCTAGCCTACATGTGACCCCGTATAAAAATTATAGACGGGCAATAAATGCTGGACCAGCAATTGCAGCCTACATCCTGTGAATATATTAAAAAAAGACCCATCTACTTTCTTGCATTAGATCCAAAGAGGAGACATATTGAAATAACTCCACGGAGGCCAGTATGCCATCACCACGTCACCCTTTATTCACACGTACACAGTACATGGACTCTGACCAGCTCACTCAGAGCCAGTCCCTGGAGTGAGGAGAATCCCTGAGACTCCTGTTTATATCTGTCAGCCAGGACACCCTGATTGGTTAACAGGCCCAATCGGGGAACTCACGCTCAATGAGTTCCAACTGGCCAACCTCAATCCAATCATGACAGATATAAAATTGCCAGAAAAAGCAGCAAGTCTGAGGATTGGGAGCATTTGGAGGCAAAAGAGGGCAAAAATATTAATCAAGAGAGAGGAAATTGTGTATGAGTAATTTGCAAGGAGCATAGAAAGTGACTATTAAAGCTTCTATAAATATATAAAGTGAAATAGATCAGTGAAGATAAATCTTACAATAAGAAATGGGGAACAAAGAAATAGCAGAAGAATTAAAAATGCATGTTAATTCTGTCTTTACAAAAGAGGACACAAATAATTTCCCAGAAATATTAGGGAACCAAGTGTCTTGGGACAGAAAGGAATTAAAGAAAATCAGTCTTAGTCATAAAAAAGGTGTCAGAGATATTAATGGGGCTTAAGGCTGACAAATCCCCAAGGAGGGAGAGAAAGAATAGAGAATTACAGACCAGTCAGCTTAACAATAGTAGAGGGGAAAATGCTAGAATCTATTATTAAAGACCTAACAAAAGAACACTTGGAAAACTTTAGTTGTATAATAAAAAATTAGCATGGGTTTATGTAAGGCAAATCATGCTTAATGAATCTTATGCTGGTTTTTGAAGAGGTAACAAGTAAAATAGATAAGGGAGGACAAGTGGATATGGTACAAAAACAAAGTTGTTGGAAAAGCCCAGCAGGTCCGGCAGCACCTGTGAAGGAAAAACAGAGTTGACATTAACTCTGTTTCCTTCCTTCACAGATGTGGCCAGACCTACTGGACTTTTCCAACGACTTAGTTCTTGTTTCTGATTTACAGAATTTGCAGTTCTTTTGATTTTTATTAAGCGGATATGGAGCATTTGGATTTCAAGAAGACCTTTGATAAGGTACCACATAAGATGCTAATGGGCAGCATTAGAGTGCATGGGATTGGAGGTACTATACCAGCATGGATTGAGAATTGGTTGGCAGGTTGGAGAGTGGGAATAAATGGGTCTTTTTCCAGGTGGCAAGCAATTACCAGTAGGATACCACAGGGATCATTGCTTGGACCCCAGGCATTCAGGACATCTATGAATGACTTGGATGAGGAAACCAAATGCTATATTTCCAAGCTTGCTGACATCAAAAACCAGATAGAACTGTGAGTTGTGAGAAGATTGCAGGGAGGCTTCAGGGTGATCGAGATAGGTTCAGTGTGTGACCGATGCAGTATCACATGGATAAATGTTATGTATTTTAGTGTGAAAAACAGAAAGGCATTATTCAAATGATGAAATATTGGGAAGTGTGGATGTACAAAAGGATCTGGGTGTCCTTGTATGCCAGGCAATGAAAGTACACAGGCAGGTGCAGTAAACAATTAGGAAGGCAAATGATATACTGGCTTTCATTGCAAGATGATTTTAGTTCAGAAGTAAGGATATATTATTACAGTTAAACAAGGCTATGGTGAGACCACGCATGGAGGATTGTCTGCAATTTTGGTGTCTCTATCTAAGAAAGGATATACTTGCCAGACAGGGAGTGTAATGAAAGTTCACTAGACAGGGGAATGGCGGGACTGTTACATAAGGAGCAACTGGTTTGGATGGACCTATACTCACTAGAGTTTAGAAGGATGAGAGGGGATCTAATTGGATGTATAACAGTATAACATTCTAAAAGGACTGGACAGACTAGATGCAATGAGAATGTTTTCAGTTGCTGGGTAGTCTAGAATTGGGGATCGAAGCCTTAGAGTACAGGGCAAGCCATTTAGAACTGAGGTAATGGATTTTTTTGCTCAGGTTGAGGTGTTACGTCTGATTGTATAATTAAGAAACAGGAGTCGGCCATTCAATCTCTCAAGTCTGCTGACCTTTCAAAATCGTGGTGGCTGATCTGATTATGGTCTCAATTCCACTTTCCAACCTAATTCTAATATTCTTTAGCTTGCTTATTTGTCAAGAACCAATCTACATTGGCATTAAAAATAGTCAATGTTGCAGCCCCCGCTGTTCCCTGGTTAGGAGAATCACACAGAATCATGGTCTTCTGATGGGAGATATTTCTCATCTCTGTCTCAGATGGGAACCCCCATATTTTTAAACCGTGTCCACTTGTTCCAGTCTCTCTCACATGGGGAAACCTCTTTTCAGCAGTGTTAAAAAAGAGAGCGCACAAACTAATATTTGCTTATGAGGCCAGGCCTGAAAGTTAATTGCAGGTTGATTCTTATTAAACAATGCTCCATAGATGCTTCAACTCCAAAGAGGCTTTCTGCTCAAGTAGATGGCAGATGTTGAATGCTAACTCAGACCCCGCAGGGAGCTGGTCAGTTTGGCAGGGTGTGGGTAGAGTTTGAACTGTATTTTAAGTCAGAAGGATTGTGTCTGTAAAAGCTACAGAATGGAGGTTTGAATGCTTTCTGGTAGTCCTCCCATCATCAACTTATTGAAAGTTCAGTGAAGAGAATGTCAAATATAAGAATGAAATGAAAATTCCTTGGAGCCTACTGGAACATATTTGCATACACTGGTGTCAGAAACCAAGCAAGCTGTGATCCCATATGACAATGATGTTATGGATTGTGGAGACTGCTTACGCGAACTGGCCAGTCACATCTCATTTATTTTTATCCCTTTTGATTTATTACTTAGCTGTATATATTTGTTGGTCTGTATTTCTGTGAGAGTGTGGACTAGAATTTGAAAGGATTGAGTTTAAATCTTAGACAGCAGTGAGACTTGTAGTTTAACTCTGCTCTACTAGAGTTACTGCATTGTTACTAAATTGTTAAGTCATTTATTTGAGATATAAACCTGGCATTTAGTATCAATTATTCTCAAGTCTGGTATTGGCTATTCCAAAAGTCTGTTTAGGAACCATTGGTGTCAATTTTGAGGGCCATTGAGTACTTTAATTTTACTGTGTTGTGAATACAGGGACAGGGAGGCTGATTTGATTTGGCTACCTGTCTCAATGCCATAACAAGACCCACAACTCCAAAGTAGAAGGAAGTCACCTTCAGTGTCGAGGGACTAGCTAAGAAGAGGAAATATGGCTGTACCACGTTTTGCTGGAGAAGCAGGTCTTGCTGTGCGCCTGTATAGACTTGTTTAAGCACATTCAGGTTTTAAAATGTTTTGCCTACAAAGCTGCTGGAATTGAAAGTTGACAACATAAACGAGAACATTTAAGTAATAGGACAAACAGTCCATCTCTGAAATGAATAAGGCTTGAGGGTGGAGGGATGAACAGGGAAAACTGTGGAGGAAACTGGATAGACTTGAGTCTAAGAATGTGAAACAAAGAGAGGGAAAGAAAGAGAAAAGGAGATCAAAAATTTGAAGTTAAAAAAAAACATGTTGTTAAAATCTGTAACAATTCACAACCTGAAGAACTAAGAGTCCAGAATTATAACTTTGTTTTCTGGGTCGGAGTGGCTGCTTGGAAGATATTAACAATTATCACATTATTAAAATGGTGATGTATGGCGCTGGTTCCCTGATTCAACTTTCTGTGACAAGGTTTAATGGCTAATTAATGTGCAAATCTGTTAAGTTCATGGAAGTCACATGGAGGTTAAGAATGAAAGGCTATTTCTATAGAATTAGCAATTTCTGTTGGTTATTCGTAACAAATTACAACTCATGGGATATCGCTCCTCACTATATGATGCTGATTGATTTCTACATTGTTAATGATCAGCTCATTCAGGCACCATTATTTACTTGAAAAATCTGATCTAATATCATTAAGTTTTCTGGGTATCAAACAAAACTGCTTATTCAGGCTAACAATATCTGCTTCCCTTCCTTTATTTCCTTTCCTTTCTTCTGACAAAATTTTTAGAAGTTACAATCAGATGAGGGCGTTCTCTTGTAGCCAAGAGAAAAATACTGGGAATGCATAAAATCTGAAATAAAAATGAGAAACACTGGAAATGTATCACAGCTCTGGCAGCAATTGTGAGGGACAGAGTTCATGGGTAACTTGAGGTGGGACAATAGACGGGTGAAGGTCAGTGATGGTAGGAGTGAATGTTTGTGGACGTGGTGCCAGTCAATCAGGCTGTTTTGACCTGGATGGTGTCAAGTTTGAGTGTTATTGGAACTGCACCCATCCAGGCACTCCTCCATGGGTAGATTGGACATTGTCTCTGCAAGAACAGTGTGGTGGTCATTCGTCCCAGTCCTGTCATGGATATCTGCATGTATGACAAACAGATTGGTAAGGATGAGGTCAAGTAAGTTTTTCTTCCCTCTTGTTGGTTCCCTCATCACCTGCTGCAGACCAATCTAGCAGCTATGTCCTTTAGGACCTGACCAGCTCGATCTGTAGTACTGCTGCTGAGCCACTCTTGGTGATGGACATTGAAGGCCCTCATTGACAGTACATTCTATACCTTTTCCACTCTCAGTACTTCTTCCAAATGGAATTCAGTATCAAAGAATACTGGCTCATCAGCTGAGGATTGGAGGCAGCATTAGAGGTGGTATTCAGCAGGAAGTTTCCTTGCTTACGTTTGACTTGATGTCATGAACATCCATGGGGTCCAGAATTAACCTTGAGGAATCACAGAGCAGCTCCCTACCCCCTAACCCGACTGTAGACCAATGTGCTGCCCCATCTTCTGGTTCTTACCAATGGGAGAAGGCATACCCAGCAGTGGGAATGGTGGTGTCTGGGATGTTGTCTGTCAGATATGATTCGGTGAGTATGATTATTTCAGGCTGTGCTTGGCCAGTCTGTCTGGCACTAGCCCCCAGGTATGAGTGAGGAGGCCAGGCCAACAGGACTGAGTTTGCCGTTGTCACTTCCAGTACCTAGTTCAGTGTCATTCCTATGACACTTTTTGTGATTGACAGGAATGAATAGCTTGCTAGGCCATTTCAGAGGTCAGTTAAGAGTGAACAACATTTCTGCGGGCCTGGAGTCACATGCAAACCAGTTTAGGCAAAGAATTTTTTTCTGTAAAGGGCACAAGTAAACCAGATGGGTTTTTACAACAATTGACAATGATTTCATGGTCACCATTACACTTTTACTTTCAGATATTTTTAAATTGAATTTAAATTCCACCATCTACTGTGATGAGATTTGAATCTGGGTCCCCAGACCGTTACCTGGGTCTCTGGATTAGTAGTTCAGCTCATTATATCTACTCTATCTCTGCTCACCTTCAATGTGAAGAGACATATTTATAGCTAACAATCTCAATGATACCTTACTGATTAGCTACTGGAAACCCGCATAAAACATATCCAAAGTATTCCCTGCCTACAAATTTAGTTACTTCCTCAAAATATTGAGTAAGATTCACTAGGCATGAGAAACAATGCAAAGGATTCCATTGGCACTTATCCAAAACAGCAATGGAGTTCTCCCTGATGTCTTTCTTTCTGTCTACACTAAAATTTAACATTCAATGGAAAGAAAGAATTTGCATTTTTATAGCACCAAGCACCTCAATATGATTTGCAGCCAGGCTTCAGTGGGTAGCATTCTCACCTTTGTGTTGGAAGGGTTTAGTTTGAGAGCCTGGTCTGGAGATCAGCAGAAAATCTGACTGCACAGCACTGCTGAGGGCAATGCACTGTCAGTGAGAGAGGGCTGTACCATCAGAGGGGCAGTACTGAGGGAATGCTGCATTGCTGGAGGGCTACTGTGAAAACCTCTATTACAGAAAGCTTTTGGGGCCGGTTCATTAGATATATTAAAGAGGGATTTGGACATGGCCCTTGCGGCTACAAGGGTCGGGGTATAGAGCGAAAGTGAAAACGTGATACTGAAATTGCATGATCATATTGAATGGTGGTGCAGGCTTGAAGGGCTGAGTGGTCTACTCATGCACCTATTTTCTATGTTGCTAACTGAGAAAGTGCTGCATGGTCAAAGAGTCAATATTGAAAGAGTGACTGTCAGAGGGAGTACTGAGGGAGCACCCCACCAATGGAGGGGAACTATATTTAAGAGAATGCTGATCTTTTGGAAGCACGCTTTTTCGAATAAGACCTTAAGCCAAGACTTTCTCCAATCGTCTAATGATTTCTTAATCTGGTCTGCTGTTAATTCAGTGACCAAGTGACCTTCACTCGATGGACTATGGCCAGTCATTAGCAAACTACCGAATAAAACGTCCTTTCAAGACCATTAAATCAGGCTTTACACTTTCAGGTAAGTGATCAATCTTCCCACCCAGCAGTTTCACTTAATATCAATCAATAACAGTTGGATTTAACCTTCTGCATATTCTGTGACAAACATGAATCCAGATTGATTCTATTTTACACTGAGAATTCAAAGAGGCAACATCTAATTTAGAAAATATGATTAATTGTGGCGCATCTAAAACAAGTGGCTGTGAGGCAGGCCGCAATATTTAAAACCCCAGCCCAGGTTTTAAAAGCATGAAATCTCTTCTTGATTCCTTTCGTGATTGTAACAGAGGCCCTCCACCCCCACATTCTCTGCACCTTTCACTCATTGCAGAATCGATCAAATCCACAATATCAGCAGCACGCTTCCGCTGTCAGGCAGAATAAATGAAAAAAGAAAGACAGGAGGAAATTTTGCCAATAAAATGACTCTTATGAATTCAGCCAGATATAGAAATAAAAACTGGAAGCTATCTGAAATAGCATGGGTGGCATTTTCACAGCACGATCAGAATACCACTTCTCACCATGGGTGCCGGGCAAGCAATACTTATGCAAAAGGAGCTTCCTGACAGCTGTGCAAACACAGGACTTGGGAAGATGTGTTTAATGAACAAGGACAGAGAAGTTCAATCGAATATTCCAGGGGATTAGTTAATGTGACCCACAGGAAACCTCACACAGCTGTGATTTCTTGTACTGAAAATGATGCACTTTGGTAGGAAGGGTGAGGACAGGAAATGCTAATTGAATGATGCAGTCTTAACGGAGCAACTGAGGGACCTGGGGTGGGGGGCAGCAGGTACACACATCTTTGAAGTCAGCAGGATAAGTTGAGATGGCTGTTTAAAAAATGTATGGTTCTAAGCTTTATTAATAGAGGAACAGAATCCGAAAGTGAAGACTTTATGCTAGGCCTTTATAAATCATTGATTCAGCCCCAGATGGTGTGTTATTTTCAGTTCTGGGCACCACACTGCAGGAAGGCTGTCAACGCCTTGGCAAAGGTGCAGAAGGAATATACTGGAAAAGGACCAGGTTTGAGGGACTTCATGTTACAGCAGTGGAGGCTAAGGGGAGATTTGACCAATTAAGCACAGGTTCGGTGAAATTGATAGGGAGAAAATGTTTCCAGTTGCAGGAAGGTCAGTAACCAGATGAACGAGAATCAACTTCATTAGTAAAAGAAGCATAGGCAACACACACATACACACACACGTGCACACACACATACACACACACATACACACGCACGTGCACACACAGGTGCACACACAGCAAGTTGTTGTGATCAAAGAGGAACCAGATAAGTAGTTGATCTGGAGAAGCTGGCAATGCAATAAGAAAAAGATGGAGAATGAAGCTAGTTTGATTGTCATGGACTCCAAATTTCCCTGGATTCTAGAATAGTGCCAGCAGTTTAGAAAGTAACAAAAATAACACTATTCAAGAAAGGAGGGAAAGAGGAAACAGGGAACTACGAGCCTGTTACCCTGACATCAGGAAAGCTCTTGAGCCTACTTTTATGAAAGCTTTACATAGCACCTTAGGAAAGCACAACATGATTGTAACTAATTATGCAAACATCCCTTATACACTCTATCCTCCATGCATTATTGCCTCTTTAGTACTCTACCTAATGTTTCTTTTTAAATGAAGGAATTGGAAAGCCACTTGTCTGGGTAGAAGATGGATCTCCAATGGTCCCTTTTGCAGCTTTGTTACATTATCCCACAGCCTGCACAATTTAGCTTTGCCAATCCACCTAGCCTGCACATCTTTGGACTGTGGGAAGAAACCAGAGCACCTGGAAGAAGCCTGCATAGACACAGGGAGAATGTGCAAACTCCACGCAGACAGTTGCCAAGGCTGGGATTGAACCCAGGTCCCTGGCACTGTGAGGCAGCAGTGCTAACCACTGAGCCACCCTATGCTGTTATTTGAGCCCATCTCCTCTAAGTAATAGCCTGGGCCTCTGGATTAGTCATCCAATGTCATTATTACTGCGCAATAATCCTAAAGTATGGCTTCTGATCCCCTGAATATGGAATCTACTACCACTATTAGCTCTTCCACTCTTCTCCCTCTCTCTTGTATAGTTGAGATGTTCTCTTCCGAGGAACCCTTACAGTCAGCACTATTCAAAAATGGAATACCCAATCCTCAAGCAAGTTAGACCAGGGGGGCCCTGCAATACCTGCCTGATTTTTGTAAACTGCAAGGTCACCTATTCCCAGTCTGCCTGTATGTTTCTAACCTACAGTGTGCCGTCCACGTAGTCCTCTGAATCTAATCACCACCCACATTCTGAAACACATAATTCAAGCTTATTCAGCCTGTACAACTCCTTGCTGCAGATATGTTACTCTGGGAATCATGGCAAGTCCATGATTTCACACAATACCAGAGGTGTACAGCCCATGTGGCTGAAGTCACCTGCCATTCTTCAATTTTAGAAGCTATCTATTATGATTAAAATAGTGGAATAACTTACCAGGTCTCACCAATTAGCTTCTTTCCCTATTCTGAATTAAGGGCTGGTGACAAAAGGATGAAAACAATACAAGAGGAAAGGAACACCGCCTTACCCTGTCTCACCAAACTCCTCTTCCTGCACTCTGTGCAACCAGAACAATATAGACAAGACTGCGCTGAGGGAGGTCGCTATTAATGTTTCCTGAGAACAACTGACCCAAGTTTAAAAAATCTGGGTTATGCCAGCCACTAATTAAAACACTTTTGAAAGATGTATTTTTGAAGTAAAAAGGTTACAACTTTATTTTTACCTAATTAAACTGTTGTCAAACAGAAACAATATACAATATTAATTCTTGCAGGTGACATTTGCCTTTGAAAGAACGCTATGTACAACAATCCAATAGTTCCAATAGTTCTCCAATAGTCTCAAAATTTCGGACTGGAAATGAGATAACCTTTTGTACATGCTACCAATTAATCAGCAGGGCAGGCTTTCAATAAATTCTGTCCTATAAAATCCACTATGAAATGCGCAGTGCTTACTCAGAGCAGGAACCAGAAAGAGAAGGCAATTACTCAACTCCTAACAATACAAGTATTTAACACAAATATTTCGCACAAAATACCAGCAACTTAGATAAATCCTTAATCCTTTGTCTGTTTGTTCCCCTTTTTAAATGTACACATAAAACGAGTACAGTACCATTTGGCTCATGATTTCCCAATCAGTTCTCTGCAAGAACAATTTAGTCCCGTTGCCTGCATTCCTTTACATTTTCTGTCTTCAGGTGTTTTTCCAGTGGCTTATCCTGTTCCCTTTTGTAAGTCACTAATGAACCAGCTTCCATCGCGTTCAAAAAGTGGGGCATTCTAGACCCTAACCTCTCACCGACTCAAAAGTCAAGTTTGGTTCTCTCATCGATCACAAGAGATTAGTTCTCAAGACGAGTCATGCCAGACTTGAAACATGAACTCTGTTTCTCTCTCCATACTTGCTGCCTGACTTGCCAAGTTTCTCCAGCATTCTCTGTGTTTGTTTTATGTACAGCATGAGGTTAGATACAGTGTAAAACTTCCTCTAAACTATCCCCATCAAACACTTCCAGGGCAGAGGTAGCACAAGGTTAAGTACAGTGTAAAGCTTCCTCTAAACTATCCCCATCAAACACTCCCAGGACAGAGACAACACAAGGTTAAATAGTGTAAAACTTCCTCTAAACTACCCTCATCAAACACTCCCAGGACAGAGATCGCACAAGGTTAAATACAGTGTAAAGCTTCCTCTAAACCATCCCCATCAAACACTCCCAAGAGAGGTGCATGTAGGCATAGATACAAGGTAAATAAAGCTCTTCCTGCATGGTTTAAATCCACTTGGTTCCAAAATTGTTTCCAGATTTAGAGAAGCTGTGCTGAATTGGAGGGGAAAATTTTATCTGATCCAAATGTGATGCTCTGCTGTGCTGTGGAGTGACTGCAGTTCTTCATCAGCATGACCTCTCAGGTCTCCCAGGACACCACATGTGGACTATCCAGAGGGTCTAGTCGGCATTCTAAGGTTGGACTGGGCAGTTTTAAATGTGGGAAAGGGGTATAAAACCTTTCCCAACAATCTTGGAGACTGCTTTAGAGGTCAATAACATTTTGTATGAAAACGTACCCCTCGCCCACCTCATGTACCCCAAAATGTACCAGGCTTTTCAACACAAACATCAAGGCAGAAATTACTGGTCTCTAGAGGGACATAGCTGCTATTAGAATTTGCAAGCACAACTTATTGATCAAGCTAGTAGGTAATAAATGGTCCTTTTATGCAAAGGCAGACAGACGCACAGCATTAGATATAATCAAATTCTACCAATGTAATTCACTTTATGACGTTTGACTCTGAAGAGAATTTAGCTTTATCATTTGCTATTATGAGTTTATGATCAAATCCAGCAAAATCTACATTGATTTTCCCAAACATTGATGTTAAATAAATGTAGCTATTAACAGTAAATAGGCACTCACAGATTCTGCTTTTTCTATAATGGATATATTGTTGTGTGGCCAATGGATTTAAATTGGTCTATTAAAAAAAAGTTTCGTTTTCCCACCCTGGTCTGCATAAAATATAGTTCAGTCTTTGGAGGCTGGAATATATGTCCAGCTTTGAACGTCGGGAATACATTTCCTTCGATATTAAATTGATATTAAATTCAATGAAGCAAGCTTCAAATTCTATGCTGATTGCACTGCCAGTCATCAGAGGAGCTATGGTTGCCTCAGACACATTTCCAGCAGTTCTGACAGTGCAATTATCTCTATAGCATGTACTCTGACCTTAAGATGGGGAGATGTGACTTCCAGTTCCACCACAACAATCTCTGAATTTGAATATTATTAAAGATGACTTTGAACTTGCCAGATTGTCTTGAAAGCCCAGCTGATTCTTACCAGGTACATTAGTGAAGGATTGCATCTTATTTTCAATGAAACAAAAGCTTCCCTGATGTATTTGCCATGGCAATGCCTCTGCCGATCAAAGACAGCTTTCCAACTAATCAGCACGCTCTTATCGTGTCGTAAATTGTCCTTTCCTCCAAAATTTGGGGCTGAATCTTAAATTTTTCTGATGAAGTTCAAGTTTTTCTGGAGAGAACCTCACGGTGAGGCAGTGTGGGTTTGCTTTCTGCCAACCCTGCCCGGATGGTACCCCTCACGTCTGGTTTCTGTCCCATCTTACTGTGCCCCATTCCCAGAATAACTTGCCACTCAGCAGGTACCGCCTTGGAATCAGCATCCCTTGTGTTGGTGCCAACTTTCAAAATTCATATGCTCCTGAAGGAGTACTGGCATCTGGCAGCTGCACAGTTTTAGAGACTGTCAAGAGAGAGGACCGAGAATAGGAAGAACATTTCTCTGATAGGCAGCTGGAGGTCCTGGAGAATGGAATGGACAAGAAAGAGGTGCCATCTTCCTGGAAGGCTGTCAAAGGCCACCAGACGATGCTAGCTTTGTCAGATTGCCAGCTGGGTCAGTAGCATCTCGAAGGTGCAGAGTACCAGGCTGTCAGGAAGAAAGAGGTCAGTAACTTTTGACCATAAGACCATAAGATTTAAGAGCAGAATTAGGTCATTCGACCCATTGATTCTGCTCCACCATGCAATCATGGCTGATATATTTTCTCAACCCCGTTCTCCTGTTTTCTCCCTGTAACCCTTGATCCCCCTTACTAATCAAGAGCCTATCTATTTCAATGATTTGGCCTCCACAGCCTTCTGCAGCAATGAGTTTCATAGATTAACCACCCTCTGGCTGAAGAAATTCCTCCTCATCTCAGTTCTACAAGTCTGTCCTTCACCCTGAGGCTATCCAGGCCTCTCAGTATTTGGTAAGTTTCAGTGAGATCCCCCTTCATGCTTCTAGACTCCATTGAGAACAGACACAGAGTCCTTAATCTCTCCTCATATGACAAGCCCTTCATCCCCAGGATCTTTCTTGGAAAACTCCTCTGAGCACTCTCTAATTCCAGCATTTCCTGCCTTGGATACGGGGCCCAAAGCTGCTCACCATATCCCACATGCCTGACCAGAGACTTATACAGCGTCATCAGTAAATCCCTGCTCTTATATTCTAGCCATCTCAAAATGAATGCTAACATTACAATTGCCTTCCTAACAGATTTGATTTGATTTATTATTGTCACATGTACCTAGGTACAGTGAAAAGTTTTGTTTTGCATGGAGTAGAGGATAACAGATCATAGAGTGATTGAACTGAGCGAGGAATACAAAGAGGCTGCACAGGAGGTGAGCAAAAGCAAGATTAACATTAAATTTGAAATTTGAGAGGTCCGTTCAGCAGTCTAATAACAACGGGGAAGATGCTGGTCTTTAAAATGTTGGTATGTGTATTTCAGCTTTTGTATCTTCTGCTTGACAGAAGAGGTTGGAAGAGATTATAACCAAGGTGGGAGGGGTCTTTGATGATGTTGGCTGCCTTTCCACGGAGTGTTGATGGAATCAACGGATGGGAGGTTGGTGTGTGTGATGGTCTGGGCTGTGTTCACGACTTTCTGTAATCTATTATGGTCCTGGGCAGAGCAGTTGCTGTACCAGGCCATAATGCATCCAGATAGAATGCTTTCTATGGTGCATCTGTATAAGTTGGTGAGGGTCCTTATGGACACGTTGAATTTCCTTAGCTTCCTGAGGAAGAAGAGGCATTGTTGTTCCTCTTTGACCATTGCATCTATGTGGGAAGTCCAGGGCACGTTATTGGTTATTGTTAACTTTAATTGAACCTGAATGTTAACCTTAAGAAAATCGTGAATGAGGATTTCTAAGTTCCTTTGTGCTTCAGATATTTGAAGCCTTTACCCCCATTTAGAAAATAAGGTTCAGAAATCCTTCTGTATCCCATTGGGGTTTGTCCCATATACTGCTGTCTAGTACCTCGTGTACGCTGAATCCCTGCCACTGCAACCACCTCCCAACATGTCCATGCTTTGAATACCTAACATGCAATGTCTTCCCTCACTTACTCGCACTACCACCCCCTCCCAAACTGCCAACCGGCATGCCATCTGAGCCACTCCTTTATTCCCTCAGAACATCTCAACATCTTTCCTCCCCATGTCGCAGCCACGACAGCCATGCCACTCAGTTTATCTAACCTATTCTCCCCCTTTTACCACTGGGGAGATGGGAGGACCTAATGTGGCAGGCAATGCTGGTGAAATGGGGCCAAGGAGAGGTGTCTGAGACCCATGTCCTCAACCTTTCCAGGAACAAAATCCACTCCCTTGCAGGAGAAGACTGGGATCACACCTGCAGCAATGCTGAGACATTCATTTCATGTTTTCAAGAAGGAGTTAGATACAGTTCTTCATGTAAAAGGGATAAAAGGTATGGAGAGAATGGAGAGAATTCTGAATTGGATGACAGATTCTCTTTTGGGGTCATTTAATAGTACAGAAGCTGGATGATCTGCCATGATCATATTGAATGGCAGAGCAGGCTCAAAGGGCTGAATGGCCTCCTCCTGTTCCTATTTTCCATCTTTCAATGCCGCAGCGACCAATTAAATATCGCTTGTTATTCCACCAAAACACTCACATTAAGCCAGTGGTCAGTTTAATGTATGACACATCATCATCAACAAGTGGTCTTTATGGTTTCTATCTCTTCTGTCTTCCCATTGCACACAGCCTCCCAGTGATAGCTGCAGAGGTCATTCCAGCTCCCCCCAGAGGGCAGATCCTCAGCCTCTGTGGGTGACAGTGTTGAGACATCAAAGGCGGCACCGCACTACCACTACCGACTGCACCCCGCTAGCTCAGATGATATCTTGTAGGTGCACAAAGTGTGAGATTATAGGCTGGTGAGCACTACACATTGACACCTCCACAGATAGGTGAGGGAGAAATGGCCTGGGCCACTTGCAGGTGAAGCAAAGCATGCATTAAACGGGAGTGCCAGCAAGCGCCAGGTCCATGAGAGCAAGCAAGCTGCTGTGGTAGGCAGCCTGGTCCCGGCTGGGGTAAACTCACCGTTGCCTAGTGCATCATGCCACCCATGAAAAGCATAAAACATAGAGCAACACGATCTCAATGTTGACAAGGGCATTGCTGGATTCTCAGAGATAGCAAGAACTGCCGATGCTGGAGTCAGACATAACACAGTGTGGAGCTGGAGGAAAACAGCAGGCCAGGCAGCATCAGAGGAGTAGAAAGGTTGACGTTTCGGGTCAGGACCCTTCTTCAGAAATGGGACTTAGCTCGTCTGGTTCTGTCACACATAGCCTTCGATGTTCAGACACTACAAGATTCTGCCCTTCATATTCTTGCAATTCTGTTCTGATGAGTACAAGATAAAAAAAAAACACTTCAATCATCCCAGATAACAAGATGTAGAGCTGGATGAACACAGCAAACCAAGCAGCATCAGAGGTGCAGGAAAGCTGACATTTCGGGTCTGGTTCTTGACTTCAATCATCCATTCCAGTTTCTCAGCAACACTTAGGTTCTGTCCTATTAAGTGACTACAAAAGGGGATCTGTCATTCTTACTCAATAAGGGTCAATATGTGGCCTATACTTCAGTCACACATCAACTGTCCTCTGCAGTGGATTCCACATCCCATGCTCCTCAGGAAGGATTTGCTTTGGCCCCCATTATCAATCTCCTCACCCTCAAAAGACTTTAATTGAAATTTCTGCTGTCATATGTTTAGGTCTTCAAAGTACGACTCAGCCCTAGATCCTCAGTAATGACACTACAATCACAAAGCTGCTGTACTGAAGAAGGATTGTGTCTGTGCCCGTTCTCCAACTGAAAGATCCACTGAGGGCCATGCCTCCCCTCCCATAACCCTGCCTTTTTCCCCCTTTGCAGATCTAATTTCACTGTATTGAGCTTTTCTCTTGAGTTCTGCAGTGCTGCATGGCTTGTTATTCTGTGTAGCAGTTCCAAACTAAATGATTCACAGGGTCACCTCAGAGAGTCAAACGCATTGATGTGGAGCATGAATCACAACAATAGCCTTCAAATTCACATCACGCAAAGTTTAAATCTCACCCATGCAATCTGACAATTTGAGTTGTTTGACAAAACTGAAGAAGTCTAGGTGAATGTCCTTCTTTGTCCATTGTGCACCACTGTCTGGCAAGAAGAATACGGAGCTGAATATGATTTAAATATAGAAAGACTGTAGAAAGTTGACAAACAGAGGGATTTGGGAGCTCTCGTGCATGGAACACAAAAAGCTAGCTAGTTCAACAGGTAAAGGAGAAGGCAAGTTGAATGTTGGCCTATATTTAAAAGGGAGTAGAGTATAAAAGTAGGGATGTTTTGCTATAACTATACATGGCACTAATCAGGCCACAACTGAAACACTGTAAATAGTTTTGGATCTCTTATCTAAGCACAGATATTCTAATTGAGGAGGCCCAGAGAAAGTTCACTAGGCTGATCCTGGGTTTGGAGAGACTGTGTTATGAGGAGCGGTTGAGTAGGTTGGGCTTGTACTTGTTGGAGTTTAGAAGAATGAGAGACGACCTTATTAAAACATATAAAATTCTTTCGGGACTTGACAAGATAGGTATGGAAAGGTTGTTTCCCCTTCTGGGAGAGTCTAGAACATAAAAGGTGCGATCTCAGAATTAGGAGTTGCACATTTAAGGCAGATAAAGGAGGAGTTTCTTCTCTCAGAGCGTAGTGAATCAATGGAATTCTTGACTAGAGGGAACTGTTAAGGTTGGGTCGTTAAGGCTGAGATAGATTTTTAATCGGTAAGGGAAAAAAGGGTTCTAGGGAAAAGACATGAGTGGAGTTGAGGATTATTAGATTAGCCATGACTTCAGTGGATGACAAGGCAGACTTGATGGGCTGAAAGGCCTACTTCTACTGCCACATCTTTTAGTCATTGAAGATGAACAGGGCTCTGATAGATGAGGAACACAGGAAAGCTTAGGATAAAGGGTTTTTAGACCCATCAATGCCATGTAATGCCGTGCCAATTGCCTTGTTTACAGCAACCAAAGTTAGAGAGTGGCATTGGCCTCTATACCTCAGATCACCTGCACTTTGGTGAAGGAGACGGAATGAAGCAGAGCATATGAATCAATGCCAAAGTAGGCCATTCAGCCACTTGAGGTGCTCCCGAGGTTTGGAAAATGATTAACCAACTTGGTACTTTTTGTGTTCAAATATGTCCGCCAATAACATTAGTGGTTTGCCAGGCATGATTAGGGACCATGCCAAGAACGCAAAGATCATTTGATGCTCTTTTCATAGCTGACTGGATTTGGCCATTCCCAGAGCAAATAGGAATTGGGTAATCGTCGACCCTCCTCTTCCTCCATTCCAGCCTGTTGCAATGAAAAGGAGAATGAAAATGCCGAGTGATGTTTCAGAGCTATAAAAATAAGCCGAACAAATTCTATTTTAATACAACTGATCAGTTATTGTTCCTTTTCTAAGCTAATTATAACATAAATGACTGTTAATTTAGCAAATGCAGCATTTTATAAGCACTTTAAAACATGGAATTCATTATTCTTTATTTTTAAGTATATCGTTACAGCAGGTCCATTTATTTTATTTAGTTTCACCTACAATTCTTAGACAAACATTAAATCAATGTTTACTCAAAGGTATACCATTATTCAAGTCTGGAAGATGGTTGTGAATTAAACCATTTCAGTTTAAGAAACTTTCCATGACACAAAGCTCTTGTGTGGAGGGATTTAATGAAGACTAAGAGGCCAATTTATCAAATATTTTCCTGGATTTTAAGAAATTCATCATTGGGAGAGAGTGTGACATGAGTGATAACAAATAGATG
This sequence comes from Ginglymostoma cirratum, assembly GCA_024137785.1. Classification (NCBI taxonomy): domain Eukaryota; kingdom Metazoa; phylum Chordata; class Chondrichthyes; order Orectolobiformes; family Ginglymostomatidae; genus Ginglymostoma; species Ginglymostoma cirratum. Next base: position 46,705,373 of record JAHRHZ010000251.1, read on the forward strand.
GGCAGTCTAACATGCCGAGATCATCTTTTCAACTAAAGTTTATGGAAAACAGGGAAAGTGAATTGATTCCTGCAAAAGTAACAGCATGTTTTTTTTGATACACTGAGATTTTTAAAAAAGCACGAATGTGGACCAAGTCATGATCGTTACGGGGGAACCTACGAGGGAAAATAGATAAACACAGACTAGCTAAAGGGATATTTAGTACCCAGTGTTTCACTGAAAGTAGGCTATAACGTACCAGCAAAGAACCTAAAAAGTAAGTCAAGAGGTTGAATTAATACATTTAATTTAAGTTAAAGAAGTCAAAGAGCTAATAAAGAAAATAATTCGACCAGAAGGTAGGAAACACATTTAGGATCTAATGGGTTCCAAACCAAGGTATTGAAAGAAAAATGGAGAGATGTTGCTGCTATGATAGTATTAATTGTCCAAAGCTGTCTAGATTCAGGAATCATGCCACCGGATTAAGGAATTGCACATTCTGTAGTTTAAAAAAGGACAGAGGGAAAAGTGAGGTAACTGCAGACTCAGCCATCTAACATCAGTTTTCAGGAAGTTACGAGAATCTATCATTAGGATCAGACTAACTGAGAAATTGGAAAAGTATGGATTGATCAAAGCAAGTTAATTTGGATTTATGAGGTGTCAAAGTACATCTTTTGAACGGGTACTCACATAATGTACAGGAGTGTGTCTATTGATGTGGTCCATACGGACTTACGGATGCTATTCAGTAGAATTCCAAGCTGCAGCTCAGTTAGCCACCCTGCTGGGTATGGGACCTCACTTTGTACAAGCGTGCTGCCATATTTCCTACGTTGTTACAACAATTACACTTCAAAAACACTTCACCGAATTTCGGAAACATCATCCTGGGGAGTTTCTATTGAATGAACTAGACTAATCATGTAAATACTGTGGTTATAATATCAGGTCAGAGGCTAGGGTCCTGCAATGTGTAATTCACCTCCTGACTTCCCAAAGCCTGTTCACCACCTTTAAGGCAAAAGTCAGGAGTGTCAGGGATACTCCCCACTTGCCTGGATGGATGTAGCTCCAACAACACTCACAAAGTTGGACACTATCCAGGACAAAGCAGCCCAGTTGATTGGCTCCATCTCCACGAACAGTCAATTCTTCCACCACCAAATTTCAGTATTAGCAGTGTATACTATCTACAAGATGCGCCACAGAGATTCACCAAGGCTCCTTAGACAACTCCTTCCAAACCTATGAACACTTCAATCTAGAAGGACAAAGGCAGCAGCTACATGGAAGCACCACCATTGGCATGTTCCCCTCCAAGCCACGCACCACTCTGATTAGGCATAATATCTCCATTCCTTCTGTGTCACTGGGTCAAAATCCTGAAATACCCTCACCACAGCATTGTGGGTCTATCAGCACATGGACTGCAGGGGTACAAGGAGGCAGCTCACCACCACCTACTGCAGGGCAGCTAAGGATAAGCAACAAACGCTGGCCCAACCAGTAACACCCACGTCCCATGAATGATTTTTGTTTTAAAATCCCAATGCTATATAAATGCGAGTTTATACTTTACATTCTCTGAGAGGATGAAAGTTGCAGCTGTCGTCTTATCTGAAAGATTGCACACTGCATCATCTTCTGACATGACAACTTAATGACATGACAGACTACACAGTGTGGTTACAGAGTGCCGCGGGTCTAGCATTGATGCATGAACAGGAACCATATAGACTGCCTCGTCACAAAGCAGTAGGATCCAGAAAACAGGCACAGAGGAGACGGCGCATAATGAGAGGGCTGGAACTGCCTAAGAGATAGCTTTATCAAAAGGAACAAGCTGAATTACTTTGAATTTGAAGTGTCAGTAAAAATCTCACTGAAGACTGTGTGAGAGGTTAGTTTTGTAAAAGATCTTTCTCCTTGGCTTGTCAGACACAAGTAGGGCCTCCCTCTCAGTGTTTGGCTGTTACAATGGGAATGTTACAAATATTTTGTGAGAAGGGTACAAAGTAACATATTTACCAACTTTATTCTTTTTGACTTAGTATTATTTTTATTCATTATTGGGATATCAGTGTCACTGGCAACATCAGCATTCTCTGCTCATCCCCAACTACAATGGTGATTGAGCTAATTTCTCTCAGATCGTAGGAACAGGAAGAGACCATATAGCTCTTTATAATTGAGTTCTATTTAATGTAAAATCGTGAAGGGAATGGACACAGTAGACACAGAGGATGTTTCCCCACGTGGGGCAATCTAGAATGAGAGGTAAAAACCGAAAGAACTGCAGTTCCTGTAAATCAGAAACAAAAACAGAAATTGCTAGGAAAGCTCAGCAGGTCTGGCAGCCCCTGTGAAGAAAAATCAGAATTAACAGTTCCGAGGAAGGGTCACCGGACCCGAAATGTTAACTCTGATTTCTCTTCACAGATGCTGCTGAGCATTTCCAGCAATTTCTGTTTTTGTTTCTAGAAAGAGAGGTCATAGTTTGAGGATAAGACTTAGCAGCATTAAAACAGAGATGAGGAGAAATGATATCTTTCAAAGGGCCGTGAATCTGTGGAATTCACAACCCCAGAGTGCAGTCGATGATGGGACATGGAGCAAATTTAAGATGGAGATTGAGATTTAGTTAGTAATGGGTTAAAGGGTTATGGCGGGTGGGCAGAAAAGTGGAGTTGAGGCCGAGATGAGATCAGCCATGTTCGTATTAAATGGCAGAGCAGGCTCAAGAGGCTGAATGGCCTACTCCTGCTCTGACTTCTTCTGTTCTTATGTTCCTTCATCCGATTTCACTATTCAATGAGATCATGACTGATTTGGGGACTAACTCTATATCTTGTCCTATATCATTTGATAAATGGAAAATAAAAAATGCCTGCATTCAGACAGCACGTCCTACATCCACCAACCCCCAGCCCGAGTAATTTTGTAGCTCATGAAGGAGTTTTGAAATATAGTCACTATTATGATATAGAAATCACAGCAGGGACGGCAACTTGCCACAATTAGCAATATGATAACGAGGAGAAAGTCTGCTTTTGATTTAATTGAGGTATAGATATTGACCAAGATACCAGGGAAAACTCCGCCGCTTTTACAGTCATAGTCATATATGGCATGGAAACAGATCCCTTGGTCCAACTCATTCATGCCAACCAGATATCCTAAACTGATCTAGTCCCATTTGCCAACATTTGGCCCATATCCCTCTAAATCCTTCATATCCAGATAACAATCCAGATACCTTTTAAATGTTGTAATTGCAATTCTTCACAATTTCCAAGGATTCTTTCATGCCCACCCGAGATGGGCAATCAGGGTGTAAGTCTGTTACCTCATCCAATAGGTAGCATCTCCAACAGTGCCATACTGGAGTACCAACTTTAATTTATGAATTGGAACAATTGCCTGGGACTTGAATCCACAATCTACTGATTTAGCAGTGAGCACGCTATCAACTGACCCACAACTGAAGCCTAAATACGTCAGAAATAGGAGCAGGATTTAGCCCCATTTATCTTCGTAATTCTGTTCCATCATTCAACAGCATTATGGCTGATCTTCTACCTTAACTATCACCAAAATCTTTAATTCCCAAAAATATACCAAGACATAATAATCCTCGTTTTGAATATGCTGAACAATTGAAGATCAATAATTCTCTCGGCTGGACAATTCTAAAGATTTGAAATCCCTTAAATGAAGAAATTTCTCTTCATCACAGTCCTTACTGGCTGAACCTCGTTCTAACATTTTGACAACATATTCCGCATATCCCAAGCAGTGGAAAAATTTTCTCAGCATTTTCCCTCTCAAACCACTTCTGGATTCTATGTTTCAATGAAATCACCGTTTATTCTCTGGAATACATCCTTATCGTGTGTCATCTCTCCTAACAATTTAACACTATGAATCTTGCCTTCACTCTGTTAAATCTAGGTTACATAGGAAATATGAATGTACAAAACAGAAACCGATGTCGACCATTCAGTCCTTCCAACTTGGTCTGCCATTCAATAAGATCGCGGCTAAATCTGCTTCTGTTTCACTTCTACATTCCCATCTAACGTGATAAAGGTAGCAGCAAGGTCAGTATGACTGGATTTTATATCGTTTGAAAGGGAGAGGATTAGGTCTTTGATGTCTCTGCCTAACCTTCCCCATGGCCAATGTGAAGCTAACTGGCCTATAGTTTCCTGTTGTTTGTTTCCCTTCTTTATTGAGTAGAGGGGTTATATTTTCTCCACTCCAATAGAGTCTTTTCTGAACATTGTTCCCAATAATTTTATGAATCTAGGGAATTTTAGAAAATTAACACCAATGTATCTACCAGCTCATTAATTACCTATTTTAAGATCTTAGGATACATTCCATCTGAGCCCAAAGACTTGTCAGCCTGCAGGTCCATCGGCATGAATCATTTTCCTCAATGATTGTTATTTTGCTAAGTTCCTCTCTCTCTTCCTGATTATAGCTATTACTGGAATATCTATTGTTTCCTCTATAGTCAAGCAAACTATTTGTTCATATCATCCACCACTTCGTTATAATCTACTATTAACACCCAATTCTCACTCATTTTCCTTTTGAAATATCCGTAGCTAGCAAACTTCTCCTCATACACCAACTTCTCCCTCCTGATTAATTTTCTGCTAACATTCTTTATGTTCAGATCAGTTGTCTGACCTGCCACTCACCTTTCTGCAGTTATATTCTGTTCTTTTAAGTTTGATGCTTTCCTTAACTTGATTGGTAAACCACTGATGGTGGGTCCTCGCTTGAAAAATTTTCTTTGTATAATTATTCCGGGTATGCTGAAATATCCCCTTAATTGCCTGCTACTGTGTCTCTATTGATCTATCCATTAACCTCATATGCTAGTTAGTTCAAGTAGCTCAACTGTCATGTCCACATACTTGTTGTTATTTAGGTTTAAAATCCTGATCTTAGCCCTAATCTTCTCCCTTTCAAACGATATAAAATTCAGTCATACCGATATTACTGCTGCCTTTAACCCTAACATCATTAATTAATCCTGTTACATGACACAACACTGAATCTTGTATAATTTGGTCTCTTGTCAGTTGCAAAGCACACTTCTCAAATAAACTATCTCTAAATCATTCTCTATCCCCTAAATCAGTCTATTAGTGTGAATCTAATTTTTCTATATTATGTTTAGATTAAAGTTTCAATACTATGTTAAAATTTAAGAATAGAATAGAGGTTAATGATTTACCTGGGATTCACCAAACATAGAACATAAAACTGTGCAGTACAGTGCCAGGCTCTTCAACCCACGATGTAGTGTTGAATATGATGCCAAATTAAACAAATCCCTTCTGCCTGCCCTTAGTCCATATCCTTCCATTGCTTGCATACTCAGTCCTTTCACTATAGCTGAGCTAGAACCAACTCCAATCAGCTCCAATGAATCTACTTCTGCCCCAAGGCCAATGTATCCTTTCTAGGATGTGATACATAAGAACATAAGAACTAGGAGCAGGAGTAGGCCATCTGGCCCCTCGAGCCTGCTCCGTCATTTAATAAGATCATGGCTGATCTTTGAGACTCAGCTCCACTTACCCACCCCCTCGCCATAACCCTTAATTCCTTTATTGTTCAAAAATTTATCTAGCCTTGCCTTAAAAACATTCAGCGAGGTAGCTTCAACCGCTTCACTGGGCAGGGAATTCCACACATTCACAACCCTTTGGGTGAAGAAGTTCCTCCTGACCTTAGTCCTACATCTGCTTCCCTTTATTTTGAGGCGATGCCCTCTAGTCCTAGTTTCACCTGCTCGCGGAAACAACATCCCTGCCTCCACTTTATCTATTCCCTTCATCATCTTATATGTTTCTATAAGATCTCTCCTCATTCTTCTGAATTCCAATGACTATAATCCCAGTCTACTCAGTGTCTCCTCATAATCCAACCCTCTCAACTCTGGAATCAACCGAGTGAATCTCCTCTGCGTCCCCTCCAGTGCTAGTATATCCCTTCTCAAGTCAGGAGACCAAAACTGCACACAGTACTCCAGGTGTGGCCTCACCAGGACCCTATACAGCTGCAGCATAGCCTCTCTGTTTTTAAACTCCATCCCTCGAGCAATGGCAGACAAAATTCCATTTGCCTTTTTAATCACCTGCTGCACCTGCAATCCCACCTTCAGCGATTCATGCACAAGGACACCCAAGTCCTTCTGCGCAGCAGCTCGCTGCAATTTTTTACCATTTAAAACATAGTCCATTTTTCTGTTATTCCTACCAAAATGGATGACTTCACACTTATCAACATTGTACTCCATCTGCCAGACCTTTGCCCACTCACTTAGACTATCTATATCCATCTGCAGACTTTCAGTGTCTTCTGCACACTTTGCTCTACCACTCACCTTAGTGTCATCTGCAAATTTTGACACACCACACTTAGTCCCCAACTCCAAATCATCTACTTAAATTGTAAACAATTGAGGTCCCAACACTGATCCCTGAGGCATACCACTAGCCACTGACTGCCAACCAGAAAAACACCCATTTACCCCTACTCTTTGCTTTCTATTAGTCAACCAATCCTCTGTCCATGCCAATACATTACCTGTAATACTCTGCTACTTTATCTTATGTAGCAGCCTTTGGTATGGCACCTTGTCAAATGCCTTCTGGAAATCCAGATACACCACATCCACAGGTTCTCCATTGTCCACCATGCAAGTAATATCCTCAAAGAATTCCACCAAATTAGTTAAACATGACCTACCCTTCATGAACCCATGCAGCGTGTTCCCAATAGGACAATTTATATCCAAATGCCTTGCTATTTCTTCCTTAATGATAGATTCAAGCATTTTCCCCACTAGCGAAGTTAAGCTAACTGGCCTATAGTTACCTGCTTTTTGTCTACTTCGTTTTTTTAAACAGTGGTGTCACATTGGCTGTTTTCCAATCTGTGGGAACCACCCCAGACTCCAGTGAATTTTGGTAAATAATTACTAGTGCATTTGCTATTTCCCCCATCACCTCTTTTAGTACCCTGGGATGCATTTCATCAGGGCCAGGAGACTTATCTACCTTTCGCCCCATTAGCTTGCCCAGCACTGCCTCCTTAGTGATAATGATAGTTTCTAGGTCCTCACCTGCTATAACCTTCTTGCTATTAGTTTTCGGCATGTTATTTGTGTCTTCCACTGTGAAGACTGACACAAAATAACTGTTTAATGTCTCAGCTATTTCCTCATTCCCAGTTATTAAATTGGCCTTCTCATCCTCTGAAGAACCAATGTTTACCTTCACCACTCTTTTAAGATTTACATATTTATAGAAACTTTTGCTGCCTGATTTTATATTCTGAGCTAGTTTACTCTCATAATCTATCTTACTTTTCTTTATAATTTTTTTGTGGCTTTCTGTTGGCCTTTAAAGATTTCCCAGTCTACTAGTTTCCCACTACTCTTTGCATTTTTGTATGTGTGTTTTTTTTCAATCTGATACTTTCCTTTATTTCCTTAGACATCCATAGCTGGCTCTCTCTTTTCCTACAGTTCTTCCTTATCACTGGAATATACTTCTGCTGAGCACTTTGAAAAATTGTTTTGAAAGTCCTCCACTCTTCCTCAATTGACCCACCATAAAGTTTTTGCTCCCATTCTACCTTAGCTACATCCTTCTTCATTCCTTCATCGTCTCCTTTGTTTAAGCACAGGACATAGGTACTGGATTTAACCTTCTCACGCTCCATCTGTATTTTAAATTCGACCATGCTGTGATCACTCCTTCCGAGAGGATCCCTAACTGTGAGATCATTAATTATTCCTGTCTCATTACATAGGACTGTACACAGTATTCCAGATGTGGCTTAACTAGAGCTCTCTATAGCTGAAGAATGACACCTGGAATGTATTCTTGTCCTTTACATGTTAAAGACAGCATTCCATTAGGCTTTTTGGTAATTTTCTGCGTCTGTTCATGATATTTTAGTGATATATGTAGTTGGACGTTTAAGTTTCTTTGCAATGTTTCTAGCTTTTCACCACTTAGTATTCATTCTGTTCTATCCTTTAGTTTGCCTGGAATGAAATCTATTTGCCATATTCGCTCATTTACTTAATCTATTAATATGCCTTTGTGGCTTTATGTTTTCATCTGCCTGTTCAAAATGCCTGTATTTTTGGTATCAGGACATTCGCCAATGTGACTTTCTGTGTCACCATCTAAGTTGTTAATGACAACGGTGAGTAGTCAAGGTCCCATAACAAATTGTTGTGGAAAATCATCAGTATATCTTTCCAACTCCCATCATCCCTACTTTCTGGCTTCTGTCCCTCAATATTATTCTGGACCAGGTCAATAATTTTCCTTCAATTCCTTAAGCTTTAACTTCAGCTAACAGTGTCTCTTGAGAATTTTGATTAAGTACTCCTAGAAGTCAATGTAACATTCACCCATCAATATCATCACTCTCTCTCTGTCTCTAAGTGGAATGTTGGAGTCAAAATGTTAGTTCTGTTTCTCCCTTCACAGATGTTGCCAGAACTGTTATGTTTCTCTGACACTTTTTGTTTGTAATTCTGGCTTTTCGCTGATTAGTTGAAAATTTTCAAGTTATTTACTTGCTCAATTCTGAATGATGACGTAAATTATTTTCTGACAGCAATTATTAGGCTAATTGGACCATATTTCCCTGCTTTATCTCTCTCTCTCATTTCTTAAATCACGACTTATCTTGGGCAATTTCCAAAAGGAAATGACCAGTTTCCGAATCTGGAGATCTTTGAATGATTATAAATCCAGTTCTAATAAACTAATTGCCGACGAAGCTAAATTATGATAGCAGAATTTATTACCTTTATCACGTCTATGCTTAAGATGATGTGTTTTCTCTGAGACTAGTAACAACGGGGAAAGAAAGTATACAATCCTATCTGCACAAAGGTAGTTAGACATGTCAAATTTTGCAAAGTACCTGTAGCTCTATCATTTGATGTATTTGAAATGGGTTGTCTTAGTAATAGACTGAAAGATGTGCTCAGGAGATAAGAGAGAGATGGACTGGGACACTTCTCATTTGATGAGTCACTGACTGCACATTATATCCTGAGAGGATTAACTCAGAATGATTGTACCTGATAGATTGAGCTCCCAGACGGCACAATTTCATTGTGAAGCAAAGAAAGTTGTGCTTTTCTGTGAATTCTTAACAGTTGTAATCACCTCTTTGCCAGATTGTGGGAAATGGTTATTTGACTTGCTACAGATTGGACAATATCAGCTCCTCTTTATTATCTATTCCCAGGAATGGGAGGACAGCACACTTCAATTTCTGAGATCCTCCTTCCAATCTTGTATCTCCCAACCAAATGTTTGAAACACAGAAACCAAGATCAGGAGCAGGGTATTCAGCTCTTCGAGCCTGCTCCACTATTCAATATGATTCTTTAGCACTATGTCATACTCCCACTTTCTCCCCAGGACCCATGATACCTTTAAAATCTGAAAAGAAGACCTTAACTTTCTTGAATATATTGAGTGACTTGGTCTCTACAGCCTTCCATGATAGAAAAATCCATAAGAACCCAACTTTCAAATGAAGAAATCTTTTCCTATTTCAGTCCTAAATGGTCACTCCACATCCCGAGGCTGTGTCCTCAGGTTCTACTCTCCCCCAGTAGGGAAAATGTCCTCCCTGCATCTGGCCTGTCCAACACTATTAGGATTTTATACCTTTCAAACAAATCCCCTCTTATCCTTCTAAATTCGAGCGAATACAGGCCAGTCAAACTAATATCTCCTCATAGGAAAGTCCTGCCATTCCCAGTATCAGTCTCGTGAATCTCTGCTGCACTCCCTGTATGGCAAGTATATTCTTTCTTAGGTAGGGAGACCAAATTTGCACACAATAATCCAGATATGGTCTCAGCCCTGGATAACTGTTGTTAGATGTCCCTACTTCTCAGCTAAAGCCTTCTTGCAATGAAAGTCAAATTCAATTTGCTTTCCAAATTGCTTGTTCTCAGTTTCCTGTCTGTCAACCAATCCTCGATCCATGTCAATATTTTATCCTCAACCCAGGTGCTTTAGCAGCACCCACAAATCTCAAAAGAGAGACTTTTCAAAAGCCTTCAGAAAAATCCAAATACACTACGTCTATTGGCTCTCTCTTATCTATTCTACTAGTTCCATCCTCCAAAAACTCCAGTAGAGTTTTTACACATGGTTTGCCTTCAATAAGCCAGTCCTGGCTTTGTTCAATTCAGTTAATACTTTCCAAATGTTCTATGATCACGTTTTTTACTAGACTCTAGCTTTTACTCTATTATTGGTGTTAGCCTAACTGGTTTAATTCTCGATGTTCCCCCTTCTTCTCCCTCACTTTCTAAATAGTGATGTAACATTTGACACCCTCCAATCTGTAGGAACTATTCCAGAGTTGCCAGAATTTTGGAAGAATATTGCGAACTCCCTTGGAGCAAGAGTATATCTCGGAAACAGAGACAAAATTCCCCTTCATCCTCACTTGTCACCACTGCTACAGGTTTCCCTGGCAACTTGAGATTGCTGAATGCCTGCCTACTGAATACAACAATATTACTGATTCCAATTTAAAAGCTATCCTCTGTTGTCAATCGATGTAACCATTCGCATTGATGTGGCATCTGAATTTTAGAATCATAGACTTATGCAGTACTTGAGGTCCTTCAGGCAATTGTGCCTATGCCAGCTCTCAGGAATATCTTTCCAATTAATGCCAAACATACAGTCCCACCCTGGCCTTTACTTCTTGCTCAACACCCCCACAATCTTTTCCTTATTTGATTTCTATTTGAAATTTACAATTAAATCTGCCTCCACTATCATATGTATTCCAGATCACAGAAATGGGTGTGTAAAACAAAATCTCCTTATATTGATGCTAATCTTTTTCCAACGATCTTGACTACTGTTTTATGATTATTTGTCAGGGGGTGGATAAAGTGATGTATTCATAGATGTATTCAAAGGTAAACCAGATAAGCACAGGAGGGGAATGAAATATAATGGGAATAGATGAAGTAGGGTAAGAATAGAGTTGCATGGAATATAAGCATAGACAAGATGGGATGCACACTTTGTATCTGTGCTATAACTGTTATGTAATTCTATGCACTAGCTCCACTTATGCATTTCAAAGTCACAACTGCCCTACATCAATTATGTTAATATTTTATCGTTTTCTCCCATCTACTTGTGTTCCCCTTACTGATCTGAAGCGTAATTTCCTGGTTCCCCAGAGAAGGTTCTGCACCCTCAACTAAAATCCCAGTCTGTAAACACACTTCACAACTGTGGGACTGGAAAATGATTAGCCAGATGCAGAGCAGCATAAGTGGGGAGAAATGATGCCGAAGCGAGTGAGGGTAGTCATTATAGTCTTTAAATCCCTTGACGATGAGGAGCATGTCAAATGGACTCCTGGCATATCACAGGTCCTGAACATTAGTTGCACTACTCCATTGGCCCAGAGTTAAATCTCAGAGTGTATAGTGCAAACTATTACCCAGAATGCGGTGGGAAAGGAAGAGCAGAATTTTCCTAGAGATAGCAAAAACTGCAGATGCTGGAGTCAGAGATAATACAGCGTGGAGCTGGAGGAACACAGCAGGTTAGGCAGCGTCAGAGGAGCAGGAAAGTTGATGTTTTGGGTCAGGACCCTTCTTCAGACAGGGGGAGGGGGAAGGGAACTGGGAAATAAATGGAGAGCGGGGTGGGGCTGAGGAAGGTAGGTGGGATGGTGATAGGTGAGTGCAGGTAGGCAGTGGTGGGGATTGGGCAGTGGGATCAGTGGAGCGGATAGGTGGGAGAGAAGATGGACAGGTTATGTCAGGTCAAGGAGGCAGGGATGAGAGGGAGGGTTGGACATGGGATGAAGCCAGGGATGGAGGGATTTTAAAACTGGTGAATTCCATGTTTAGGCCATTGGGCTGTAGGTTCCCCAGGCGGAATATGAGGTGTTGCTCTTCCAGTTTGCGGGTGGTATCATTGTGACACTAGAGGAGGCCCCAGATGGACATGTCAACCAGGGAGTGGGAGGGAGTGTTAAAATGGTTGGTGACTGGAAGGTGTTGTTGTTTGTCGTGTACACAGCACAGATGCTCTACGAAACAGTCTCCGAGTCTACGCTTGGTCTCACCATTGTAGGGAAGGCCACATCGGGAGCAGCGGATACAGTAGACCTATTTTCATCGTTAGTAGATTTTTCCCAAATATTGGGCAGCCTTCCTAATTTTTAATTCAATGGATCTTTTGAAGTCAAATCCAATAACACCTTATGCATTTAGCCAACTGTTCATTGCTAAACCATTTCAACTCCCCCTCCCATTCCTCAGATGACATGTCCATCCTTGGCCTCCTACAATGCCACAGTGATGCCACCCGAAGGCTGCAGGAACAGCAAATCATATTCAGCCTGGGAACCCTGCAGCCCAATGGCATCAATGTGGATTTCACAAGCTTCAAAATCTCCTCTCCACCTATCCTCTCCTCTATCCATCCTCTATCCGCCTCCCCCTCTCTCCCTATTTATTTCAGAACCCTCTTCCCCTCCCCCATTTCTGATGAAGGGTTTAGGCCCGAAACGTCAAGTTTTCCTGCTCCTATGATGCTGCTTGACCTGCTGTGTTCATCCAGCCCCATGCTTGTTCATTGCTAAATATAGATTACTCACAAGCAACATAAAACAATGTACCTCCATTTAACACAAAAATGCTGTTCAAAGTGGAGAAAAAGGTATTTCCATTGTGCCAAACTCCACCTCCAGATATCCTAAAGTACATCACAATCAATTAGATATTTTTGACATTCATTTATCTTTGTAATGCAGGCTAATGAAAGCTTTTGACAAGGGCAATGTAGAGGAAGTTTCACTCTATATCTAACGCCGTGTTGCCTCTTCCCTGGAAGTGTTTGATGGGGACAGTAAAGAGGAAGCTTTAACCTGTATCTAACCCATGATGCAGTATTCAAGGGGGACAGTATAGCGGAAGTTTTATTCTGTATCTAACTCTGTGCTGCCCCTGTCCTGGAAGTGTTTGATGGGGTCAGTGTAGAAGCATCTTTACTCTGTATCTAACCTCATGCTGTATTTGCACCTGGGGGAGTATTTGATAGAGACAGTTTAATGTGATCGTTATTCTGTATCTAACCTTGTACTATACCTTATCTGGGAAATAAATCAATACGAACAAGCATAAGAACATCATAACTAAGAACAGAAGTAAGTTATTCAGCCTCTTGAGCCTGTCCAACTGAAGCTGCCCTTAGATTGAGTGGTTTGCTCAGCAATTACAGACAGCAGTTAAGTGTGCCCCACATTGCACTGGGTCTGGAGCGTCACATGTAGACCAGGAAAGATAGCAGTTTTCATGGCAAGTTTGGAGTTTGAAGTTAGGTAATTTGGGATTGTGTTTATGAGTTGGGATTTTGGATTTGGTGATGAGGTTGGAGTTGGGGTGATAGGTTGGGAATTGAATGTGCCAGTCAGTGTGTACCCTAAAGTAAAAATTCAACCACCATGAAAGCCTCTGAAACTCTAACCAAGCTTGCTGCACAAATTTAGATGGCCTTTTCTTATTGAAATGTCAATTTGCAGCAATCAGCAATCATGTCAGGAAAACTGGGACTTCCTGTTGTTCATCACCACTTTCCTGGCACAGTTAGCAGATAGACTGAGAAAGCCTGCAGTGGGGTTAATGCTTTCACGAATATACCTCAGAGTCTTTACAGATACAGATAGAAGTATGAAAGCAGATGGTATTCTGTGTACACCAAAGGCGTTTTCTGAATAAACTCTAGAAACTGAAGTTTTTTTTACTCCATCATCTCTCATGATAGATATTTACAAATCAATCTGTTCAGCACAATGTTACTATGGTACACTCTTCCAGAGCAAGTAAAACTTAAACTTGGGCCTCCCAGCTCAAAGTAGTGCCCCTACCACTGTGGAAACCTCTCCTACAATCAAGCTGGCTCAACAACTGACTCAACCCAGTCAATGCCTCCTTTAAACTAACCCAGTAATGGAAGGAACTGTTGAAGTTTGGAAGCATTACATTGGAATCATATCTGAGATGTGCAGGTGTGTGCAACTAATGTCGACTTAGAATTTATCATCACTGACGAGATGTTTGCTGTGTCAAAAGAATTGCTTCACATCATACTGTCTTATTACAACCTTCGCTTTGTAACTATTGTGAAAACAAGGACGCGATTGGTATCTCTCCTCTAAATACCATCTCCCTTCTTTGTTGTCATTAAGATTGAAACACAGTTAAAAAGGAAGCTATAAGCTTGTTAACCATGTCCTTGCTAAAGATTCCATGGAGATAGACACCATCATTTTCACATATTCTCTTTATCCACCACCGATGCACAGTGGCAGTAACGTGTGCCATCTACTAAATGGACTGCAGCAACACACCAAGGTTCCTTCGATAGCACCTTCTACACCTGTGACTTCCACTATCTAGGAGAATAAAAGCATCGGACATATGGGAGCACCAAACAATAAAAGAACCCTTCCAATCCACACAGAATCCTGACTTGGAACTTTATCGCCACTCCTGGGACAAAATTCACTTTTCTGCAGTTACTGTTCTTCACTTACAGATGTAGACTAGAATTTTACTGGCCATCCCTATTTGCCGTTGAGAAGGTGAGCTGACTCCTTGAGCAATTGCAGCCCATGTGTTGTAGGTAGACCCACAATGCTGTTCAGGAGGGAGTTTTAGGATTTTGACCCAGTAATAGTGAGGAAACGGTGATAGATTTCCAAGTCAGGATGGTGTGCAGATTGAAATGTAACAGGTGGTGTTCTCATAACTGCTGCCCTTGTCTTTCTAGAATTGTAGGGTTTGGAAGGTGCTGTCTAAGGATCCACAGTGAACTGCTGCAGTGAATGCTGCAGATCGTACACATTGCTGCTACTGAGCATCGGTGATAAAAGGAGTAAATTTTGATGGTGTTAGAGTGCTAATTCAGCATACTGCTGTTTCCTGAATGGTGTCAATCTCCTTGAGTCGTGCTGGTGCTTCACTCACCCAGGCAAGTTGGGACTATTCTATCAAACAGACCTGATGTGCCTTTCAGATGATGGACAGGTTTGAGGAGTCGGGACTGTGAGTTATGTGCTGTAGCATCTCTAGCCTACGACCTGCTCTTGTAGCCATTGTGTTCATATGATTCGCCCAGTTCAGTTTCTAGTTAATGGTAACCACCTGGATTTGGGTAGCAGCAGATTCAGTAATGGGAACACCATTGACTGTCGCGAGGCAATGGTTAGATTCTATCTTGTTGGAGATTCTCTAAGTGGTTTCTATTATCCCAATACGATGGTTCTGAACTTTATGATTTTTATAAAGAACAAATTCACGCTGACACAGGCTTTGTGTCATGCACAAAACTGGTTGCGTGAATCTTCTGGGAGCAGAAGATGTGGACTATTGCAAGAAATCTTGGAGAATCACATGAGCTGTCAGGCGAGACTTTTCTTGACATTGGGAGCAACTCTCTGCATTTTCAAACAGAGTATGGGCATTGGGGTGAGCTTCTCTCTGTCAAAGGGGTGAGGTGCTATTCTTAAAGATTATTGCTTCTTATTGAGCTCATTCACTACAAGTCATAACTCATTAATATCTAGCTTCCTATCCTACCACTCACCATGAGAAAACTAGACACTGGCAGTTCCTGATGTGAAAGTCTGAGAGGTATTTTGTAATTCCAGCTCTCTACGTCACCAGCTGGACACCTGGTGCCAGCATCTCAGGGCACACACTCATGGGCAACAGTCACACTCACCCCACATCCACAAACACTGGCATTGGACACTTGTCAGCCTCTCCTTATCATTACAGCACATCTGTGATCCACTTGAACCGTGCTGCTGCTCTTCAATGCTGCACCTCAGGCTATCATTGTAATGCTGTCACAATGACACTATGCACATAGGGGCAGGAACCCAATTCACAGATTGGATCAGGCTGCATCTCAGGGCTGCTCACCTACTCTCTCAGCAGTCATTCACTTTGTGCCTAACTGGATGGTCACAGCATTTCTGCCATGCCATGCCTTGCATTTTTTTTCTAAATAAGGGTCCCGACCCAAAATATCAGCTTTCCTGCTCCTCTGATGCTGCCTGGCCTGCTGTGTACCTCCAGCTCCACACCTTGTTATCTCAGACTCCAGCATCAGCAGTTCTTACTATCTCTTGCATTGCATTGCCTTCTTGCACTTTGCTCCGCTCAGTCAGAGCTGCAAGTTTATAGTAAATCTGCCTTATGTTGCTGTTCAGCACAGATACAAGTGACGAGGTTTGTCATGGTTCAGCAGTCCTCAGCTGAGTCAAGGGATGTACTCTTCAGTCAGGGGTCCTAGCAGAGTGAGCTTTGGGGAGATCTGTGCTAACAGTCTGGGAGCCTGTACATGGTCAGTCAGCCATAAGTCAGTATCTTCTCCCTGTAGGGGGCGAGGAACTGAGTGTCCCCTGTCTTGGTTCTTTCTGTCCTATTGTGGGCTATTTTCTCTTGGAATGAGAGAATGAAGATGAAATAACTCTATGGAGGCTGGTATCCCTTTATTTCCCCTTCATCTATTTAAAGACATCCTTTATTTACACATGGAGAGTCCTTGACATTGATCTAGCTCCCTCGCAGCCAGCTGTCAGAGTGAACAGAACTCTGTCAACCAGGGCTCCCTGATTGGACCAGATTAACAGTCCCAATCAAGGAACTCATATTCTGTGACCTGGCTGACCTCATTACAATCAGTACAGCAGTGGGTGGCACAGCTATTTGTTCTAATGTCAATTGAGTGAATAGACATCGTAAAGACCATACAAGCTTCACAGACCGGGGTTTGAGGAGGGGATGAGAGTGACAGAGAAGGGATTCTCCATGTGAGAGTGAGTGATGGAGCTTTGGTGGTAGGTGGGAGCACTAGCAGAAATGGGGTGAGTGTGAGGGAGAAGAGAGAAGATGGTGGCACATGCCCTGATAGCGTCGGAGAATGTCATTGAACTTCTTCTTACAGCAGTTGGAATTACAATGGAAACTACACTGACCTGGCTAGCAACCTTGGACCAAGTTGGCAGGGTCTGATGTTGTGGCAGCTTCTGCCAATCCTAGGGAAAAAAAGATGGCACTCCTCTCCATCAGCCATCCATAAAAACCCTCAGGTCCTTGTCTGCAAAACAGGAACCAAAATCCCTTGTACCGCCACACCTGGCATGAATGTTAGAAACTGTGTAGGGCTGCTCCGGTCAGACAGTGCTTGTCCAGGTGCACAGCAAGCTTTTAAGAATGGCACCAATGCCAGAATGCCAGACCTTTCCAGGATATCTGAGTTCTTCCAACTGTGGTGTGTGGAAGAATTGGGCTAGCATTAGACAAGAAGGGTACAGAGGGGCAGGATAGGTGCTTAATGAGATGAAAGACACAAAATCACAGTGACTCTTTAATAAAAGAACATTTTGTATTCTCAAATGGGACATGGGTGTTGCTGACATTTATTGCCCATCCTTAGCTGCCCTTAAATTGAGTAGGGTGCAAGGCAATTTCAAAGGGCAACTGAGAGTCAACCATATTGCTGCGGGTCTGGAGTCACATGTAGGCCAGACCTGGTAACGATGGTAGATTTCCTTTCCTGAAGGTCAGTAGAGAGCCAGATGGGTTTTTTTCCCCCATAATCAGCAGTGGTTTCATGGTCACGAGTAGATTCTTAATTCTAGATTTTTTTTTATTGAATACAAATTATACCATCTGCTGTGGTAGGGTATGAAACCTGGCCCCTAGACTATTAGCTGAGCTTCTGGATTAATAGTCCAGCGATGATACCATTAGGCCATTGCCTCCTCTGTTTACTGACAAAACATAAGCAAAATCTGTGACTCTATGACTCCATGAGGCAGGTTGACTATTCCTGACTCTCCTTCTTTACTGCAGACATCCCGAGACCAAGATCTCCAATTTCTGTCTGGAACACTTACAATCCCCAACCGACTGGCCCACTGGCGTTGGATTGTAAGCTTAGCCAGACTGACCGATCTTGAACTCTCACACAACTTTCATACAAAGCTCCTTCAACTTCATTCCCATTTATAATGATTCATACCAACTGTATAACTCCCACATCAAGTATTTTATTCTTCCCATGGTGTTCAGGATGGGTAATGTTTAGGGTTAGGGATCCTCCTTAACGTATTTCAAAGGCATTCCAGCCAAGAATGATCAGTGAAACAAAGCAGTCCCTTTCAGTGGGAAAACCAGACCAGTTCAGACGATCAGTTCACAATAGTTCTAACCATCTTTCCTGCTGTTTGGAAATGACAATGACAACAGCACCTGGCTCCAAATGGACAAAAGCTTGAGTTACCCATTTCCCTTGTCAAAGGGATTTCATCAGGCTAACAATGGCCAGCACCAATGTGTGGTGCTCAATCTCTTGATTGCAACAGGTAATGGCAAGTAATTCACCATTGTCCCATTACAGCAGTCAGACAACTTTCAAATCCTCACAGTGATCTACTGTCTTTTACCTAATGCCTGGATTTAATCCCTTACTGCATGGCCCAACTAAGATTAGGAATTATTTTATCGGACATATGTCCATGGCTTTTATGCTTTCTTTTTATGGTCTATACTTTACCTGGTTGGAGGCCATTCAGATCTTGCAAACATCTTTTGCTGGAATTCACACGGAGTGAATATTTATCAGTTCAAGCCCAAACATTGTTCAGGTTCTGCTGCTCTTGGACACAGGTTTCTTCAGTATCTGAGGAGTTATGAATGGCGCTGAACATTATGCATTCTCTATAAATGTCAAGTACTATCAAAGGTATCAAAGGCCATCAATCCTTCTTGCTGGTATTAGTTTCCGATACTATGTGGGGAAGGACACCCACATGATGCCTTAAGAACAAAAGACAATAAGATATAGAAACAGAGTGATGTCATTCGGCCCATCACGTCTGCTCACCCATTTGAGCATGGCTGACATATTTCTCGACCTCATTCTTCTATCCTCTCTCCGTAGACCCTTGATCCACTTACTAATCAATAACTTATCTACCTCTGTCTTAAATATACTCAATGACTTGGCCTCCACAGCTATTTGCAGCAATGTGTTCCATAAATTCACCACCCTTTAGCCGAAGAAATTCCTCCTTATCTCAATTCTAAAGGGTCATCACTTCACTCTGATGCTGTGGCCTCAGGCCCTATTCTCTCCTACTAGCGGAAACGTCTTCGCCACATCCATTCTAACCAGGCCTCTCAGCATTCTGAAAGTTTCAGTCAGATCCCCTCTCATCCTTCTAAGCTCCATCAGTATAGATCCAGAATCCTCAACCACTTCATCCTCAGGATCATTCTTGTGAACTTTTTCTGGGCCCCTGCCAAAACCAACACACCCTTCTTTAGTTACGAGGCCCAAAACTGCTCACAATATTCCAAATATGGTATGACCAGACCCTTATACAGTCTCAGCAGTACATCTCTGCTCTTCTACTCTAGCCCTCTTGAAATGAATACTGACATTACATTTGCCTTCCTCACTGCCAACTGAGAGTGTTTAAGAGAATCCTGAACTTGGACTCCTAAGTCCCTTTATGCTTCAGAGTTATTTCATAGATCATAGAATCCCTGCAGCATGGATAAAAGCCATTTGGCCCGTTGAGTCTGCGCTGACCCTTCGAATAGCATCCCACCTAGACCTACCTCTCCCCCCAATCCTTGTAACCACATGTTTATCATTGCTAACCCACCTAGCCTACATGTCCCTGGACACCAAGGGGCAATTTACTGTGGTCAATCCACCTAACCTGCACATCTTTGAGCTGAGGAACAAAACCAGAGCACCCAGCAGAAACCCATACAGACACAGGGAGAACATGTCAACTCCACACAGACTGTCACCCAATGCTGAAATTGAACCCAAGTCCCCGGCACTGTGCAGCAGCAGTGCTAATCATGTGATTCTCCAAGATTTCTTGCCATTGCCCACATGATTCAGGCCTCTAGAAGAATCCACCAACTAGCTTCGTGCTTGAGACAAACCCTGTGCCAATATTGTGCCAGCATGCTGCCCCAGCCTTTCTGAAGCCCTTCTCCTTTTAGGAAATAGTCTGTGCCTGTATTCTTCCTACCGAAGTGTATAACCTCACACTTTTCTAAGTTGTATTCCATCTGCCACTTCTTTGTCCACTCTCCTAGCCCGTCCAAGGCCTTCTGCAGCCTTCCTCTTCCTCAACACTAGATCCTTCACCTATCTTTGTGTTATCTGCAAATGTAGCAACAATGTCCTTAGTTCCTTCGTCCAAATTGTTAATGTATAACCTAAATAGTTATGGTCCCAACACCAAAACCTGTGGAATTCCATGAGTCACCAGTTGCCATCCTGAAAAAGACCTCTTTATCCTTACTCTCTGCTTTCTGCCTTTCAGTCAATCCCATATCCATGCCACTATGTTGCCGCTAAAGCCGTGGGCTCTTATCTTACTTAGCAGCGTCCTAGGCAGGGTTTTGTCAAAGGCCTTCTGGAAATCCATCACATCTACTGGCTCTCTTTCATCTAACTTGATTATTACTTCCTCAAAGAATTCTAACATATTTGTCAGACATGACCTGCCCTTAATGAAGCCATGCTGCGTCAGCCCTATTTTACCAGGCACCTCCAATTACAGCAATCCATTCTTGACAATGGACTCTAAAATTATACCAACCACCAAGGTCAGGCTAACCAGCCTTTTAGTTTCCTGTCTTCTGCCTCCCTTCTTTCTTTAAATTAGCCATTTTCAGTCCTCTGGGATCCTCCCTGACTCCAGTGATTCCTGGAAGCTCACCATCAGTGTCTCCACAATCTCCTCAGCTATTTCCTTCAGAACCCTGGGGTGTAGTCTCTCTGGTCTGGGTGATTTGTCCACCTTCAGACTTTTCAGCTTCCCCTGCACCTTCTCCTTAGTGATGGCCTTACACTGACCTCTGCCCCCGACTCTCTTGAAGTTCTGGTATGCTGCTGGTGTCTTCTACCATGAAAACCGATGCAAAGTATCTGTTCAGTTCCTCGGCCATTTCTTTGTTCCCCATTTCTGCTTCTCCAGCCTTGTTTTACAGTGGTCCAATGTCTACTCTTGCCTCTCTCTTATCTTTTAGATATCTAACAAAACTCTTGCAAATTTTTTATGACAAACTAGCTTACTCTCATATGTCATCTTCTCCCTGCTCATTGCTGTTTTAGTCGTTTTCTGCTGGTTTTTAAAAAACTTCCCAATCCTCTGGCTTCCCACTAATCTTCACTATATTTTATGTTTTTTTCCCTTCTGTTTTTATGCTGTCCCTGACTTCCCTTGTCAGCCATGGTTGTCTTTTCCTCCGCTTGGTAAGTTTCTTCTTCCTTGGGATGAATTTCTGCTGTGCCTCCTGAATTATCCCAAGAAACTCCTGCCATTGCTACTCCATCGTCTCCCCTGATAGGCTCTCCTTCCAGTCAGACAGGTTCTCTCCATATAAACAATAAATAGTTTTATTACATAGCAATTAACAGTTGGCCACATTACATCAGAGAAAGATTATGTTCTCTTGTAGGATATCAAGCTCAACTTAAAGGTAAATGCACATTACAAGCTGTTAAAGCTTAGAATAAGTGGAAGCACTATACACAGTCATGTGACACATGGAGACCCAATAGGGCACTGGGAAACAAAAGCATCTTTAGTGCTACCCCGAAACAGTCCTTTACTTTGTGATGGAAAGAGATTATCTTGTGATGTCAATTAACTCTTTCGGGTTCTAACTGTCGCATATAACACATTCGCTAGCAAGGATCCCCACCTCATAATGGGGGAAAGTCATTGATAAAGCAGATGAATACGCTCAGATCTAGGACAATCCCCTGAGGAATTTCTGCAGGGATTGCCTGTCTACACCCCCATCCTCCAACAGGATGGTCTACAATCCTTCCACTGCATCCTCGATTGGAAGCCTAAAACAGTCCGCACCAGCCACCGGCCTCCTTCACCTGCCTGAACTTGTTCTCTCACTGAAAGATTTCTCCTTTAATAACACACAGTGTGGAGCTGGAGGAACACAGAAGGCCAGGCAGCATCGGAGGAGCAGGAAAGTCGGGACCCTTCTTCAGAAATGAGGGAGGGGAAGGGGGCTCTGAAATAAACAGGTGGGGTTGGGCTGAGGAAGGTAGGTGGAATGGTGATAGCAGGTAGGTAGTGATGGGGATTGGTCAGTGAGGTGGGAGGAGCAGATAGGTGGGAGAGAAGACGGATAGGCCAAGGAGGCAGGGATGAGAGGGAAGGTTAGTCTTGGGATGAGGTCAGGGGTGGGGAGATTTTGAAGCTAGTAAAGTCCACATTGAGACCAATGGGTTGTAGGCATCCAAGGCGGAATATGAGGTGCTGTTCCTCTAGTTTCTGGGTGGTGTCATTGTGACACTGGAGGTGCACTGCTCTCAGCTAGAGCTCGACATAATCATCAGTTTCGCTTCCAATATCCCACCTTCTCTCACCTTCACCTCGTCCATCATCTGATGCTTGGCTTCTCTTCCTTGGTTTCTCGCTTCCACTCAAGGGGGATAACCTAATTACAAATATTCGTTACAAACCTATCAGTTCCCACAGCTATTCTTCCTCACACCCTTCATTTTCCCAGTTTCTCTGTTTCTTTTGAATTTGTTTTGATCATGCTATGTCCCACAACAGTGCTTCTGACACATCCTCCTTTTTCCTCAAATAAAGTTTCCTCTTCCTGCTGTGATCAACAGGGGCCTCAACCACGTCTGACCCATTTGCCACACTTGTCATCACATCTTCTGCCTCCTAGAACAACTATAGGGTTCCACTTGTGCTCACTTTCCACCCCACAGGCTCCATATTAAATGATTCACCCACCACCATTTCTGCCACCTCCTGCGTGAAACCAGCATCAAATATATTTTCCCTCTTCTATCAGCATTCCAGAGGCACCATTCTCTCTGTGATACTTTGGTCCACTTTTCTCTCACCCCCAACACCTTAGCCCCTCGAATGCCACCTTACCATGCCATCTCAGGTGACATAACACTTACCTTGCCTACCTCACTCCCCAAGGCCTCAGATACACCTTTCAGGTGAAACATCAACTTTCTTGCACAATATAGTCTTCTCCACAGTCAGGAAACGAAACTCAGATTGAGTGTTCACCGGGCAAAAACTCACCGCATCCACAAACATGACACTAACCTTCTGGTTGCTAGCCTTTTTAATGCCCTCATGCTCACATTTCTTTCCTAGGCTTGCTGCAGTGTTCTGATGAAGCCTAATGCAAACTGGAAGAATGGCACCCCATTTGCAGTTTAGCTACTTTCCAGGCTTTAGGACTTAAAATTGGATTAAATAAACTTAGAGCATGAACCTTATTCTCAATTTTGTTTGCTGTGCTCCCCTCCACAAACCCACTCCTCAAACTCCAGCCAACCTGCCCTGCTTTCTCCACCACTTCCCAGTGTCTGGTTTTCCTGAATTTGCTTTCAGCAGAGCTGACCGACAAGCTACCATTGACATTTACGATTATCAAAATCCCTACACCAAACCCTCTTCTCTATAGCCATCACCATTCTCTTTGCTTTTTGTCCTGCAATGCTCATGATCTTTAATCTCCCTTACTCTTTTACTTACCATGGACTAGCCTTCTGTTCCACTTGCTCCTCCCTACTTTATTCTACAGTTAAAAAGCCATCATATTTTCACCTTCTCTTCAAGAGCCCTGTTGGACTTGACATGTTAACTCTGTTTCTCTCAGCACAGATGCTTCCAGATCTGCTGAGATTTTTCAGTACTTTTTGTATTTATTTCAGATTCACTTGCTAGTTTGAAGACATGCCAACATATTTAGCACCTCTTTTCTATCAATTTTCTGTTGTTTTCTGTACTCCCCCGCTCTGTGACAAAACACTGACGTCACTCTATTCTTCAGTGTAGACAGAGGCAAAATATTCATCAAAATCTTCAGTCATCTGCTCTGACTACATAAGAAGATTTATTTTCTGTACCTTTCCCACCCATTTCCCAAATGTCCTTTTTTATGTTTGATGTGTCTGTAAAAGATTTTGAATTTCCCATTGGAGTTAGTCAGTAATCTTTTCTTCTCCTGTCTGTTTGCTCTTCATACATCCTTTCTCAATTACATTCTACACTTGCGGTGTTCTGAATACTTATTTATAGCATTCCATACCTGGCATTTTCTATGAAAATCCTTCCCCTGCTTTATTTTAATCTCTAGTTCCTTTGTCATGCATGAAGCCTGAGTTTTGGATGCTCCATCTTTCCTAACCACGGAAAGATGTTTGCTTTTCATTCAATCCTTCCACATTAAAGGGGTGCAATTCCTCATTTACAGTTTCATTAAATAATCTTTGCTTCCAATCCATCTGTGCTGGTCCCTTCTCAAATAATTGAAATTAACCTTCTTTCAACAGGCATTTTCATGTCTGACTGTTCTTTGTATTTTATTTGTATTTATTTTAGACCTAATAATATCATGATCACTATTGCCCAGATGCTGTCCAACTGCGACACTCTCCACCAACACTATTTTGAATCCTAAAACTAGATGCATCACTGATTCCTTCCTCATTAGATTAGAAACATAACAATTTAGAATGTTATGCCATACATCTTTTAGGAATTCTTCAACATCCATGATCTTCACTCTGTTTCTGTTAGATTTTTATTGGAAAAATTGAACTGACTTTACAGTTCTAATATTTTTCTAGTTTTTGGATATGTGCCAGCAGATCTTCTACTCTATCTCCTCATTATTCTTGGATCAATCATAAACACTTAACAATGCAAACAGGTCAGTTTCTGTTCCTTATTTCTACCCAAGTAGATTCAGTCTTTGAACACTTTAGAATATCATTCTGTGGAGCTATAATATTACACCTGATCAATGTTACATCCCGATCTCTCATGTCTGTCCCCAATCCATCCTCAGTACTTTATATCCAGGAATATTCAGTTCCCATGCTTAACCATCCTTAATCCAGATCTCCATAGCAATGACTGCAACTTTGATTTATTTAACACTTGTAACATTACAAAACCTTCCAAAGGGCTTGACAGGAGCATGAAACATCTAAGTATGACTCCAGTCCCGAGAATAGATATTAGATCAGATGACCAAAAGCTTGATCAATTCTGTAGATTTAAAGAACTATCTTAAAGGAAGAAAGAAACTCAGAGATAGAGAGGAATAAGGAGGCCATTCTAGAACTCGGGGCTTAGGCAACTGAAGGTACAGTCAACAAAGGTGAGGCAATTAGTATTTGTACAAGAAGCAAGAATTAGAGGGATGAGGAATTTGTATCTATAATGCATCAACTTTATCACCTCACATTAACATACACACACATTCCACAATCATACTCATCTGTTTTTGGTCCATCCATCTCATTTCTAGCTATTTCTGCACTATTCCTTGATCAGCTCTTATTTCTCTCCCTTATATTCAAGCCGCATTCTCTCTCCCCAGTGCTGCTACCTCCTGACTCCCTTCTTCCCTGCTATATTAGTCTAATTTTCTAGTAAAATCCACAAAGGGATGGGGGTTTAGAAAAATCTCTCTTTCAAAAAAAGGGGAGGGCTTATTCAGGCCAAAAAACCTTCCTGTTCTTAGATTCCTTCCGTTCTTATTTGCATTTCTAATTTAGTTCTTTCATCATAGCCCTCTGAAATGATTAATGAGTTCCTGATGGCAACACAAGATACTTACTGGAAATAATGCTTTGCTCCATTCACTCCCACATAAAAGAACATCTGTACTAATTCCTGTTGAAAAATACTTCAAAAGCAATGCACACTGGAACAACACCCACCTGTGGGTCATCTCATTGGACCCTTCTACTCCTGTTAGAAATTTTGCATTTAGACCAAATAAAATTAGATTTAATGTGCTTGGAGTTTCATGCGAAATCCATTATAAGTTTCAGTTGAGTAGTCAACTTTATTGGAAATTTTAAATGCAGCCAGCTTCTTAATACTCAAAAAGTGCATCATCGGTCTTTTCTCTTTCCTTGACAAAAATGAAAGTCCATTGTATTTCTGGCCCATCCTCCTCCTGATCTCTAGGCCTTCAGTCCTTCAGAATCAGACAATGATATGGCAAGATGCATGACTAATGAACTTTAACACAGAAATCCATGAAGCAATACCCTTGGTAGTAAGAATGAATGGAAATGATCTATGCTAAATCAAGGCTTTGGTAACACAATGGATTGAATAATTGCATGAAAGAGAGGCACGTTGCTGAAGCTCTTTGTCTTGCACTCATCAGAAGAGCAAGCGTGCCAAATTTCCAATGACCACCACAATTTAGATGACAGGAAAAAACAATGGGCCTGTTTCCCAAGCTCGTTCAAAATGGCATAAGGCTTGAACTTCTTGCTTTCTTCACGACGATGTCTCTATCAATCAGTGTTGACTTGCAAACCGATCAAACCCTTTTTCCTCTGTAGTATAAAGTATCGTCATTGCTAGAAATTTGTCCTTCTTGCATTTATCCTGATGAGTGGACATAGCTTTAAATTGAGGGGTGATAGATATAGGACAGATGTCAGAGGTAGATTCTTTCAGGGCATGGAATAGAAAAGAGTAGTAAGGGCATGGAATGCCTTGCCTGCAGCAATTGTAGACTCGCCAACTTTAAGGGCATTTAAATGGTCGTTGGATAAACATATGGATGATAAGGGAATCGTGTAGGTTAGATGGGCTTCAGATTAGTTTCACAGGTCTGCGCAACATTGAGGGCCGAAGGGCCTGTACTGCGCTGTAATGTTCTATGTTCTATGTTCTATGAGTGCAAGTTGGAAGTTTTCAATGACCATCTCCCTTTTCTGCAATAAATCAGGGATTAGCAACATGTGATTCCGGAGTCTCTTGTGGGTCTTTGACATCTCATTTGCAGTTCCTGTATAATGGTGCTAATATCACCAATTTGTAACAGTGTGATAACGTTGAATCATCAATGTTTTGATTCCTATCAGGCTATTTTACAACTGCATCATGAAACAACAAAAAAAGCAGTTTTAGAGGACACTTCTTTCTCACACACATACATAATTTAATCCACCCCAGGTGCTAGGAAGACTTTCTCCTGGCTCACGTCAGCATTACATTAATTAGTTTTCAATTTGATTTAACTTCAATAGAGAAAACATCTGCAAATAAATACATAACTTTCCTTAGAATCTCAATGAGTAGCTTATTTTTTCCTTTGGAAATATATATGCTTACACTCCATTCTTTTCCTCATCTTGAAGTTCTGAATAACTTTTAAATTAAGTTAACCATTTTTTAAAAGAAAGGCCAAAGCAAGCTGTTGCAGGGGTTGCAAAGCTGGTGTAAAAGTGGAAAATACTGGCTATCTGCACCAGGTTGGCAGTCTCTAAGGCCAGAGACAAAGTTAATGTTCCTCATTGAGAGTAACTCTGTGAATCAGTAATCATAAGAACTTAAGGAATAGGAGCAGGACTAGGCCATCTGGCCCCTTGAGCCTGCTCCACCATTCAATAAGATCATGGCTGAACTTTTTCATGTACTCAGATCCACTTACCCGCCCACTCACCATAACCCTTAGTTCTTTTACTGTTATTTATATAAAGCAATTTATCTTTGCGGTAAAAAACATTCAACAAGGTAGCCTCATCTGCTTCACTGGGCAGAGAATTCCACAGATTCAAAACCCTTTGGGTGAAGAAGTTCCTTTTAGTTCAGTCCTGAATCTGCTTCCCCTTATGCCACCCAGTTCTAGTTTCACCTGCCAGTAGAGACAGTCTCCCTGCTTCTCCTTATCTATTCCCTTCATAACTTCATATGTTCCTATAAGATCCCCCCATATTCTTGTAAATTCCAATGAGTAAAGTCCCAATCCACTCAATCTCTCCTTATAAGTCAGCCCTCTCTGTTCCAGAATCAACCTCGTGAACCTCCTTCACACCCCTTCCAGGACCTGCAATGTATTCCATAAAGAATTTTAAAAGTGAGTTGGACAGGAACTTGAGAATGAAGTTCAGCTTATGGACAAGCAGGGAGATTCTGGGACTAAACATGGCCACCATTTCTAAAGAGTCAGCACAGGACAATGGGCTGAATGACCTCTTTCCATGCCTTAAACACCTCTGATTCAACAGGAAGAACTCGCAGCTTTAGGAATGATGAAGGAAAATTGGAGAGAATGTGGGGCATTGCCGTTAATCTCTCACAAACAAAGACAATTCAGATTATTATAGATAAGACTGCAGTTCTCTGAGAGTGACATCCATTCATTAATCAACCTGTTTACTCTCCACAGAACCTGGTGCCAGCACTCAGTTTCTTCTCATTTCCTTCCAAGTAATTTGCTTTTCAAGCTCACAGCATTTAATTCTCTCTTCCCTGCCACACTCGGGGATTCGCAGCGCACATTCAGTCAATATACAATCATATCTAGGAGCAGCAGGTCACTCTCTCAAGAAGCTAAGACTTCATTGCTAATAATCTTGTCTTAACACATCTTTCTGTACAGTAGTGAACTGGGGTCTGAAGTATTTTGGAAAGGATGCGGGCTCCGAAACAAGAACATTCAGATCACTTTCAAAGCTGTACAAAGCTTTGCTTTGGTTGGGAGAAAATCAACAGACGTCTTTCTACTAATCCAAGCCTCCTGTCCTGTTCCTGTCCCGAACAAAAGAATACAAGGATAGAAATAAGAAAGAGTGGGTCTGATACTCACCTGCCAGGGTGGAGCAGCATCTCAACATCGATCCTGTCAATCCCACCAAGAATTTTATGAGTGTTAATGGGATGCCTTTGCATTTTCTTGGAATCCAGGTGATGCAGACTGAATGAACTCTCTTCCTACTTACACAGTTGTTCTTCCATAGCTGGGATCATGTAACATTGAAGCTTTTTCTATTTCAATAGCGCAGGCATACACATTCTAAAGTAAAACTAAAATACTTCTTAAGATTCTGAGGAAAATTACGCCTTCATTTGTAAATATTTACCCAATTAAATTTAACCCTAATCTTAGACTAATTAATATAATGCTGATGTGAGCCAGGAGAAAGTCTTCCTAGCATGTGCGGTGTTTTGAATGACGTATAGATGTGAAAGAACTGACATCAATTTCAATAAAACTGCCACTCTTGTAGACACTTTCTTGCTTATCTCCCCCAACTCTCCCACATCCAAAGTGTCTGCCAAATTATTCTGTCTAATACCCTCAAGTTCTTAACTCTTCTATCCCCCAGTAGTGCTGACTGGCGAGTGAATGGGAATTTGGGGACAGGAGGCAACAAATAGAGACTTTATTGCACCTGTCAGTCAATGCACGCGTGTGTGTTTGGAGGGTGATGAACGATGGGTGTGGGGGTGTGAAGAGGTGCGAAAGATTTGAGGGTTTTTAGGGGAGCTCGACACCTATTCTTGACGATAACACCAACAATAGAATGCTTCAGGGAAGACTGTTTATTGCTTGTCACACATCTGGCACATCCACTTTAAACATCCCCTCCACCCCAAACAATCACCTATTTCCCCAAACCCATAGCCCCCCACCACAGTGCTAGCTAGCTCTTCTTTATATACAAGTTTCAGTATAATTAATTAATGAACAGCCAATGTTGCTTTACCCTACAATGTTCAACTGCTAACATTTACTGGGTTCTGAAGTCGCATGCAGATCAGTCCAGGTAAGGACAGCAGCTTTCCTTCCCTGAAGGATATTGGTGGACCAGGTCGGTTTGATGGCTGTGACCAATAGTGGTTACATGATCACCATTAAACCAGCTCTTATTGCCTTGAATTCAAAGTTTGCTACAGTGGGATTTGAACCCATGCTCTCATGGACATGAGTAAGGACTTGAACCTGACCTTTGTGTGGGTGCAACAACAAATTACCGCAGATGATGGAATCTGTACTGAAAACAACAAATGCTGGAGATCACAGCCAGTCAGACAGCATCCATGGAGAGAGAGCAAGGTAACATTTCGAGTCTAGATGGCTCTTCATCAGAGCTGACGGTAAGTGTGGAGGGGGCAGCATTTATGTGATATTTGGGGGGGTTGGGCGGGTATGGGGGTGATGCGATATAGAGTGCTTGGGGAGGAAGGATGTTGAGAGTTTAGATTGAGCGATCGGAATGTGAGAACGGCAGAACAATGTTGTGTCTAATTGCCAGTCTGGAAAGAACAGACAGTCCCACCGGGGTGAGGTGAAGGGATAGAAGACATGGTGACAGAGAATACAACAAGTAAAGCTTAAAGAAGGGAAGAAACGGGAGTGGGTTCACAATCTGAGGGTATTGAACTCAATATTAAGCCCAGAAGGCTATAATGTGCTTAATCTGAAGATAAGATGTTGTTCCTTCAGTTTGCGCTGTGATTCCGAGGATAGGCACGTGAGAATGCGAGCAGGAAGCTGTGTTAAAATGACTGGCTATGGGAAGGTCGGGGTCATGCCTGTGCACAGACTGGAGGTGCTCTGCAACGCGATGACTCAGTCTGCGTTTGGTTTCTCAAATGAGTGAATTGAACCTATTTTCCAATAAATTTTGAAGTTATCTCCACCTCCCAATACGTGCGTTTTTGGTAGAATACACAAAGTAGATTTTTTGATGTTTTTTCTTGCACTGCCACTTCCTTACATTGTGCACTTAATGTAATCCCATTTGATGCACACAGGCCTCTCACTGCAGGCTGAAGTTATAAAACAAGGCATTAGTTCCCATGGTAATCAGTTCTTGTCTGTCCTTTACCTCAGTATAACAATGCTCCATTGAAAGACTATGTGCGATCATAATGGGATTTTTTTGAGCCTTGCTCTGTGCTGTAAGATCCAGTCCACCTCTAGTTGCCAATAGCGACAAACATCATCAGTGACTGTAAAAAAGCAAATGATACCCTTGGGCAAACATCTGAACCAAAGCAATGAACGTGGAATTGTAATAATAATTTTAAATTATTGTGACGCCTTCCTGCAGTAAAGTATGTAAATGTTGCTTGATGCTGGAATTAAATTCTGTTTAATTTTATTACTTATTTTTCCTCTGATTGACAACAACAGAGTCACTCCCAGGAGCTGGTTGTAGTGACAGTTCAGTTATAGAAAATGCTGATCTTAATGGAAATCACGGGCGAATTTTAAGGTCACTTTCTGTGGCAGACGGTGAATACACTACTTAATTGAAGATGACAGTCCAGAAATTGTTTGATGTCGCACCTCCTTTTTGAACTTACATTGGGTGCCAAGTGTACAATGTAGCCGGCTGACGCCACATACCACTCTGGAATCTGTCTGCCGGCTATAATGGAGGAGACAGGAAAGTGTCAATCCTGCCCTCTTCTATCCCTGCAAACTATCTCCATACTTTCAACTTCCCCTTGTCTTCAAAGTCCCCAACCATGTTGGGCTGTATATTTTTATGGCCTGCCCCATAATCACTTTGGAAGAGGGCAGGACAATTAAGCATGTGGGAGGTTGGTGTGTTATTATTTTCTTGCCTCCAATCTTGATTAATTCAGTGGTTAGAAAGGTTTGTGTATCTTCCTACTACCTCAACGACAACTTATGTGAGCAATTCATATCTACTTGAAGTCCTTTTCCACATGTTGGTGGTGTAGAACTGTTAGCCGTTGGGCCTGATGGTACACCGGAACAAACTTATCTGATGAGCTGATTGTGCTCTCCAGCCAGTGGGGGATAAGGGGGAGGGTGGTATAGAAAGGATGTTCCTTCATTGATCAAGAAACTCAGCATCAGTAAGTGTGGGATGTGCTCAGTGACAGCCAATTCACTGTCCATGTACAGACCCACACCCTTCTCTTCCTGCAACCCCTACCCTGGAAAACACCCCCAGCATAAACTCATACGTGTCCGGGGATCCAGTTAAGATCTCAGCCTCAAGTGATTGTCCTCCATGCAGAAGCCACCACTTCCTGGATGATGCTGCTGAGCGAATGAACTGTTGGTCTCTGATTGTCCAGAATAATTGAAAATTCTCACCAGCTGGAAATTCTTTCGCCTCGGAGCCCTGATCCTCTGAGATGTCTGGTGCACAATATTGACAGGCCTTCCCAGGTGGAGGCAGCAGAGGTCTCTTGTCTGATACGCTTGTAGTTTTCTATATGTTAGTCCATGCAAAGTACACCACAGAAAGCCAGGTTCATATTTAGCCAGATGTCTGAAAGTTTATGAACAACTAACTGTGTACTAACAAGAGGGATAAAAGTCCTCACCAATCTACTTGTGTGAAGAAGGGTCACTGGACCTGAAATGTTAACTCTGCTTTCTCTCCAAAGGTGTTGCCAGACCTGCTGAGTTTTTCCAGCAATTCCTGACTGTGTACACATTGCAGATGGTAACAGTGGAGATGAAATCCTGTCATTGCATTCAGGATGCACTCCCTTGTCTTGTGTGGTACTACTACTGTGCTAAATTATACAGAATTCAACTAGATTTAGCATTTCAAAACTGAACATCCATGAGACCATCAACAGCAGAAAAGTTGTATTCATCCATAATGTGTAGCCTCATGGGCTGGCATATCTCCCCCTCTGCCATTACCACTAAGCTAGTGAATCAACCCGGGCACACTAGAGAAAGCAGGATGGAATATCAAGAACAACACCAGAAATACATAAAAATGAGTTTGTCAGAGATAGTAAGAACTGCAGATGCTGGAGAATCTAAGATAACAAGGTGTAGAGCTGGATGAACACAGCAGGCCAAGCAGCATCAGAGGAGCAGGAAAGCTGATGTTTCAGGCCTAGACCCTTCTTCAGAAATGAGCTGTCAACTGGGTAAGGCTAGAACACGGGACTTATGTGTCAAACAGTGAAAACAGCATACAATAAATAAATAAGTAGATAGACAGACAGACAGACAGATAGCTAGAAAGACTAGCTATCTATTTATCTGATAAATAGCTAAGAGATATCATACCAGATGATCAGACCTGAGCTCTACAGTCCAGCTGCAATGGTGGTGGTTAATTAAATAAATTGCTGAAGGTGTAGAATCAACAAATATTCCCCTCTTTACAGATGGAGGAGTTCAGCATAGCTGTGCAAAAGGCAAGGCTGTGTACTTGCACCACCTTTAGCCAGAAGCGGCGAGTGGATGATCCATTCTCGCCTTGAGGCATCTACCCGACAATGTGGAAAATTGCCCAGTGCACCAAAGGCAAGGCAAATCTAACCCAGTCAATTACACCCTGTCAGTCTACCCTTGATTATCATCAATAAAGTGATGGAGTGTCCATGACAGTGCTATCAAGCAACACTTGCAAAGTAATAACCATTTCACTGATACTCAGATTGCGTTCCACCCTGTCTTTTGCGCAGCTGTGCTGAGCTTCTCCATCTATAACGGTGTCATTATAGCCTGTGTTGAAACATGGACAAGAAAAATCTGAACTCCAGAGGTGAGGTAAGAGTGACTGCCCTTTGTACCAAAGGAGTTTGGATCGAGCGTGATATTAAGAACCCCAGCAAAACTGCACTCCACAGGAATCAAGGGAAGGATCTAGGCCCGAAATGTCAAGTTTTCCTGCTCCTATGATGCTGCTTGACCTGGTGTGTTCATCCAGCCCCATGCTTGTTATCTCGGATTCTCCAGCATCTGCAGTACCTTTTATCTCTGATAAAATCTCTCTGCTAGTAGAAGTCAGATTGAGCACAAAGGTGAATTGTTTTACTCCTTGAATATCAGTCAACTGAATCCCAGGGCATCTCTGCAACCATCTTCAGCTGCTTCATCAATGACTTTCATGAGGTCTGAAGTGGGGTCATTGCAACAATCATTTGCAATGACTGTGTTGTTCTATTGCCAGCACTGAGCATGAGCTGAGAACCACAGTTTTGCATCTTCCTAACCTTAGCAAGATGTCGTTCTATACATTGGCATCTCATCAACTGTCATCACTTGGCAGAGGGACAGAAAGGATGTGCATGTAAAGAAAGCCATGTCTGGCAATAACTGCCAGCTTGATCACCATCTTATCTTTTCAAAGCTAGATATCAAGATGTATCCCCCAAGACATCCCCAGGGCATGAAAGACTAGAAGAATCTCAATGTCTTGATGCTCAAAATGGCAGTCGTGAAGAAATCTCTCTCAGAGCAACTTGAGAGTTGGCTGCATATGGCAAATTCATGGGTCCTGAGGGATGGATTGTGCTCCATGCTCTAGGGGACTTAGCCCTACACCTTGTATGTGTCAAAGTCACTCAATTAAATCTTTGAGGCAGCCCAGAAACTACTGGAGGAATGCTATAGAAAAGTCATATTGGACTCAAAACATGATCTCTGTTTTTCCATCCACATATGTTGGCAGACCTGTTGAGTTTCTCCAGCACTTTTTGTTTATATTTCAGATTTCCAGCATCCACATCTATTTCTTTTGCTTCAATTGGAGAAAATGTATGGCCTACGCATGTATTAAGTAAGAAAGCACAATGCTCAATGAAGCAGCTACTGTACAGTGCCTGCTCACAAAGTTGAAAAAAACATTTAGCTGAATTAGAAACAAATATTATGAGAATTATCACCATCAGAAGTATAGGAAATCAGAATTGGTAGGGATATGATGTTGGGGAAATTGGTGTTATTGAAGGACAATATATCCCCAGGACCGGATTATCTATATCCCAAAGTACTTAAGGAAGAGGCGTTTGAAATAATGGTTGCATTTCTGCTCATCTTCAAAGATTTTTATAGGCTCTGGAACAATTCTTGCAGATTAGAGGATAGCTAATGTAACCCCACTATTTAAGAGGGTTAAGGAGGGAGGCAAAGGGAAAACTCAGTGTTACTGACCAATCAGCCTGATGTCAGTAGTGAGAAAAATGCTGGAGTCCATAATAAAAGAATCAATACCTGAATATTTGGAAAAAAGTGGCAGGATCCGACAGAGTCAGTGTCGATTTATGATAGGGACATCACGTTTGACAATTCTGCTGGAATTCTTCGAGGATGTAAGCAGTAGCGTTGATGAGGGGGTGCCGACAAATGTGGCTCATTTGGAGTTTTATGAGGCTTTTGACAAAGTCCCACATAAGAGATTGGTGTGTAAAAGTAAAGTGCATTGGATTGGGGGTTGTGTATTGACATGGATAGGGAATTAGTTGGCAGACAGTAAACAAAGAGCAGGAATAAATAAGTGCTTTTCCACATAGAATCTCTATAGTGTGGAAGCAGGACATTCAGCCCATCGACTCCACATCACCCCTCCAAAATGCATCCCACCCAAATCCAGCCTATATTCCCTATGGCTAAACCACCTCGACTCCACATTCCTGGACACTATGGGCAATGTAGCATGGCCAATCTGTCTAACCTGCCAATCTTGGGACTGTGGGAGGAAACCAGGGCACCCAGAGAAAATGGAGAGAATGTGCAAATGCTGCACAAACGGTAACCCAAGGATGGGATTGAACCCAGGTTGCTGGGAATGTGGCACTGTGAGATAGCAGTGCTAACCACTGAGCCACTGTGTTAGCTAAATGACAGTGAGCACCTAATGGAGTACCACAGAGATCAGTGCTTGGGCCCCAGCTATTCACAATATACATATTCATGACCTGGATGAGGGAACTTCATGTAATATCTCCAAATTTTAACATGGTACAAAGGTGAATGGGAGAATAAACTGTGAGGAGAATGCAGAAATGCTTTGGTGTAATTTGGACAAGCTGAGTAAGTGGGCAAATGCATGGCCCATACAAGCGTAATGACGATAGAAGTGAAGCTATCCACTTCAGGAGCAAAAATAGGAAGGCAGATTATTATCTGAGTGGCTGTAAGCTGAGAGAGACAAATGTGCAATGAGACCTGGGTGTCCTCCTACACCAATTGCTGCAAATAGGTGCAAATGCAGGTGCAGTGGGAGGTGAAGAAGGCAAATGGTATATTGGCCTTCATAACAAAATGATTTGAATACAGGAACATGAATAGCTCGTTGCAATTGTCTCTTTATCTAAGGAAAGATATTCTGGTCATGGAGGGAGTGGGGCAAATGTTGACCAGACTAATTCCTGGGATGGCGGGACTGACATATGAAGAGAGGTAAAATCTGTTAGGATTGTATTCACTGCAGTTCGGAAGAATGAAGGGAGAGCTCATGGAAGCCTATAATATTCTAAAAGGATTACACAATTTAGATGCAGGAAGGCTGTTCCCAACTGTGGTGACGGAGGAGGGGGTTAGTGGTGTTGTGTGGGGCATTGTCTAGAACCGGAGGTCATAGTCTAAGGATACAGGGTAAATCATACAGTACTGAGATGAGGAGAAATTTCTTTATCCAGAGAACGGTGGGCCTGTGGAATTCATTACCACAGAAAGCAGTCAAGGCCAAAACATTGTGTGATTTCAAGAAGGAGTTGGACATATGGATAAAGAGGTCAAAGGATATGGGAGAAAAGCAGGAACAGGTTATTGAGTTGGATGATCGGCCATGATCTCAATGATTGGCACAGCAGACTTGATGGGCCAAATGGCCTACTCATGCTCCTATTTTCTATGCTTCTATGTTTAAGATGAACTACTTTCATTTCCCAATCATAAATCTTGCAAGAGAATCTATGATTCTCTGAGATCTGTCTATGGGTCCCAGTTCATTATCTCATCACCAGTTCTTGCGGTCAATGGGTCAACACGATTCACGGTAAAAACACAAATTCCAGAAAGCCACAAAGATTAACATAGTCATGGCATCAGTTAATACTCACCAATGAATGCAACCATGAATGAAGGCTAACATGTAGTTTCATTGACTGCTTTCTTAGTGATTCCTCCCCATGATATTCAAAATGATGCATGCAAAAGTGAATGGTTCAGACCTACTGACAAAAGGCCCCCATAGAGAAATTTGGATGATAGAGAACATTGGTCCATCTAGGCCATTCTCTCCATTCTCAAAGAATCAATCTGTTACTCAACCCAGTGCAGAGTTCTCATACAACCAGAACTTCTGATCATCCCATGACATACGACTGGAAAGTGTGAATTGAAAGCACTCCAATGAACCAGAGAAAACTGAATGGTCACCATAGGACTTCTAAGAAATGGCATTGGTGCATCAAATGTGCAGCAAGTGCCCATTCAAACTGGGCAGTGCCACAGGAGCAGATTGATTTAGAAACTTAGCCTAGTTTTGGGTGGCCTTTATTTCATGATTGTGGTCAGAGCGGTTGAACTGTAATTGAGGGATGATAAGGCAGTAGGTGAATT
Source organism: Ginglymostoma cirratum (assembly GCA_024137785.1). NCBI lineage: Eukaryota > Metazoa > Chordata > Chondrichthyes > Orectolobiformes > Ginglymostomatidae > Ginglymostoma > Ginglymostoma cirratum. Next base: position 46,742,649 of record JAHRHZ010000251.1, read on the forward strand.
GGGATTAGAGGTCACATTCACTGGTGCCACTGTGGAATGAGATTGTTACAGAGAGCCCAGCCAGAAAGGGGAAAGGTGGGTTGCACCTTGCTCCTCTTCCTTGGACGGTTGTGATGGTAACAGGCAGCAGGCAGCCCAGGTCTCCCAGCATCTGCAACAGCGGCGAGCATGGGGAGAATGAGTCAGCATAGGGAGAATGAGTCAGCATGGGG
>JAHRHZ010000251.1:46742870-46774968 GCA_024137785.1 Ginglymostoma cirratum
AGTCAGCATAGGGAGAATGAGTCAGCATGGGGAGAATGAGTCAGCATAGGGAGAATGAGTCAGCATGGGGAGAATGAGCTCATTGAGGAACGGATTGAGCCCCCATGGGGAGTGCAAGCTTAGCATGGCTAAGCACCTAAGAAAGCCTGTAATGTCGAACTTTTAATTTTATTTATTAACTTTTCTACCTAATAGTAAAAAAGTACTGTAACGTTGAGGTTATGAGTATATTTCTTTATTTTTGTACTTCGCATGCAAGATTTTGTACCTAGGTAACATTATACTGGGAATGACGACTTTGTACACTTTTCAATGTACTCCTGTATCCCTGTACTTGAGTACACATGACAATAAAACCTAATTCTGATTCTAATTCTAGTGTACCTTCCAGATAGCAAGGCTGTACAGCATCCAGCAGGTAGGATGGATCTCAACACATGCTCTGTTGTGTACCTCAAGGCTTCGTCAGATGACCCAGCTGCTGCAAAAGTGACCTATTGTCTACTCAGTCATACTTTTAATGGCAGCATAGCTTTTGTTATTTAAGCACTACCCAATTGCTTGTGTACCAGTGTCCTAAGTAGTCTGGTCAGCAGATAGCCCTTATCACTCAACAGTTTGTCATGGTAGCTCAAGTGCAGACTGCACCATGGGCACCCATAGAATAAAGACATTATTGTCTCCTGTCAGCATATTGTTGAGTATGGACCCACACCACATGGATGTTGAGAGAATGGTATCCCCTATGGTTATGGTACTGTCAAATTCTAGCGTTGTGTTCCTTAACACAGAATTTCCAGTATCATAAAAACCGAAAGAACTGCGGACGCTGTAAATCAGGAACAAAAACAAAGTTGCTGGAAAAGCTCAGCAGGTCTGGCAGCATCTGTGAAGGAGAAAACAGAGTTAACCTATCAGGTCTGGTGACCCTTCTATTGTTGTACTGAATTGGGAAGAAATGCAAGTTTGATTTACTTGAAAATCTTAAACGGATTTACTCTACCATCAAACTTATAATATATGTGCATATCCTTGGTTCAACATGGTGATGCTCTGACTCCTTGTGGCTGCTGGTCATGTGATGCCATATTGGTCCTTGTCTGACCGCCATGCTCAACCCTTAAAGCAATACAGCTCTTAAAGTGATATTATGACAGTACGTATCAAGCATCAACATGATGCTTGTGGGCATTCAACTGCAAGTTCTGCCACCTTGAAATTTGTTCAGCTGTCTTTGCTTTCAGGGATCACTCTTACACAACAGTGAATAGAAAACTGGACAATGTTGCAAACGTTATTTGTTTCAGCCTGCAGAAAATAATTTAAGGTCAATGTATATTCCCGGTCGCCAGCAATGTCTAATGTCTGAAGCTGCAGTAAGTAGCAGATTTTAGGAAACAGCATCTTAGCAAATTGGTTAGACACATTGGAAACTGCAAGGACTGCATATGGAAAGTAAATGTCAATAAATGTGGAGCTGGAAAAGCACAGCTGGCCAGACAGCATCTGAGGGACACTGTCTGACCGGCTATCCTTCTCCAGCTCCACATTTATTGGTCAGACTCATTGGGTGGAATCTTATGTGTGTAGTCCAGTGCAAGAATAGATCTTGACTCCCTCATGTGTCGACTAGTGTGAAGTTATGTGATGAAGCAATGAAGACGCCGTTTCCACATTCAACATCCAGTTAAGAATGGTGACCAGGACTCTAAGGCAGGAAGGTCCAAAGCACTGGATTTCCCAGCAGCCTCCCATAAGATGTGAACGTGGTTAAATCAGGCAGAAGATTGCGCGAGTGCCTCAAAATAGAGATGATCCCTCGGCATTATTAAACTTTTGAAAACCAGTTGGGGCTACAGCTGGAAGGCCCTCAGTGTACCGGCTGTGCATTACTTTTAATAAAGGATAATATCTTAATTTTGTGGTCTAATTTCAAAATGGTTATCAATGGTTATAATCTTGATCAGTGGTTAAAATAATGATTGATGGTTAAAATGGTGATTGACGGTTAAAATCTGCTAAGATCTGTAGTTCAGGTTGAGGGTGAGTCTGTTGACTTGCTCGCTGAGCTGGCTTGTTCTCGTTCAGACAGTTTGTCACTATGCTAGGTGACATCATCAGTGAGGCCTCCAATGAGGCAATGTTATTCTACTCTGCTTGGAATTTATACTGTTTGGTCCGTTATGGTGAGTAGAGTCAATTCCGCTTTTGATCTGTATGGGTTTGTATATGGGGTCCAATTCTATGCTCAACAATGGCTGAACGAGAACAAGCTAGCTCAGTGAGCAAGTAAACAACCTGATGGTTAAAATAGTGGTGGGGCCGATGCTATAAGAACACAAAGGAAACAGGAAAGTGGCAGGTTAACCAACTGTTCCATTCCTTCCAGGGAATTAATATCAGAACTTCTGGTTTCCTCTGAATTTCTTTTGCATCTCCTTTGTCTTCCCTAATTTCCCTGAAGGTCATTCACTGATCAACCCCTCTCAGCACCCGGGAAATCCAGCTCCTACAACCTACACTTTGCTGCTTGCAACGTCAGCTGAATGTTGATGGGATGCTTTCAGAGGCTTAAGTTGGAAACTAGCAGACGGATTTAATAAAGTATTAAAAGAAATTCAACATCAAACGAGCTTTGCAACAGAAATCCTTTCCCCTGGTTTCCAATTCAACCATGCAGAATTCATGTTGCGTTGTTGAGGGCTTGTTAAATATTCATCTGACCGACACTTGCTGTCAATTTGTCCAACAAGAAGAATTAAGTGTCGCAAAATCGCAGGGTTTAATTGTCCGCCTCTATCGCTGCTGTAGAGATCCTGATGGATTGAGAAGAAAAAGTGTTAGCAATAGACTAAAGCCCCTGGTAAAAGTGCTAACTGAGCCTTGCCTCTGTTCAAATGACCAATATCAACAGTGCTTGTTCCTGTGTGTTAGGACTACCAAAGAATCATTTAATTCTGCTGACCCCCTAGTCCAGTTCAGAGGCAGTGCTGAATTGTTGGATATAATGTCTTTCAGATTAGATGTTAAACTGAGGGTCCCTTTTGTTCAGGCCTAGTGGCCCTGTTTTAAGAGGAACAAACAGTTCTCCAATATCCCAGGCTGGCATCTCACCTTGACTTCACTGGAATCCGATAGCTCTATCAGATTTTGCTGCTGCCCACATTTCAAAGCTGGTTAATTCTCTACAAAATACTTTGAGGTGGTTTTCAGCTTGATGGGAAGATGCTTTGCCGATGTAAGCCTTGTTTCGAAAGTCACAGAATGCATTGCAATGCAGCAACATTGACAGTAACAAAATGCAGTCTTTAGCACAGAAAAAATGCCTAAGTCAGAGACAGAGGGGAGAATGAGAATAAGTGGATTCTGACATAAAGGAGATATTGTCACCAGAGAAGTGGCAACATCTGGTGCCAGCCATGACTACCATTGATTAGATATAGTACTGGACATCCTCACATAATACTCAAATATCTCAAACATTTAATATCAGCAAGGATGACTGTTCCATTCTTTACATAGCTGAGCCCCATCAACTTCATAATCGGATAGTCATTTTTTTCCCAATGCCTTGTTCAAAAGGTGATCCTATCTAAGTCCTTTACAACCAGAGAGACTGGGTTTTCAATCCAGCTATCGGAAGTAGGTTCAGATATTCATTCTAAAGATAACGAATGTTATTCCAAGGTTGTGCAGCAACGAATCCCAATTTATTTGTGAACATTTGCCTTCTATCCCGGCAATAAAGATTCATTTTTAGACTGAGGCTCATTTTAATTGTTAATAGACTGATGTGATACCACAGCTCGGAAATGGCACTTAAACAGACACCAAAAGAAATTTTTCTGATGTTCAATTTGTTCCAGATTAAATTCACTGGCTGCTTCCATGGTCCAGTTAATGGAACTGTCATGTCAGCACACACACATGCTCCTGGAGTTTGATTTACAAGATTAATTTTAACATAGACATTCATCCTGATTTCAGGAGAACTTTGACAATGCATACACACTTCAGAAAAATAAGCCCAAAACAGATTTGGTTGGGATTTTGAAGGACTAATATCTCATTGGTTAATTAAATCACTCAAAGCTGTTCAACCTGATGTAAAAAATCAACAATTTACATCATGCGGAGACAAAAATCGAATGACTAGAATTTCCTGCTTGAGTTATAACAAAGAACAAAGAAAATTACAGCACAGGAACAGGCCCTTCGGCCCTTCAAGCCTGCGCCGATCCAGATCTTCTATCTAAACCTGTAGCCTATTTTCCAAGGATCTGTATCCCTCTGCTCCCTGCCCATTCATGTATCTGTCTAGAGACATCTTTAATGACGCTATCGGGCCTACCTCTACCATCTCCGCTGGCAACGTGTTCCAGGAACCCGCCACCCTCTGCGTAAAGAACTTTCCACGCTTATCTCCCCTCTCACCTTGAAATCGTGACCCCTAGTAATTGAGTCCCCCACTCTGGGAAAAGGCTTCTTGCTATCCACCCTGTCTATACCTCTTATAGACCTCAATCAGGTTGCCCCTCAGCCTCCGTCTTTCTAATGTAAATAATCCTAATCTACTCAAACTCTCTTCATAGCTAACGCCCTCCATACCAGGCAACATCCTGGTGAACCTCCTCTGCACCCTCTCCAAAGCATCCACATCCTTTTGGTAATGTGGCGACCAGAACTGTACACAGTATTCCTATTGTGGTCGAACCGAGTTAGTGAGAGACCGAGTTTATTTGAATGTTTGAATGGGATATTCAGTAGCCTAGAGGTCAGTAAATTGGAAAATGGGGAAAGCCCAATTCCTAAGATTCAAACAGCTTCATCATTGGACGCCAGATCCAGCACTGAACAGGTTAGCATACTTCTCAACCATATGGAAACAACATCAGGTCAAATATTGCATAAACACCACATCAGTGAGAAGCAAATTATGTTTGACAACTTCGTAACAATTTTTGATCAATATTTCACTTCAAGAGTGAATTAAACAAAACTGGCTAGATCATGTTTCAATAGCAGAGATCAACTTCTAGAGCTGTCTGTTGATAGGAACATAGAAAATAAGAACAAGAGTAGACCATTCAGCCCTTCGAGCCTGCTCATCATTCAATATTAAGGTGGCTGCTGCAGGGAGAATGCAGGGAGCTGTTAAGTGAGTGAGAGCTAAGTAAGCAAGCGAGTAGCCCTGGATGCATTCTGTTCCATTGTCGGAGTTGTACATGTTAAGTCTCCTCACAGCAGCATTGCAATGCCGGTTGACATTCCCAAAGTGCAGCTTTGAAATGCAGAAGCACCCTGCAAGAAGATCATAGAGGTGCCATGAGACTGGCCGATATCATAAACCATGGACGTTAGGGTAAATGAGAATAGTGTCCCCTGGAGTAAGTGGCAAGCTGAAGTCACCCCAGGTATGCATCTGACTTTCCTGTCGAAACTGTTAACAGCGCGTGGTAGGATACCAAGCTGCAAATAAATGCCCTTTAGGGAAGGAAGCTGCCGTCCTTACCTGGTCTGGTCTGCACGTGACACCAGACCAATAGCAATGTTGTCGATTCTTAACTACCCTTTGGAATGGCCAACAAATGCTGGCCTAGCCAGGGCTGTCATCATCCCATGAACACATTTAAAAAATGAGGTGAGATTAGATGTTAATGAGGCTGTTAACAAGCAATAATTTCCCATAATTTCGAAAAGTCACGCAGGCACCCAAAACTCAGTTTGAAAATGAATTCAAAAAGACCTCAACAGACCTCTCAATTGACTGTCCTAGATTTCTTTCCATAGCGAACAGACTCTTGCTCAGAATTATTGAGTTATACAGCACAGAGACGGACCCTTTGGTCCAACTCATCCATTTCAACCACATTTCCCAAACTTAACTAGTCCTCTTGTCTGCATTTAGTTCATATCCCTCTAAACCTTTCCTATCCATGTACGTGTCTAAATGTCCTTTAAATGTTTGATTCAGGTAGGAATAAAAAAGCAAAGAAATTTTGCTGAAGCTTCATAAAACTCTAGTTAGGCTTCAGCTGGGATATTAGTTTGAATTCCATCCAACGCAGTGAAGGCAGAATATTGCCTTTAAAGAAGACAAGAGAAAATTTATCGAAGTTTCAGAACTGAAAATCTATGAGGAGACCGGAGAAGCTGGAGTTGTTCTCCTTACAGCACAGAACCTTTGTTGGAGGTATTTAAAATCATGAAGGAATTTGATGGAATAATTAAGTAGAAATTGTTTCCAATGCAAGAGGACACAGGCTGAATGTAATTGCCAAAAGAAGCTGAGGTGGAGATGACGAAATGCTTTTCCTTAGACTGCAAGCTGCCATGATCTGGAATGCACTGCCCCAAAAGGTAATGAAAGGTTGAATAGCATCTTTGAAAAAGGAATTGGTTAAATTCTTTGAAGAGGGAAAAGAAACGGCTACGGGGGAAGAGCAGGGGAATGAAGCTAACTGGATAGCTTTATCACAGCGCTCGCAGTATAACAAGGATCTGAGCAGGATTCTTTTGCACTGTACCAATTGCCAAACTCTCTTCTTCACTCACATTAATCCAGCTCCATTTAAAGATGCCAATTAATCCTGACTCACCTCCCCTCAGAATATCGAACTGCCATCATTCTAATCTATGATTTTCCTTGTGGATTTGGAGCTTTCGATCTGTGAGTAAATCACACCGAAATCTCTCTGATTTACTATTTATTTCAAATGAGTTGCATATAACACTGTTCAGTCAAAACAAAGTAACTGAAATCTTCCATTGATCCCTTCACAAATTAAAATGGATTGGCTACGGATTTTGGAGATTGATGGTGCTCCTCATTCCACACGATCCTTTAAACCTGTGTTATTCAGCATTAGAATTAGATTACATTTATTTCTTTTCAGGTGTTATATAACACAGAAAAATATGCACATATTTAAAAATGCAAAGGGTGCTGTGAGTAAGGCAGCTTTCCTGAATACCGATTGCTTTCAGACTCCCACTCATTCATTACTTGTCACAGAGACTCTCCTGATGGCTTGTTAATAAATGTTCACACCATCACAATTTCTGCACTTTGTCTGCTACAGGTTCTCTCTGCAACCTACTCCCAGCTCTTAATGCTTCCTCATTCGGACTGTCCAAATTCACAGTTCAAAGCAACTACAGACTGTGTGCGATGCTTTCGAACCAAATCATTAGGAGTCTGCCATGGATCAGTTGGGGACGTTCTTGCCTCTGAGTCAGAGATTATTTACATCTGACTCCAAGTATTCCAGCATAATGTCCAGGCTACTGCATTGCACAGTGCTGAGCAAATACTGCTGATTGGCAGGGGCAGTACTGAAGGAGCTCTACATTGTCAAATGGGCAGAACTGAATTTAAGGTTAAGTCACCAGGGGACCACTCTCTCATTAGAAAGAGATGACTGGTGGTTGTTGAACTTGAGGGTCACCATGTTGCAAGTGAGGGGAGAGGTTGAGAAGGAGAATCCTTCACGGTAACCTCATCCAGTGTTGGAATTAAACCCATGTTGTTGGTATCAATCTGTATCACAAACCTGCCATCCAACCTACTGAGCTAAGCAAAGCCTTGAGAACTGAAGGACTAATACACTGTCAGAAGGACAGACTGAGGGGTTGTGCACCATGAGAGTTGCAGAACTAAGGGAAAGCTGCATTGAGGGAGGGAAGTCCTTAGGGAGTGCTGCACCGACAGAGCAGAACTACTGAGGGAACGTTTCACTTTACAATATTCAGCACTGATGCATTGCCGCACTGCCTGAGGGGCAGAACGGTTTGTAGTTGCTCAGGATCACAATAGCAGGAGAATCCAGCCCTGTGGAATGCTCCTCCTGCAACACATGGGAAATCAGGGACATTTGCAGTTTCCATGGTGACTACATATGAGGAAGTGTGATTGGCTGCAGCTCCTGACTGACCACTTGGAGTGCCCAGAGCTGCAGGTGGACTCACTCAGGAGCAACCATGAGGCTGAGAATGTCATAGATAACACATTAAGCGATCTGGTCACACCACCAGGAAGGGCTATACACACAGAGAAGAGTTGGGTAACCATCAGGAAGCTGTACTCAGTGGCTATTGCTGCTGCCTTACAGCACCAGGGACTGGGGTTCGATTCCAGCCTCAGGCGACTGCCTGCGTGGAGTTTGCACGTTCTCCCTGTATCTGTGCGGGGTTTCTCTGTGTGCTCCCACAGTACAAAGATGTGTAGGCTAGGTGGATTAGCCATGGGAAATGCAGGGTCACAGGAATAGGGTAGGAGGGTGGGTCTGGGTGGGGTGTGCTGAATGGCTTGCTTCCACACTGTAGGGATTCGATGATTAGGCATGGGCAGGCAGTGTAGGAATCCCCATGGCCCTGTCCCCATCTTGGACAGATTTACCAATTTGAATATTACTGAAGGGAAAGGCCTCTCAGTGAACGCAACAACAGCCAAGTTTGTGGTACCATAGTTGGCTCCGTTACTCAGCAGGGGTGGAGGGAAAAGACTGGGAGAGTTTCAGTGATATTGTAAGGGGAACTGACTGAAGGTTCTGTCGCAGCACTTGAGACTCTCGAACAGTATACAAAAGCTAAAGAACTGAAGATACTAGAAATCTGAAGCACAAGCAAAAATTACTGGAGAAACTCGGCAGGTCTGGCAGGAGAAAGCAGAGTTAACTTCGCAGGTTCAATGACTGTTCTTCAGATACTGCCAGACCTGCTGAGTTTTTCCCACAAACTCTGTTTTTGTTTGTCTTGAATAGTCTGTTGTCCCTCTGTTGCCTAGGTTTAGGGTTGTGTCAGAGCAGCTGCAGGCCATTCTGAATGGAGACGGTGAACAACCAGCAGTCATGGTACATGTCGATACCAACGACATTGGTTAAAAAAGAAATGAGGTCACAGAGTCATAGAGTGATAGAGCTGTGCAGCATGGGAACAGACCCTTTGGTCTGACTTGTCCATGCCAACCAGATATCCTAAATTAATCTAGTCCCATTTGCCAGCATTTCCATTCACCCATCCAGATGCCTTTCAAATGATGTAATTGTACCAGCCTCCACCACTTCCTCTGGAAGACTTGAAACCAAACAGCAAAGGCAGACAGATGTGCAGGTTCACTGCTGGGTCAGACAGCTGTGCAGAATTCACTGCTGGTTCAGGCAGCTGTGCAGGTTCACTGCTGGGTCAGACAGCTGTGCAGGTTCACTGTTTTGTCTCTCTTCCACCTTTTAAAATTGCCATTCATTTGATCTCTTTTTTTCGCAAAGTTCCAAAGCAACATAATAGCCTATAAAGCCACAATTACTGCACCTAGAATTCAAGGAAATCAGCTCCAACACCGAAAAAAAGAACTCAAAAAAGGAGCAGCTCTTACAGCCACAACTTTTTCCCATCCTCCATAAACAGGAATTCAGACAGTTAGATAGTAGATTAAAAAGGAGGACTGCTCTCTACAGGAAGATAGATCAGATGAACACCTGGCTAAAGTAATGGTGGAAGAGGGCTTTCAATTTTTGGATCATTAGCACAGCCTCTGGGGTAGGTGGGACTTGTGAAGGCTGGACAGGTTGCACATGAAAGAGAATGAGTCCAATATCCTTGTTGGGAGGTTTTGTTGTGCTGTTGAGGAGATTTTAAATTCATTTGGCACAGAGGTGGAAACTGCGTAGATATAAAGTTGGGAGCTAGGCTCATTCAGATATAAAAGCAGTACTAGGACAGTCCAGCAAGTGGAGAAGACATGGCAGGACAAGAAAGCTAAATTTTGTCTATTTTAATGAAAGGGCTCTGACTGGTAAGGCGGATGAACTTAGAGAGCATTGATCAGCATGTGAGAATATGATATTGTTGCAAAGACTGAGACATGGTTGAAGGAAGGGTAGGACTGCTCAGGTCAGCATTCCAGGGCATTGAAGTTTCAGGTGCGTTGGGGAGAGGGCAGGTGTAAGAGAGGTAGGGGCATTGCATTTTTGAGACCATCACTGCAATAATCAGGGAAGATGTCTTAGAAAACTCTTCAAATGAGGACATCTAGGCAGAGATTAGAAATAAAAAAGGTTTGATCGCTTTGCTGGGTTTACATTACAGGCCTCCCAACAGTCAGAGGAAAATAGACAAGCGGGTATGTAGGCAAACCGCAGGTAAGTGTGAGAGGAAAAGCATTATAGTAGAATCAGAGCAGGTGGAATTTTTAAACAGCATGTGGGAGAGCGTTTTGTGTCAGTATGCAGATAGCCCAACCAGAGATGGAGCCGCGCTGAACCCAATTCTAGGGAGTGAAGCTGATCAAATGGTTGAAGTTTCAGTGGGCGAGTATTTGCAAGACAGTGTCCATAACTCTGTAAGTTTCAAAGTCATTGTACAGTGGAATAAACATAGCACAGTAGTTAAGTATCATTGGATACATCTTCAGCTCGGCCCGTCTGACATTGCATTACTGCCCCAGTGCTGCCCCTCTGACACTGCAGCACTCCCACAGTGCCAGTGTGACTGCACAAAGCTATCAAGGGGGAACCTGTGACTATCAAGATCACAACCCTTTGAACCATAAGGTAAGAGCTACTGTGTTGAAATGGATATCTGTTTAACTTAGACCCCACTTGAGAAAGACTTAAAGCTTCAGAGGCCCTGAGGAATTTGAGAGTTATATGCTTTAGTGAAAACAGAGTGAGAAATTTGAACAGAATGCCCTAGGCTGGTCTCTGACTCTGCATTAAATTACACTTCTAATCTAAGCAGCAAATGTCAGAGCAATCTATCACTATGGTAACTAGCAATTCTCATGTGTGTGCAATAACAAGGAAGAGTAAATAGTGTCATTATGATAGTTCTGGGGTTCAACAAATGAAATGTCCAAGTGGTACATTGTAGCCTTGGACAGATGGAAGACTTTGCAAATCGTGGAATCAAGTTTAGATGGTGCAATAGAGAGTTGAGCTGGGTAAATATTGACCGTGTAACTAAGAGACTGCAGTCAGACACAGAAAGAGTAAGCTTTTCAACTGGAATAATGAGAGCTTTAATTCATCATGAAAAGATTGTATTCTCATTCTCTAAACTGACTGCTAGTTCTCAGAGATCATCACTGATTATCAATTAAACTGACAATGTCAAATCACACACAAATATAGGTATACATGCAAGTACACATACACAAAGACAGTGATGTATAAACACAGAGACAAAGATATATAGACACACGTTGAGGTAAACATGTCATACTGCCTCACAGATATATACACATGCTGAGATATAGACACACACACACACATACATAAGACACAGATGCAAGAAAGTACATTGTTGGGAAGAAATGAGGAAGTTGTAGATGGTTATGGATGATTGAGCAATTGAACAAAAATATTGCAGCTGGAGTATGATGTGGGACAATTTGAAGTTGTTCACTTAACAGAGAAAATAAAACAAAAGGATATTAATTAAATGGAGAAGGACCATGCATTTCTGTGGTGCAGAGGGATATAGATATTTTGATGCTTGAATCATAAAAAGTTAGCGCGCAGGCACAGAACATAATCAATAAGTCTATTGGGATTTTATCCTTGATTCCGAAGGAATTATAAAGGGCATCAGTGAGACCACATTTCAATACTGTGTGCAGTTTTGGTCTCTTCAGTTAAAAAAAGTATATAAATGAGCTGGGTGTGGCTCAGAGGTGGTTTAGTGGATTGATACTGGAATGAGGGATTGTCTCATGAGGATTGTTCAGACAGGACAGGCCTGTTTCCACTGGACTGAGCAGTGACCTGATTGAAGTGTACAATACATGATTTATTTCAGACAAAATTGACGTTAAAGCAATGTTTCTTCTTGTGATTGAGTCCAGAACTAATAGGGCACAGTTTGAAAATTTGGGGTCACCACTTTAGGACAGAGATTTTTGTTTTCTCTCAGAAAGTTGTACAACTTTTAACTCTCTGGGCAGTGGAGGTGTTGCTTTATAATAGCAGAAGTAAATGAATTCTTGTTAGGCAAGGAAATATAAGGTTATCATGGGTGAATGGGAAAATGGTATTCAAAGTACAAACTGGTCAGCAATCAACTGATTGTGTTAAGGGGCAGATTCAACAGGCTTTATGGCCTACTTCTACTCTTATTTGTCTGTTTATATGTCTTTTTGTATACAGACACAGACACCGGGGTGTGTACACACTAGCCCCTGTGTCTAGCAACTAAGAGTTGTGTTGAACAGTTCCAGAGTCAGGTAGTAACGAAGACAGTCCACAAGCTGCAGTCTCTGTCCTGAAATCCTATTTCATAAAAGAAGTATCTGGGAAACTAGTGGAATTTCCAAATACCCGTATTTCTGTGAAACCTGAAGTAAAGGACTGTGTGTAATTCTTAACAACTCAAATCCTAATTGATTAGAATCAGAACTTGACATTTATGACAAATCTACAAACTATCAGGAATTCAGCTTCATCAACAAGAAGTTCAGTGGACATCAGAAGTCGTCACATTTTAGCCTCTTTTCGCTAAGTGAGAGTGTCTTCCTGCGAGATTAAGAGAATACACTCTTAATTCTGAATCATGGTTTAAGTATTGATCAAGGATTGTCAGGGGTAAATTATGTTCATGATAAATAAATTATTTTGGTTCATAAAAGAAGCTTGCTGGGCAATTCCTTTAAAGAGAAGCAATTGGCTATTTTGGTAATTGGCCCAACAATGTATTATCAGTGTGTTCCTCCTGTGACAGTCCTGACAAGGTATACACACAGATTCAAAGCCTTGCAATCACAGACATCAAGGAATATATATATACAGACATGGAGATGTACGTTACTAACACACAGGTGTGTGCACACTAACACAAAGGAACACACACAAAGACGTTAGGGATATACATTAACACAGGAATATATATCCACTAGGATAGAGTTATGTACACAGACATACCCACACACAGCTATAGACACACACTAATATCCTAGCTGGTAGTATTACTGGACAAGTCAGATCTTTGGTATGCAATTTGACTTGATAGATTTTTTTCTTTATTTTTGTGAATACAATTGTCATTCGCTGAAACATTGTCACCTAAGGCTGCAGGGTTTTTTTTAAAACTGAATCAATTACACAAAAATGTGAGAACAAAATGTAAATAAACCAAGCTACATACTCATACCTGCTGTGGTGTATATGCAGAGAAACAGAGATAAATACACCACACACTGAAGTGTACACACCAGACACACAGGTAAATACACACAAACACATGTACTTCCATCTACCCTGTGTTATATACAGACAGGGACAGTTCTGTACAAACAGAAATGGACACATATATGTATATACATATACACATATACATTCAGTAGTATATGGGCACAGACACAAAGGTATGTACAAAATAACACAAAGGACAACATGTACAGATATAGAAATTCACAGATAGAGTGGCAGAATCTTGTGTAGCTACATGGTGACTATTTAAGAAGAGTAACTATGGGAAAGTGATGCCTGTAACTGTGTGCACCTCTGTGTATCTCTGCCATTCTGTGACAAATATCTAGCAATGTGTATACCAAACACAGCCTTTCATCAGAAGCAGAAAGGCAGTCTGCCAACAGCTCCTGGCTGGCGAGAGGCCATCAGCTTTTTTGCTTGGCAGCATTGCCTAAGAGGTTATAGCTGTTGCCAGAATGACAGCTATCAGAGGTCCATGACTGAATACCAACCAAGTCTCAGAGCATGGAGTTTATATAGGAAGGAGGCATAGAAGGTATTGGCAGCAGGGCAGGGTTTCAGATTTCAAATGCGCTCAATTCCTTCTGGATGCCAGGCCCCTGTACAGGCAGTGAGTGCGTTTGAATGACAGAACCACAACCCCATACTTCAGAGACGATGAGAAGACTGATTTATTTGCCTTGTTCCCACTTGGTAATAGGACATCCTACAGTCATAAGTTGAATTTAAAGGGTTCAATTGGGTTGCAATAAACCAGGAATGATCCCTCCCTGGGTTTAGCAATGCTGGAGAAGTGATGGCAGTGCAGTGCTCATCTGTATCTTGCTTCAACATCCTCCTGCTTCCAACAAAACCTTTCACTGGTGAGATGAGAGGACTGCTCTTGATATCATGACCATTTTTCACTGAGTGTGGCATCAAGGAGCCACAGCAAAATTAGTGTCAATGGGAATCAAGCAGTAAACTGTCCTCTGCTTGGATTCATACCTGGGCCATAGAATGGTGGCTCTGTTTGTTGGACGTCAGTTATCTCAACTCTGGGACATCTCTTCAGGAGTTCCTCAGGGTAGTGCCCTTGGTCCAAACACTTTCAGCTTTTCCATCCATGATTTTCCCTCCACCGTAAGACCAGAAATAAAGATGTTTATTGGTAACTGCACAATGTTCAGCACCAGTTGCAACTCCTCAGATACTGAAGAAAGCCTTGAGCAATGGTAGCAAGACCCAGAAAATACCTAGCTACGACAATTGGCAAGTAACATTCACACCATGCAAGTGCCAGCAATGGCTATCTCCAATAAAATATCATTTAACCATCAGCCATTGACATTCAGTGGTGTTACCATCACTTCGTGCCTCACTACCAACAATCTAGGGGTTATCATTGGCCAGTAACTTGCCGTGGGTACAAGATTCTAGGAATCAGGTGCTAAGTAACTCACCTTATAATTCCTCACATACTAACCACTATCCACAAATAGAATACTCCCAACTTGCCCAGATGAGCGCAGCTCTAATAACCCTCAAGAGGCTTAACATCATCTGGTACAAAGCAGCCCACTTGACTGAAACCACAATACAATGTCCACTCCACTCACCAATAACAAGCAGCACCAATGTGTACTATCAACAAGATGCACTGCGCAAATTCATCAAGGCTCCTCAGACAGCACCTTCCGAACCCGCGAAGAGAAGGTCAAGGACTGCATGTACATGGGAACACCACCACCTGCAAGTTCCCCTCAAAGCCACTCACCATCATGACAGGGAAATATATCATGATTCCCTCACTGTCACGGCATCAAAATCATGGAATTCCCCACACAACAGCCCTGTGGGAGAACTTCCACCAACTTAACCATAGTCGGATAAGAAGGAGCCCCATAATAACCTTCTCAAGGGCAACAATGAATGGGCAATGTTGCTCAGCGAGCAATGTCCACACCAATGACCAGCAATGGCCACATCACTTGAGCACCTTTAAAAAATTTTATATTCACACAGTGTGACATTGTCAATTGTAGACATGTGAACGAAGTTCATACCTAGTCACAATTACACACTTCCCAATTGGCTTATTAGTTAATGTCATGGTCCCAGACGAATAGGCTCCTGGCCCCAATGTCCTGAGCAGAATATTGTAGTGTGATACCTCTGGGGAGTCCTGACAGAGAGCTTTATAGTCAAACAGCAAGATAAACGGACTGTCGCACTATCGAGGGTCAGTACTGAGGGAGTGCCGCACTGTCGAGGGTCAGTACTGAGGGAGTGCTGCACTGTCAGAGGGTCAGTACTGAGGGAGTGCCACACTGTCAGAGGGTCAGTACTGAGGGAGTGCTGCACTGTCAGAGGGTCAGTACTGAGGGAGTGCCGCACTGTCAGAGGGTCAGTACAGAGGGAATGCTGCACTGTCAGAGGGTCAGTACCGAGCTAGCGCCGCACTGTCGGAGGGTCAGTACTGAGAAAATCCAACCGATAGAATCAAAATTGTATTGGAGTATTGAGTAGATTCTGGACACCACCTTATAGGAAGAATGTGAATTCATTCCAGGGAATGCAGAAGAATGTTTCAATGAGTGAGAAACTTCAGTTACGAGGATAAACTGAAGACGTTTTCATGAGGAGAAGATGGCTGAGAGCAGATCTGATGGATGTTTTCAAAATCATAATACGGCTGGATAGTGTGGTTAGCGAGAAGCTGTTTCCACATGTCAAAATAATAAGCTTAAGAGTGGCATAGATTTAAAGTGATTGCAAAAGAAACCTGGGTGATCTGAGAAAAAAAATCTTCACTCCATGAACAGTTAGGATGCCCTCTCTGGATGTGTGGTGGAGCCATGTTCAATTGAGGCACTCAAGGAGGGCTTGAATGATTATTTGGATATGGTGTGAAAAAACAGGAAAACCGGCATGAGGTAATGATCATCAGTTGAAGAACCAGTGCAGGAGTGGTGAACTCATTGGTCTCCTTCTCTGCTTTTACACTTCTGTGAATATGAGATTGCTTTCAGGAAGAATGTTAAGATGCAGTGATTTGATCTAAAGGCAAAGTTGGATGTCACTGATCTCTTTTGACATCCTTTTTCTGTTACACAGGGACACAGGAACAGGAATAGGCCATTCAGCCCCTCGAGTCTGTTCCATAATTTGTGTCAGAATTTGATAATGTTTTCCTTTGCTTTGCTGTTTCTTTTGTGATTGCTGTGTGTGGCCTGGAGCTGCGGAAAATGATGGTAGAGGCTCAAACTCTTCTTTCAGCACATGGATGACCAAAATCTCACTTGATCTTACTGCCTGCCATTGATATATGTTGGACTGATTTACAGGTTGAGACTCGACTGGTTCAGCCATATTATGAATGCACCTGCTGTGGCCATCAAGTCCTTGGATGGGAATTGAAATCAGAGCTTCTGGGTCAGAGACAGGAACCCTACCCACTGCACTGCCAGACTACCATAACCATTCTATAACTCTGTGATATCAGAGTGTCTCAACTTCTCAAACATCTTACGCCCTCCATTTCCTTCAGGTCTGCAATGTCTTCAATCCTTCCATTTTTTGTGATTGCAATGGTCTGCTACTCCATTCCAATGGCCTAACTCTGTTTCCATGCTAGCCCTTTCCACTGTTTCTAATTCTGTTGTTCTTCTAGATCTGTCTTTTAACATTAAGTTCAGCACCTGTTCTGTCTGCTTTCCTAAAATATTTCTCGAGCCATTATTTTTTCTGCAACCAGTTCACAATGATCATGGGGAGAGTGCAATTGTTTAACCATTCCAAGAAATTCACATCTCTGTGGCATTATCTGACTGACTTAAACATGGAGCATTCGTACACTTCATGGAAAGACAAGAGGATTGAAAGAGTATTGGATCCCAATAATGACAAACATCCAATTTATATTTATTTGTTCATGAGATGAGGCCATTGCTGTCAAAGCCAGCATTTATTACCTATTTCTAATGTCCTTGAGAGGCCCATGACCATTGAGTGTAGATGTGAGCGTGAGCATGTATATTTCTTGTACTTTTTGTCATTCTAGAATATCATAAAGTGCTTTAAAAATTTATTTACTAAGTAAAAACATAATGCAGATTTCAGCCAGAAGATGAACATAAATAAATTCAGATATCATGGCAGGTTTTTTTGTAACTCCAACTCTCTCTTTTCAGTGCACAGTGTTGAAAAATGTGAAGTCAGAATCGAGCCGCAATATCCTCTACAGTTGAATGCTAGGTGCTTCTTAAATTGGTGGATTCAGTAAGTGCTGTGCTATGTCTCATGATCAATATGTCAGTGCACCTTTAGGAGGCATGATCATGATTTCATCACTACATTATAAAATGTGAACTGAGAGTGTAAATGACTCGTACTCCATCTTGCCTCAGATCCCACGAAGCATGACACGCTACTAAAGCATGTTCCTGTTGTAGCCTAACAGTTTAAAGTTCGCACAGACACTTTTATATACCTGAAATATATAATGTTTCTAAATAAGTGTGGTAAATTACATTAGCTAATCTCTATTAAATTTTTCAATACCATGATACTCATACCCAATTTGTTATATTATGAGGAATAACATAAGAACATGGCTGCCTCAGGTAAAACACTGATGAAGGCAAACACACACATTTAGGGAGCGAAGTTTTTTGGATTAAAAAAAAAGCTTTCTTGTCTCTCACTAGGTCCATGGCTACGACACTAGCAGACTACCTGGGCTTTTTCAACAGAACCACAATTGATTTCTGAAAGCCCCTCATTTGTTCTCCCTTTGGCTAAGACACCCCCTCTGTATCTTTACATCTCTCAGTCTTTTTTCTTTCTGAGCATGTCTCTCAGACTGCCTTCTGGGGATTTCTGCCAAGGTGGTGTCTCACAGAGTTATCGTACAGGTGAAAAATTAACATAGCTGCCACATTAACTGATTAATTGCCGTTCCACAAATCAAATGCTGAAATTTCCTATGGTGTTCTTCCAATCTTTCATTTTTCTCAGAAGCTTTGAGTTTTCACACCTTTAGACCAACTAATGTTTTGTTAAAGAGTTACTCAAATTCTACACGGCTCCCTTTGTGCTCAATGCTACGTAACGCATTAGGCTTTCTGCCTTTTTATCTAAATTGAATCAACAGTAGACTGTCATTCTGGAAGCCACTCAGCAGTGTTCTGTGCCTTTTTTTCACCAGAAAGGTTTGACTGCAAAATACATAATATTAAAATTACACAATTATAACAATATATACAAAGCACGTCTTGTCCATAAAAATCTAAATGAGACCAAAATACTTTTGGGAAAATTTAATCTATGTTGAAACTTGGCAGGGTGTGATTGTAACTGTAAATTTACCTTGTCTCTCCAGCTGTTAACAGCTGTTAAATGTCCAAGCATAACAGAAGGCTCCAGAATGAGCCTGGATCACTTAGCTAATATTGGAGAGTTACTGGAGGGAGAGCAGTTTTTCAAAGAAAGGCAGTGTATCCAATTACCTGTTACTCATCCTGACCAGATTAATGAATGATCTGCAAATTACTTATTTTATAATAGTTGGCAACAGACTTTTCCCAAGTAATTATTGCATTAATGCTGTGAATCAGAGAATGAAGATTCCAGTCTCCCAATACTTGCCAATGAAATGTCACTTCTCCTCTATCAGTGCAACAATTTTTGTATAGATGTCACATTACTTTACTGTTACCTATCAAACCGTGGCCAGAGATCTCCTGCAGTGGCTTCCCCTCTGTAACTTCTGATGTCCCCTAAAGACCAAATTTTTACTCCTTAGTTTTCATATGTATATTGTTCCTTGTACACATCATCACAAAATACAAGTGGGACCCATTTGGATTTGTGTAGTTCATTCTCATTGGGTATGGTTGTGAGGAGTTACATTTTGAAGGCTCGTAGAAAATGGTTTTGTTTCAAGTTTTGTAAATATACCTCAGTGGGAATTTAAAAGGCGTCATCAGAGTTCACTACAGACATTGAAGATTTTTAACTCGGCTTATAGAAATCATATAGCTAGTAATGACTGTTTGCTTTGCTATAGACCCTGTTGGGACTGTTTTGAATGATGTTCGGCTTGGAAAGTGTCCTGTTTAATTTAGCTCAGTTAGAGGAAAGCCTGCTAAGAACAAGCTGCTCAGCTGATGTCTTCCATTTCTGTAAAGAAAACTACCTACATCAGTTCAGGGTGAAGCCTACTCCGTTGAAAGAGGACCAAAATAAAAACTGTATTTCTTGAGTGAGCTGCATCTGCAAAGCTCCAGAGAAAACGGTACATAATTGGCAACAAACCAGGTATTAGTCAGTATATAGTTTCCCTTGATGCTGTGTTGGCATAAAATGACAATTGGGAGGACCACTTGGAACGGCTGGAATCTATGGTTAAAACAATACAATTGAAAGATTTTGTGATTAGCTTTGTCCAAACTAAATTTGCCAAAACATGAATAACCTACCCCAGACATATAATAGGACGAGGAAATGTGCTACCAAAAACAACAAAAATTCAAGCATTAATGAAGCTCCTGGTTAGGACAAAGGAGAAGAACAAGTAACAGCGAAGGAACAGTCCCTTTAGGCCACCAAGACTACACTGATACATTAAGCCTTCCTAAACTAAAGCCTTCTGTCTCCATGTGGCCTGTTTCCCTCTATTCTCTAAATGTTGCTATTGTATTTGCTTCTGCTATCTCCACTGGCACATTCCAAGTACTTAACAACCTCTGTATAAAAACTTCCCTCTCATGGCTCCTTTAAACTTACCATCTTTTACCTTAAACATTTATCCCCCAGTAACTGACATTTCCACACTTGGAAAAAGATTATAACTGTCATAAGTGTGTAAACTTCTATCAGGTCTCTTGTTATCCATCAACATTCAAGTGAAAGCAAACCAAGTTTTGTCTCATCTCTCCTTATAGCTAATACCTTCTAAACCATGCTGGTACCCTCTCTGAAGCCTCCACTTCCTTCCTACAGTGTGGCAAACAGAACTGTAAACAATATTCCAAATATAGAACAACTAAAATACAGCTTCAACACAATTTGCCAATTTTTGTACTCTACACCCCAATTGATGAAGGTCTTCTTGACTACCTTATCCACTTGTGTTGCTGCTTTCAGGGAACTGTGGATCTGTTCACCTAGATCCCTCTGCATGTTGATATGACTAAGGGTTCTGCCATTTAATGTATACCTCCCTCCTACATTAGATTTTCTAAAATGCATCACTTCACATTTGTATGGATTAAACTCCATCTGCTATTTCTCTGCCCAAATCCCTAACCTATCTATGTCCTGCCTTATCCTCTTGCAATGCTCCTCAGTATCTGCAGCTCCACCAATTTTTGTGTCATCTGCAAACTTACTAACCAGCCACCTACATTCTCCTCCAAATCATTTATACATATTACAAGCAACAGCCCAGCAATGATCCCTGTGGAACACCACTGGTCACAGATCTCCAGTAAGAAAAAAAACACCCGTCCACCACTACTCTGTCTTCTATGACTAAACCAGTTCTGTATCCACCTTAACCACTCACCATGGATCCCATGTGACTTCATCTTTTGTAGACTTCATCCTGCCATGAGGGATGTTGTCAAAGGCCTTAGTAAAGTCCATTTACTCAACTTCTATCACTTGGCCCTCATCAATCACCTTTATCACTCCCTCAAAAGCTCAATCAAGTTTATGAAACACGACCTTCCCCATGCAAAGCCATACTGCCTGTTGCTAATAAATTTATATTTTTCCAAATGTGAATAAATCCTATCCCTAAGAATCTTCTGCAGTAATTTCCCTCTCACTGACATCAGGCTCACTGGCCTGTAATTTGCCAGATTGGCCCTGTTCCTTTCTTAAACGAATGAACACTGTTGGCTCTTCTCCAATCCTCTGGGATCATTCCTGTGATGAAAGAGGATACAAAGATTTCATACAAGGCCCCAGCAATTTTCTCACCTGTCCCCTTCAGCATTCTGGGATGGATCCCATCAGGTCCTCAGGACTAGTCTATCTTAATTCTTTTCAAAACACCCAATAAGTCCTTCTTTTTAAGATGCCCTAGAATATCAACATACCCCTCTCTAGATTCAACATCCATCATGTTCTTCTTCTTTGTGAATGCTAATGTAAAGTGTTTGTTAAGAACTTCAGCTATTTCCTCCAGCTCTATGCATAAATTCTCCCCTTTGTCCTTGAGTGGACCTATCCTTTCGCTAGCTATCCTTTTGATCGTTATGTACATATAAAGTGGATTTTCCTTAATCCTGTTTACCAAAGACATTTCATCGTCCCTTTTAGCCCTACTAATTCCTTGTTTGAGTTCTTTCCTGCTATCTTTGTATTCTCTGAGGTCTCTGTCTGTCTTGAAAAATAAAACCAAATGGGGAATATTGAGATTTTTGCAGATGTGTGTGTTTTATTGCAAGTTGGTACCAAATTTCAGCACTAGGGCTGCTCCACTGCTCTGTAGGATAGAGTGCTCAGGACAGTGTCAGACATTTTTTTGAGAAGTTGAAAGCTATTGAGATTAATAAACCAGTGTGGGCTGCTGTTCCTCTCAAGGTAGCAATTGACACTAGTGATTTAGGAGAGGGTACAGTCCTGTTACAAGGACGAAGGTCAGGCATAAACAAGGCAGTTGGATACTTTTCCAAAAAACTCCATCAAAACCAAAAAGAGATACTCTGCAGTGAAAAAAAAGAAACTCTGGGATTCTTACTGGCTTGTAAATATTTTGTGGTCTATGTCCAATGCAGCTACACAGAGATATTGGTAAATAGTATTATAACTCCTTTGACTTTGTGGAAATTTTTTTAAAAAACAGAATGGCACCAATTTTGATTGAGTTTGCTATTCCAGCCTCTTTTTTAAAAGATTGATCACTTTGTGGGAGGGAAATGCAATGTAATCACTGAGGTTTTGTCAAGGATATAACCTTTTGCGAATTGTCAAAGTATTAAAAAGGTCTTAGGGATAATTGTATAGGTTACATGAAAAAAGTGAATGAGATTGAGTGAATGAATGTGTCTCACTTTGATAATTTTTTCCACAATATACAAAGAAATGCATTTAATATGAACACATCACTTTTTCCAAGGGTAAAAGGCATTATAAAGACATTTTCTACCTAATATTACTTGAAAGACTTCAATTTTGAAGGACTGTAGATAATAAGTTATTTCAAGTTTTGTGTAAACACCCGAAATTGTTTCTCTAAAAGAGGTCATTGAAAGTTCACTGTAGACGTTGGAGTATTTTTTAATATGGGTTTCCTTGAAGTTACATGACTGCTGATAAATTGCTTGCTTTTCTGTAGACAAAGGTAGTTTTTGAACAGAAAGGGGCTTAGAGAAGGTTCTTGTTTTATTTGGCTCGGTTGCAGGGATGCCTGATAAGAGCAAGATCAGTCAGAGGAAAGCTCACGAAGAACAAGCTGTCCAGCTTGATCTTTCCTAGTTCTGGAAAGAAAACCCTCTTGTTAAGTTGAGAGGGAAACTCATATGTCCTTTTGAAAGAGTGATTTATTTTGAAGGAACAGTTCTGGATAGTATTCCCTGAGCAAGCTGTGCCTGAAAGATTTCAGATACATCAATACATGATAAATGACTTGGCTACGCATGACAGAACAATACAGCACCAAATTTCATAAAGTCCTTCACTTTATTGCTTTGCTTTCAGGAATAATTCATTAGCCAAACTTCACCTTCGCTGAAGACACCGTATGGCGTGTGCGCTTGTGTTTGTGTGCGTGTGTGTGTGTGCACGCCTCCATGGGCTTGTGTCATTAACCTCATCTCTGCCACAGCTCTCAAAGATGCCTATACTCCTCTAATTCTGTTGCCTTGTGCATCCTGATGTTAGTTGCTTCACTATCGGCGGTAGTACCTTCAGTTGTCTGGTCCCTAAGCTTTGAAATTCCTCTCCACCTCTCTACCTTGCTTTCCTCCTTTAAAATACTGCTTCAAGCTGACGTCTTCCATGAAGTTTCTGGTCATCCCCTTATTGTTGTGGAGTCATACTCTGTCTGAAGACATTCCTGCGAAGCACCTTGAGGTACTTCATTACATTACAGGCACTTTATAAATATAAATTAACCTGGCTTTTTCTGCCTCAGGATTTCACAAGCTGTGCTCGCAGTGTTAAACTTAACCACATTCACTGATCTTGCTGTAGGTTTGGCACCAGTTAGTAGCACCTCAGGAGAATTGGGTCAATAGGAGGAGTGTATCACACCCCTTTTCATATATGGATGAGATGGTACCAGCTTGAGTTTCCATTGGAAATAGAATTGCAGGAGAGAAATTCAGCTCCATAACTCAATTGGCTAGCAGAATGTTTAAAGATGGAGTTTGTCCCACTCTTTGGATTGGCTGTGCAACTGTTGTATATCTTATAACTTTCAGAGCAATGTTGAGGTGACGCTACTTTTTAAATGTGCAATGGATTTGTTTACATTTTTTGATTAAAATACCTCTACAATCACAAAATATCAGTACTCATGCTACATCCCAACTTCAGTAGCATCTATACTATCTGCCAACTTTGCCCTGAGTCCACACCTAGGCATAATGAATCAGGTATGTTGAGCATAGATCAGTGAACATTCTCACATAATGAAGGTAGAACGACAGAACAAATAAACAGAACAGTATATTATAGTGTAAAATGAGCTTAGAGACAACTTCAGAGCTTACACTCTGCCTGATCATCGAACCCAGAGCCTACTGACCGGACTTGCACATTGACAACACTATGAAGGGAGACCTCTTCTATTATTGGTATAGCTGACTTCTCAGAAATACTTCCTCTCACTGCAGTGTGACCTGAGTGTAATTCTACACCATTAAAGGAAACTGGAGTTTTTTTCCATTCGAGATATTTTCAAAACAATCTGTTTGGTGCTGTTATGACACACCTTTGGAGCAGATGGGACTTCACATCAGATCTCCTGCCTCCAAGGTAAGAGTTTCTCACTGTTCTGGAAGGTAACTTTTTATTTTTTTTTGCTATTCTTCTTGTTTTCTCGATCTGGAAGTATCATCACAAACAACCAAACAGCTTTTCTTCCATCATTAAATCATCCATGTTCCAACTGATTAATTTACATGCATGGTCTGTTAAGGGCAATGCAATAAGGTGAGGGAGAGGTAAGGAAAGAGGGAGAAGACCACATCGAAATGCTATTGGAATCATAGAATCCCGACAGTGTGGAAGCAGACTAATCAAGTCCACACCACCCTTCCGAACAGCATCCCATCTAATCCCTGTCACCCTGCATTTCCCTTTATTCACTCATGGGATGAGGGCATCACTGGCCAGGCCAGCATTTATTGCCCATCCCTTATTGCCTAGGGGGCAGTTAAGAGTCACCCACATTGCTGTGGATCTAGAGTCACGTGTAGGCCAGACCAGGTAAGGATGGCAGTTTCCTTCCGTAAAGGACGTTAGTGAACCAGATGGGTTTTTCCCAACAATTGACAATGGATTCATGGCCATCATTAGACTCTTAATTTCAAATATTTATTGAATTCAAATTCCACCATCTGCCATGGTGAGATTTGAACCTGGGTCCCCAAAATATTATCTGGGTCTCTGGATTAACAGTCCAGTGATAAAACCAGTAGGCCATTGTCAATTCCCATGGCCAATCCACCCTAATCCTGCACATCTTTGGACCGTGGGAGGAAACTGCAGCACCTGGAGAAAACCCACAATCACATGCGGAAATTGTGCTAACTTCACACAGACAGAGGGTGGAATCAAACCCAGGTATCTAGCACTGTGAGGCAGCAGTGCTAACCACTGAGCCACCGTGCCACCCTGTTGGAAGAGGAGATAAAGCACTGAACCCCCTGTTGTCCTTTTTCCATTCTATTCATGAGTCACTGACTGGAAAAAGGCTGCTGAGTTTTGACATCGACAGAGTCACTTCTTTATCTGTGTTGGTGTTAAATAAATACTAAAAGAAAGGTCACGCAGCAGAACTGGACTTGATAAGAATGTATACAAACACAAAACAATACTCAAGGTGCTCAATAAAAAGCCAAAAGGACTGTGGATGCTGTAAATCAGGAACAAAAACAAAGTTGCTGGAAAAGCTCAGCAGATCTGGCAGCATCTGTGAAAAAAACAGAGTTAACGTTTCGGGCCCGGTGACCCTTCCATCTTCACAGATGCTGCCAGACCTGCTGAGCTTTTCCAGAAGCTCTTGTTTTTATACTCAAGGTGTTCAATCCCATCTGAAAGAGCAGCCTATGTTATTGGTGTTGATTCACTCACGCCATCATGATACACACTGGCAGCTAGTGTGTATCATATACAAGACGCTCTGCAGCAACTCAGCAATCCTCTTTTTCCACCACTTTCCAAACACACAACCTCCACCACCTAGTAGGATGTGAGCAGCAGCTGCTGACACAATGCCACCTGCAAATGAAGCCATACACCACAGTGACTTGGGACTTCATTACCATTCCTCGCTGCTGCTGAGTCAAAATCTTGGACCACCCTCTCTACCAACACCCCAAGGACTGAAGCGCTTCAAAGAACAAAGAACAACAAAGAAAACTTACAGCCCAGGAACAGGCCCTTCGGCCCTCCAAGCCTGTGCCGATCCAAATCCACTGTCTAAACCTATCACCCAATTCCTAAGGATCTGTATCCCTCTGCTCCCCACCTACTCATGCATCTGTCCAGACGCACCTTAAATGAATCTACCGTGCCTGCCTCTACTACCTCTGCTGGCAACGCGTTCCAGGCACCTACCACCCTCTGTGTAAAGTACTTTCCCCGTGTATCCCCCTTAAACTTTTCTCCTCTCACCTTGAACGCGTGACCCCTCGTTATTGAATCCCTCACCCTGGGAAAAAGCTTATCTCTATCAACCCTGTCTATACCCTTCATGATTTTGAAGACCTCAATCAGGTCCCCCCTCAATCTCCTTTTTTCTAATGAAAACAATCCTAACCTACTCAACCTCTCTTCATAGCTAGCACCTTCCATACCAGGCAACATCCTCGTAAACCTTCTCTGTACCCTCTCCAAAGCTTCCACATCCTTTTGGTAATGTGGCGACCAGAACTGTACACAGTATTCTAAATGCAGCCAAACCAAAGTCTTGTACAATTTTAACATGACCTGCCAGCTCTTATACTCAATACCCCGTCTGATGAAGGCAAGCATACCATATGCCTTCTTGACCACTCTATCCACCTGTGCAGCCACCTTCAGGGTACAATGGACCTGAACGCCCAGATCTCTCTGCTCATCAACTTTTCCCAAGGCTCTTCCGTTTACAGTATAGCTTGCTCTAGAATTAGACCTCCCAAAATGCATCACCTCACACTTGCCCGGATTGAACTCCATCTGCCACTTCTCCGCCCAACTCTCCAGTCTATCTATATTCTCCTGTATTCTTTGACAAGCCCCTATGCTTTCTGCTACTCCCCCAATCTTCGTGTCATCTGCAAACTTACTGATCAGACCATTTATGCCCTCTTCCAGATCATTTATGTATATCACAAACAACAGTGGCCCCAGCACTGATCCCTGTGGAACACCACTGGTCACCTTTCTCCATTTCGAGAAACTCCCTTCAACTACTACTCTCTGTCTCCTGTTGCTCAACCAGTTCTTTATCCACCTAGCTAGAACACCCTGTACACCATGTGACTTCACTTTCTCCATTAGTTTACGATGGGGAACCTTATCAAACGCCTTACTAAAGTCCATGTAGATGACACCTACAGCCCTTCCTTCATCTATCAACTTGGTCACTTCCTCAAAGAACTCTATTAAGTTAGTAAGGCATGATCTCCCCTGAACAAAACCATGTTGCCTATCACTGATAAGCCCATTCTTTTCCAAATATAAATAGATTCTATCCCTCAGTACCTTCTCCAGCAACTTTCCCACCACTGACGTCAGGCTTACTGGTCTGTAGTTACCCGGAATATCCCTACTACCCTTCTTGTACAGGGGGGCAACATTAGCAACTCAAGAAGGCAAGTTACAAAGAACAAAGAACAAAGAAAATTACAGCACAGGAACAGGCCCTTCGGCCTTCCAAGCCTGCGCCGATCCGGATCCTCTATCTAAACCTGTCGCCTATTTTCCAAGGATCTGTATCGCTCTGCTCCCTGCCCATTCATGTATCTGTCTAGATACATCTTAAATGACGCTATTGTGACTGCCTCTACCACCTCCGCTAGCAACGCGTTCCAGTCACCCACCACCCTCTGCGTAAAGAACTTTCCATGCATATCTCCTTTACACTTTTCCCCTCTCACCTTGAAATCGTGACCCCTAGTAATTGAGTCCCCCACTCTGGGAAAAAGCTTCTTGCTAGCCACCCTGTCTATACCTCCCATGATTTTGTCGACCTCAATCAGGTACCCCCTCAACCTCCGTCTTTCTAATGTAAATAATCCTAATCTACTCAACCTCTCTTCATAGCTAACGCCCTCCATACCAGGCAACATCCTGGCGAACTTCCTCTGCACCCTCTCCAAAGCATCCACATCCTTTTGGTAATATGGCGAACAGAACTGTACGCAATATTCCAAATGTGGTCGAACCAAAGTCCTGTACAACTGTAACATGACCTGCCAACTCTCGTACTCAATACCCCGTCCGATGAATGAAAGCATGCCGTATGCCTTCTTGACCACTCTATCGACCTGCATTGCCACCTTCAGGGTACAATGGACCTGAACACCCAGATCTCTCTGTGTATCAATTTTCCCCAGGGCTTTTCCATTCACCATATCGTTCGTTCTTGAATTGGACCTTCCAAAATGCATCATCTTGCATTTGCCTGGATTGAACTCCATCTGCCATTTCTCCGCCCAGCTCTCCAATCTATCTATATTCTGCTGCACTCTCCGACAGTCCAGACAATTAAAGATGAACAATAAATGCTGGCCCAGCCAGCGATGCCTACATCCTGCGAAAGATTTTCTGTAGAAGTGATTTGCCCACGCAAATCTCGCAAAGAAAATCTGTCACAGGAATGTCTCATTATGTGCTCTTTATGCTGTGAAATCTACCAGCAGTCAAACACAGCAAGGCACCCAGCACAGGAGGACTAGTCATAGCCTGCCTCCCGAATCAGACGGATCACAGTGTCAAGATTCACACAGGGAGAAGCAATCCTTGGACATCATGAAGAAGTTCAGTGATAGGAATGTGATCTGTCCATCTCTTTGACACAAACAGAGAGTGTTTATCTCGCATTCTGTGCTACAGCTTTTGTTTGTTCCTGAATATTCACATCCCTGATTTAATTATGAAAGGTTCCTTAGCTGATATTTCTGTAAAGCTGGCTTGTGCCTTTCTTCAATTTAACTATTTTGAAAGAAGGGGAATAATATGAACTCTACAAAGGCATCTGAAAACACTTATATGCGTGAAAGAATTGGAACCTGTAGGTAAATATGACAAAATATAACACCAAAATCAGCACTGCAAACAGCGGTCAGATAATCTGTTTTTGTAATGTTGGTTGCAAGATAGTTACTGCCTATAACTCCAGAAAGAACATACCTTTTGAATGGTGGCTGTTGGATCATTTAGGTACACTTAAGAAAACATATGAGGTTTGCTCAGTTTAATTTTGTATCAAAAAAACCTTCCCCTCTCTCAGTGTCTTACCCCAGTATTTTCCCTATGTCCATGCAGCACTCCATCAACATTTCCCTTCTGCCAGTGCGGTGATATTTCAGTAACAGCCCTTCAGCCAATACTGCTCCTCCAGCAGTATCCTGCTGCCTCAGTACTGTTAATCCAACAGTGCAGCTCCCTCTGACTGCCTCTTCAACAATGCAGCACTCTCTCTGTCTCTCCAACAGTGCAGCTATCTCTCACTGTCTCTCCAACAGTGCAGCTCTCTCTCACTGTGTCTCCAACAGTGCAGCACTCTCTCACTGTCTCTCCAACAGTGCAGCACTCTCTCACTGTGTCTCCAACAATGCAGCTCTCTCTCACCGCCTCTCCAACAGTGCAGCTTTCTCACTGTGTCTCCAACAGTGCAGCACACTCACTCTCTCCAACAGTGCAGCTCTCTCTCACTGTCTCTCCAACAGTGCAGCACTCTCTCACTGTGTCTCCAACAGTGCAACACTCTCACTGTCTCTCCAACAGTGCAGCTATCTCTCACTGTCTCTCCAACAGTGCAACACTCTCACCGCCTCTCCAACAATGCAGCTTTCTCACTGTCTCTCCAACAGTGCAGCTTTCTCACTGTCTCTCCAGCAGTGCAGCTATCTCTCTCTGTCTCTCCAACAGTGCAGCACTCTCACTGTCTCTCCAACAGTGCAGCTTTCTCACTGTCTCTCCAACAGTGCAGCTCTCTCACTGTCTCTCCAACAGTGCAGCTTTCTCACTGTGTCTCCAACAGTGCAGCTTTCTCACTGTGTCTCCAACAGTGCAGGACTCTCACTGTCTCTCCAACAGTGCAGCTCTCTCACTGTCTCTCCAACAATGCAGCTCTCTCTCACTGTGTCTCCAACAGTGCAGTACTCTCTCACCGCCTCTCCAACAATGCAGCTCTCTCTCACTGTGTCTCCAACAGTGCAGGACTCTCACTGTCTATCCAACAATACGGTTCTTCTGACAGTGTAGCACTCAGCCATCACATTACAACAAGAATGGGAATTTTAACATAGCGGTGGTGGTGGACTGTGAGACAGTGAACACAAGCTTGATGGGAGAAGTTCAATACAAGCAGCAGCATTTTGGATAAGCTGGTGCATTCCGGAAACGGAAGTTAAGATTGTGGCAAAGACAGCATTGAAATGTTAAAACTCAGCAGGAGCAAAGCTACAAACGAGGGTTTTTAGCAGTAGATGAGCTGAAACAGGCAATAAAATAAGGGTGGAAGGAATATTGTTGGAGATGTATCTGGTCAGGAGATTGTGAGGGTCATATCTCATGGACAATGCAGTGAACAGTTTGGTTCAATCACAGGGTGTGATGGGAAGGGGTATAGTGCCTGAGGAGTTGGGGGATGGTGCAGAAATTCAGGAGGACTCTTAGAGGGGCCTGAGCGACGTGGCCTGCAGCAGGATTTGTAGCAGAATCAGGCGAGGAGTTCAACGAGGCCTTCCCAATGTCAGGAAAAGCTTTAACTCACTGCACCTTAATTCGAGGTGGTGAGGTGAGATTCTAATGAGACAGCAGCGAGTTTCTCATTGAGGGCAATTGTAGCTTGCTAAATGCCTAATTAATTCGTTTCGTTAACATTCAGCCTCCTATCTTACCAAACATGCAAAACGTCAAAATATCTTGACTTGGAGCAAGGTACCGGGCAATTTCAGTTCAACACTGGCTGTGAGGAGCCTCCATGTTGCTCAGCCAGAAAACTCAGGGCATGGGCCTCAGCTCTCATCCATGGACACTGGCATCCGACATCTACCAATGCCTCACGACCATCGTGGCACCTTCTCTGATACACAGACGGGCCACCCATGTCAGCACGCACATCAAGAGGCTGCGGCAGGGGCACTCTGCGCTGTTATTGCTGGTCTGCAGGCAGTGTGGGAAGCTAGTGCAGGCTGAGTGCTGTTGGAGGTTGGCGGGCACGAGGGTGAGAGTGGGTGAGGAATGACGTCGCAGGCAGCAGTAAGACCAGTAGAGCACAGGCGTTGGTGTCACAGTAGCAGAGATAGTGTGAAGTCACAGAGAGAAGAGTGTGGCACCTAGCTTGGTGCAGCAGAAGAGGGTAATTGAGTTCTCACAGTAGGGCTGGCCATTCCTATGCACTATTGAGGCTGCACTGACCCACATGACGATCACAGGACAGTGAGCATACTCTCAATGAAAAGCATAACATGCTAGGGGAAAGAGGGCATCCCTTCTCTGCACCATAGAATCCGTTCGGCTCGTTAAATCTGAGATGACCCTCTGGAGAGCATCACACCTAGATCCTGCCCCCCAAACTATCCCTATAATCCCACATTTACCACGGCTAATCCACCTATCCTGCGCATCTTGGACTGTGGGAGGAAACTGGAGCACCAAGAGGAAACCCATGCAGGCACGGGGAGAATATGCAAACTTCACACGGAGAGTTGTCTGTGGCTGGAATCAAACCTGGGTTCCTTGGCACTCTGAAGCAGCACCATTGAGCCACTGTGCCCCGTCCCCTCTACCCAGAGTGTTCAGGTCTCTGTTGGAGAATTGTCCACCCTCTTCCCCTTCCCTGCTGTGGTCAGAATCTGTCTGTCAATGAGCTGGGCAGCTGTAGAATGCCATGGTTTGTTTGGGTACAGAGCAGCATTTTAAAGATAGTGCTAGTGCCAGGGATGCAGGTCATTCAACCAATACCCAACAAGTTACAAGTTGTTCCAGGAATGGTGCATGGTGACATGAGGATGGAATAGGCCGTGATGGAAGTCACAGGGGCAGGGTAGGTAGTTAATGAGGTAAATCTGGTAAAATACAGTGAGATATCTCATTAGGCCTCATGGAGAGAAATCCTCCAAAAAATTCAACATGGCTCACACTTAGACAAATACCAGTAAGAATCAGCCCAATGTCTTTGATGTTCCTGGGATTTGGTTGGGAACAGAACAGGGCCATTTAGCCCATCAAGCTGGGTAGATCATTCATTGAGAACATGACTAATCTGCCACCTAACTGGTCATGTACCCAGCTTGTCTGATAACCATCAGTACTGATAACCATCAGTAGAATCAGAAATAATATAAGCGAACTATATTGTGTGCAAATTGGTAAAAATTTTTTGGGATGAAGATTTTGGAAAATAATAGTTCAGTGTCCCTTGACAAAATTGGTAAAAGCAGCTCCCCTCATACCCATCGTAGCTGCCTGAAACAGGTCCATGTGTGCTACCCCCTGAAACAGGTCCATGTATGCTACCC
>JAHRHZ010000251.1:46774978-46797730 GCA_024137785.1 Ginglymostoma cirratum
CTACCCACCTGAAACAGGTCCATGTGTGCTACCCACCTGAAACAGGTTTGCGGTCCTACAAATGTGAATGAAAATTTCAATCAATGCATCCTTTTGAGGAAGTCAGAACATGGAATCTGGAAGTGTCTATTGTAAACAGTGAGGAGGACAGCAATATATCTCAGGAGTGTAGGGTAATGAGAATGCATACGTTAAGATGCAGCAACACATAACAACAGTCACATGTTGTTAAGACGCTGACAGGAGAGAATGGAATAATTTGTGCGACACAGCTTTGTATCAGAGATCAGTATGATTTATAATACTATGTAAAGAAAAGAATTTGCTTAAACTCCCAAGTATCAGATAAGAGGCACTTTTAGGTAAAGCAGAAAATAAGATGCAGCACACTAAGATGGTGCAATTTAGCCCTGAAGAATCGTAGAATACCTATAGTGTGGAAGCAGGCCATTCTGCCCGCTGAGTACACACCAGCTCTCCCAAGAGCATCCCACTTGAACTCACCCCATCCCTGAAACCCTAAGTTTCCCACGGCTAATCCACCCAATCTGTTCACCCTAGACACTGGGCAACTTAGCATGGACCAATCCACGTAACCTGCACATCTTTGCATATTGGGAGGGATATAGAGGACACCCACGCACACAGGGAGAATGTGCAAACTTCACACAGTTGCCCAAGGGCAGAATCAAGCCCTGGTACTGTGAGGCAATAGTGCTAACCACCAAGCCACTGTGCTGCCTTGTGAGGACCAGGCAACAAAATCAGGACAGATCAAAGCAAAGAAATGTGGACAGACCAGTAAAATAGGTAGATGAAATTTAGTGCAAAGAAGAGTGGAATAACACAGTGGATGGGAAGCATGAGGATATAAAAGAAGGGATACAATTTTAAAATAATTTCATGAATAGAGCTCAAGGGGTTTCACCTTCAAAGAGAGCAGCAAAGCCGAGATGGCCATCAGATCCTTTTCGTTTTATTGATGGAAGCAGAGAGCAAGGACATTATGACAAATCTTTATATAAATGTAGTTAGACCTCAGCTGAAGCTATGTGTTCAATTCAGGGCACTGCATTTTAGCAAGATGTCCAGGCAATGGAAAGAGGACATAGTAAAATTTATTAAACACCACCAAAGTTGAAAACCGTCAGTTTTATGGAGTCGCTGGAGCAATTTGGACAGCTCACCTTCGTGCGCAGAAAGCTAAAAGAAGATTTGATAAAATAGGAAAAAATTTCAGGAGGAGATAGGAGAAACTGTTTTGATTAACGAGAAGACCAACAATGGTTTAAGATAATTGATGAGTGTAAAGCACGTATACAGATGACAAGAATATTGGCCAGTGGTTGAAAGTGAGAAGGAAGGTGTTAGGTTGCAAGGGGGTAAAAAGGGATTGATCAGATGGCTAGATCAGTGGCAGATGGAATTTAACCCTGATATGTGTGAAGTGATGCACTTTGGAAGAAGTAACAATACAAGGAGAACGCAATGAATGGCAGGACACTAGGAAACTCAAAGGAAAAGAAGGATTTTGGAGTGATTGTCCACAAATTCCTGAAGGTAGCAGGACAAGTTAATACAGTAGTTAAGGAGGCACATGGGATACCTGTCTTTATCAGTTGTGGCATAGATTATAAGAGCAGGGAGGCTATGTTGGGGCTGTACAGGCCACAGCTGGAGTGCTGTGTACAGTTCTGGAAATCATGGAAAGGAGAGGAGATTCACCAGGATGTTGCCTAGAATGAAGTACTTGAGTGATGAAGCAAGGTTGATTAAGCTCAGGTTGTTTTCTATAGACACAGAATGCTGAAAGGGAACCTGATTGAGGTGGAAACGCTTGTGAGAGCCATGTACAAGGTGGATACGAAGCAGCTGTTCCCCTTAGCTGAAGGGCCAGTAACAAAGGGGCGTAATTTTAAGTTGAAGAGCAGGAGGTTTAGAGGGGATTTGAGGAAATACTTTTTCACCCAGAGGCTGGTAGAAATCTGGAATGTGTTGCTGGAAGGATAGTGGAGTCAGGAAAACTCACAACCTTTAAAAAGTAGCGATTGAAATATGGTAACATTCAGGGCTATGGGCCAAGTGCTGGAAAGTGGGACTATTGTAAACCAAGAATAGTTTCCTTGTTGATGCAGACTGGATGGGCTGAAAGACCTCTTTTATACTATAACTGACGATGTAAAATGGAGAACAAATATTTCTCCTGTGGGTACATGAATAGGAGAGGTTTAGCAGGATATGGGCCAAATGCTGGCAAATAGGACTAGATTAATTTAGGATATCTGGTCGGCATGGACGAGTTGGACCGAAGGGTCTGTTTCCATGCTGTGCAGCTCAATGACTCAATGTGGGAAACAGATTCAGCAATAGCCTACATTAGGGAATTGGAAAAATGCCTCAAGGAAAACTTTAACAATGAGGAAAGAGCATGGAATAGGAGTATTTCTTTTTAAATTTATTCCCAGAATGTGGGCATTACTGGCCAGGTCAGCATTCTTTGCCTGCCCCTATTTTCCCAGAGGGCAATTAAGTGGCAACCACATTGCTGTGGGACTGGAGTCACATGTAAGCCAGACCAGGTGAGGGAAGCAGCCTCCTTCCCTAAATGGCTATTAATGAGCCAGATGGGTTTTCCCCCAATAATCAACAATGGTTTCATGGTCATCATCAAACTAATGATTCCATATATCTATTTAATTCAAGTTTCACCGTCAGCCACAGTATGATTCAAACCCTGGTCCCCAGGAATCTTACCAGGGTCTCTGGATTTATAGTCTAGGAGTAATACCACCTGGCTATCACAGGTTGGGGGTTGGGGTGGGCAATGTGGGAGCTCTTTTGAAAATCTAGCACAGGCTCAATAAACAGAATGATCTCCTCTTGGGCTGCAAGATTCAGTAAATTCTTATTGGAAATCTTAAAGAATTGCAAAATACTGTACAGCATATTCAAACTGCATAAATTAAAAATATTCTTAAAATAAATTTTGTTCTTTTTTTCAGAGTCCTAATGACTGCAACTTCTTGCCAATTTCTATCCAGATTATTCTTGGATTTGAATTTTATCACTTCATGACAAGTGATTCATTTGCTTCAGGATGCTGCACAGTTCGAGGCTTTCTCCTCAAATTATGTGTTCCTGAAAAACCTTGTTTTTCTCTTAATTGAAACCGTCTTGCTGTGCTGATGGATGCCTCACTTCTGCTTGGGTCAGGTGGAAAGAAAATTCAGGCTGTGTCTGTAGTCAAAGGATACAATCGAAGGAAGGAACATGTCTAACTCCCCTTCATATTGGCTGAGTGGATTAAGTTAACTGAGGCAGGAAACTGACAGGATCTGAGCAGCCACCCTATTTAGGTCGTACTCAACTTTATACTTCAACATGGTCATAGAATCATAGGCCGATTACAGAAAGAGGCTATTTGGTCTGTCATGTCTCTGTTGGCTCTCTGAAGGAATAGTTCACCCAGTACCACTCCCTTATTTCCTTGCAATTTTTATTCATTTACAGATTATGACCCAATTCCCCTTCAAAACCTACATTTGAAGCTGCCTCCAACACACTCACGAGCAGTACTTTCCATATCTTACTGACCTTCTGTATGGAAAAAAAAATTTCATCTCACCATTGTTTCTTTTTCCTATTGCCTTTAATCTCCATCCTCTTGTTCTTGGTAAATAGGAATGGTTTCTCTGTGTTTACACTGGCCAGACTGTTTATGGTTTTAAACACTTCAATCAAATCTCTTCACAGCCTTCTCTGCACATATAGTGAAATATAAAAGCGGGCTGGTTACATGCAAATTAGTGCACAATACTCCAGGTATGGTCTCACCAAAACCATGTTTAATTGCAGCAAGTCTTCCTCACTCTTGTACTTCCACCACCTTGTCCTAAAGGTCAATATGCAATTTTCCTATCATATTGCTTACTGTAGCGACAAACTAACTTTCTCTGGTTCTTGTACAGAGACTCGCAAATCCCTCTGCACATCAACATTTCTCATCATTTTAAAACATATTCAGCTTTTCCATTCTTCCTACCAAAGTGAATAAGGTCATATTTCCCTACATTGTACTAAATCTTTCATTGTTTGGCCAATCACTCCATACCCCTTAACAATCTCTCCGTATCCTCCTCACAGCTTCCGTTCCAATCTAGTTTTATATCACTGGCAAACTTGTCTACATTTTGCCTAATCCTTGATTTATGACATTAATGTTGGAAGTAGCTGAGACCCTAACATGACTCCTTGCACATTTGTCTTCTTGTAAGATCCCAAAAAGCCAAAATTGACACAATCCCTATCCTCTGTTGTTTGCTTATGAACCAAACCATTATCCAAGCCAAAAGTGTCCCTGGACCTGAAACGTTAACTCTGTTTTTACCTTCACAAATGCTGCCAGACCTGCTGAACTTTTCCAGCAACTTCTGCTTTTGTTCCAAGCCAGAAGATTATCTAAACCACATGAGCCCATCGAAGGCATTTGATCATATGCCTATTGAAGATTAAATACACAACTTACATAGGTTCCTCAGTCAATAAATGTGGAGCTGGAAAAGCACAGCATCTGAGGAGCAAGAAAGTCAACATTTCGGGAGTTCCTCTTTATCTATTTGCATCTTCAGAAAAACGTAGTTTGTTGGCAGTACTTGATGATATCATGATTTTTAAGAGCCTTGTTCCCAGGTCTTGAATTCTGCATTCCGGTATTTTCCCAACAGACAGTATCAACATAAGTAGCCTGTAAATCCTGGCTTTGTTTCTTCCTCCTTTCTCAAACAATGGTGTGTAATCAGGAATGGTGAAACAGTCTTGGGGGCTGAAATAGCCTCTCTTAACGTTACATTTCTATGTCACTTTCCAATCTACTGGGACCATTTCCAACCCTATGAAATTTGCAAAGATCACACTAAGTGTATGTGCTGTCTCAGCAGCTACCTTTTTCAAATGTGAGAATGCAGATTGTTAGGATCATTGGCTTTCTGTTCCGTTAAATTTTCTAGCGTTTTTCTCTAGTTTAAATTCCTCACCCTGATTGGACCAAAACTTTTCACACATCCGCTTTCCTGTATTTTCCCCTTAACTCTTGATTCCCACACTGATCAAGCATCTATCTATCTGAACATTAAATATTTATATCATCTCTGCCCCTCTCAATGTAAAGGAGTTCCAAAGACTCACAACCCTCTGAGAGAGAAAATTCCCTCCTCATCTCAGTTTTAAATGGGCGCCCCTTTATTCTGAGGCTATGTTGTCTGGTCCTAGACTCTCCCATGAGTGGAAACATCCTCTCACCTTGTTAATCCCCTATATGTTCCAATGTGATCAATTCTCATTCTTCAAAACTCCAGTGAGTAGAGTCCCAACTTGTTTAGCCTTTGTTTATAAGACAATTCCTCCATACTGGGCATTAGCCGAGTGAACATTCTCTGAGCTGCCTCCAATGAAATGATGTTTTTCCTCAAATAAGAAAACCAAAACTGCTTGCAGTGCTTCGGCACCTTGTACATTTACAGTAAAACCTCCCTACTATTATACTGCAAACCCCTAGAAATAAGAGCCAAAGTTTCATTAACCTTCCTGATTACCTGCTGTACTTATGTGTTAGCTTTGTGTATCTCACACACAAATAGCCCCAAGTCCCTTTTTTTTAATAAATAAAAAAATCTCATGGGATGTGGGCATCACTGGCCTGGCAGCATTTATTGCCCATCGCTAATTGCCCAGAGGGCAGTTACGAGGCAACAGCATTGCTGCATTGCTGCAGATCAAGAGTCATGTGTAGGCCAGTCCAGGTAAGGACAACAGTTTTCCTTCCCTAAAGGGCATTAGTGAACCAGACAGGCTTTTCTGACAATCAACAGTAGTTTCATAGTCACCATCAGACTCTTAATTCCAGGTTATTGATTGAATTTGCACTCCACTATCTGACAAAGTGGGATCCAAACTTGGATTCCCAGTACATGAGCTGAATTTCTGGATTAATGGTCTTGCGATAATACTGCCAGGTCATTGTCTCCCCATCTGTTGCAGCTTTCTGCATTTTTTTCATCATTTTCTACATTTGTCTCCTATTCCCCAGGTTCACTTCTCTTCTTGGCACCATGATAGGCCTCTTCCTTGAATCAGGTCCCGGCACATTAATCAGCTGTGGACAGATCTCTTTTCTTGTGGCGCATTTCAATGAAATGAAGATTCATCGAAAATCATGAAATATTTATTCGAAAACTCATCATTGCTCATGTATCGTCGAACCTTTGAAACTTTCCCAATTACCTCAGCCAACATGCCCCTCACACTAATGTAATTGACTTTATTTAAATTCAAAAATCCAGTTTCAGACTTACACACATCACTCGCAAACTTTATTTGAAATTCTAAAGCAACAGAATCATTCTTTCTTGGAGAATTCCTTACTACGAGATTACCAATTAAGTGACCCAGTGCACAGAACCATCTCAAAAATAGCTTCTGTCCTGGTCAGTTCCATGATGTATTGTTTTAGAAGGCTCTCTCAAAAAGATTCTGTGATCTCATCCTCCACAGTACTTTTACTGATTTGGTTGGTCTGATCTATGTGAACATTAAAGATATTCATGTTTGTTGCATTGACTTGTTACAAGTTTCTGTTATTTATTGATACATATTCTGTCCAATTGTTACAGAACCTGTAAATTACTCCCACTCCTGTTTCCTGCCCCTTGTCATTTCTAATTTCCATCCATCCTAATGCCTGTGCCTGCTAATCTGAGTGAAGATTGTTCATCACTGCTGTCAATATGCCATATTTAATATCAGGACAACCCCTCCATCTCTTTTTCTAGTTTTTCTGTCTTTACAACATGTCAAGTTCCCTGTAATATTTAGTTCACAATTTTGGTAACCAGGCAACAACATCTCAGTACTGACTATTAAACCAAACTTTTTAACTCTGTGAATGCTTGAACAAGTCTGATAAAGTGGCTTTAATTCCAGTGTTTTACTATTTGTTTCCTGAATTTGGCTCAATGCACACAGGCATTATTACTGTCACATCTGTTCTTTGGCCAAACGTAGGGCTACACAGTGCAATGGAATGACAGAGACCCCAAAGACATATATTGGCATGCGACATACTGCCAGTAACAGCTGGTGCATCCCACATTGTCATCCAATCTAGCATGGGTGTGCCACAAGAATGCCCAAATTGAAATGAGACGTTTGACACTGTTGTCAATCAATCTCTCAGGCTAATTTGGTGCATTTTTCATCTTCACTGAAGATCTGAGCTGATCAGTCTCAGGTGAACACATGTGCAGCTACAAAAGGACCCTCCTGGCCCACAACTAGTGCTACTTAAGGGGAAAGGAATCTGACTTATGAACAAGCGCTTCTGACTTACTTTTGCTGTGGTTTGTTTTTGGAGATCTATTGGTGAGCTGGTGCAAACAACCAGGGACGGTTGAGGATATGGCAATCCAAGTCTGTTGTCATTGAGCATTGAGGTCATTGACCATGGCGATGACAATCTGAATCTGCAAGGAGGCTAGCACAACTCTCATGGCTTTTCCCTGAGCTCCTGCCATGGTACTGAGATGTTGAACCAACAGTCTGAAATTGCAGCCATTTCCAAAGGGCAGAAAATGGTGGCCATCCTCCGTGCAA
Organism: Ginglymostoma cirratum; assembly: GCA_024137785.1. Taxonomy (NCBI): domain Eukaryota; kingdom Metazoa; phylum Chordata; class Chondrichthyes; order Orectolobiformes; family Ginglymostomatidae; genus Ginglymostoma; species Ginglymostoma cirratum. The sequence continues at coordinate 46,782,626 of JAHRHZ010000251.1, forward strand.
TGCCCTGTGTCTGTGCACTCAAGTTAGACACCCCTGTGCACTTTGACAATGATAAGGGGCTGTATGGTAGACCTGCCGACACATCCATTATCGAAGCGTGCATTCTTACGTAGACCACAATTGGCAGCTTCATCTGAGTTTCCTGTAGCAGAACTAACTCATTTGCAAATGTGCCCTCATGGTATCTAACAATAGTTAAATCCCACTTGCAGTACTGTGAGCAAATCTGGGCACCACACTTTAGGAGGATCGAATGGCCTTGGAGGGAGCACCTTGGATATAGGTTTCCAAGAAAGATAGCCGGAATTCAGGTATTAAGTTATGAGGAGTGATTACACAAATTAGGAACAAAAAAGAAATTGTTGGAGAATTTGGCAGCATCTGTTGGGAAAAAGCGGAGCTAATGCTGCAAGTCTGGTGTCTCTTCATCAGAAGTGTTTGTTTTATTTTCTTTGTTCCTTGTTTTATTTGATACAAATTAGGTCTATTTTCTCTACAATTTGGAAGGTTAAGGGGTGATCTGATTCAAGACTTCAAGATATTAACAGGAAAATAACAGACTAAATGGAGATTAAAAACTGAAAGAACTGCAGATGTGGTAAATCAGAGACAAAAACAGAAGTTGCTGGAAAAGTTCAGCAGGTCTGGCAGCATCTGTGGAGAGAAATCAGAGTCAACGTTTTGTGTCCAGTGATCCTTCCTCAGAACTGAGGTTTTGGTTCGAGGGAATGATAATCTATTTGCACTGGTTGAGGATTCTAGAAATAGGGGGCTTAGTCTAAAACTTAGTGCCAGGCCATTCAGGGGAAATGTTTAGAAACACTCCTACACACAAAGGGTGGTAGAGATTTGGAATTCTTCCAGTTGATGCTTGATCTGAGATAGATACATGTTTTGTGAAGCAGAGGTTTTAAGGGATCTGGGCCAAAGGCATGTAAATAGACTTAGGCCACAAATCAGCCACTGATCTCAATCGTGAAACAGATTTGCGGTGATGAATGGCCTACTCCTGTTCCCATATTCCTAAATGCCAAACATGCTCCATTGGCCTCACTGCAGCCCACACACACTTGGGGACTCACCAGGTTCTTAGCCCTGCCCTTTTCCTATGTTTGTTCCACCTTAAAAACCAAAACTCCTTAGCTCAGAGAACAAAGAGGCAAGGACAGATTGTTCAGCGTTGATCAGTTCTGCTAATTGACCAGTGAAATTTGTATTGTCGAGCTTGCAGTTGTAAATATTGACTGAATGTTACCTGGAATTAGCAGATGAAGGACATGCAACAAGCTCCTGGATTTCTTTCTGTTGAGTTTTTGTTCGTCTGGCCTCTTTTCTAAATTCCTCTTTGAACTTTAACGCGAAATTCCTGTTTGAAAAGTAAAGCCCTTGGAAATAATTACATTTAATTTGACAAATGCAAACACGAGCTTTGGCAAACAATCCCTGGTCCAAACTATTCCCAAAGCTCAACATTGGCTCTCCACCTTCTCAATCTCAGGTTAACAGGCTCGATGCTGTGGTATTGAGCTGATAACTTGATGGTGAAATCAACACAATAATGCATCCAGTCAGAAAATTACCGTCAAGTGTTTGGACATCACTTCAGGTGCCTGAGAATTCTCAGCTGTGTTGTGACAGCTGCTGTTAGCTCTCAATTTAAGCATCATCTTCAAGGTTCTGCAGTGATTTGCAGTCACCAGTCTGGAAATTGGAATCATTGCATTGAATCATAGAGCCATAGAGATGTACAGCACGGAAACGGACCCTTTCAGTCCAATTCATCCATGCTGACCAGATATCTTAAATTAATGTAGTCCCATTTGCCAGCATTTGGCTCATATGCATCTAAACCCTTCCTATTCATATACTCTCCAGGTGCCATTTAAAACAACCAGCCTCCACCACCTCCTCTGGCAGCTCATTCCTTACATGCACCACCCTCTGCATGAAAAAGTTGCCCCTTTTGGTCCCTTTTAAATATTTCCCCTCTCATCTTAAACATATGCCCTCTAACTTTGGACTCCCCTACCCTGGGAAAAAAAAACCTTGGCTATTTATCCTATCCATGCACCTCATAATTTTATAAATCTCTATAAGGTCACCCCTCAGCCTCCGACGCTCCAGGGAAAATAGCCCCAGCCTATTCAGCCCCTCGCTATAGCTCAAACCCTCCAATCCTGGCAACGTCCTTGTAAAATTTTTCCTGAATCCTTTCAAGTTTCACATCGTCTTTCCTATAGCCTCTTACATTTCTCCGGTACTTTGCAAAGAAGACTTTGTTACTGCCTTGATGTCAAAGTCTTTGATAGAAACTGGCATTGTGCTTTTCAAACCAAGTTCCTATTATCTCAATGTTCATTCTCAAAGATTTTCCCCAAGGCACTGTCCTTTCACCTACTTTGTTCCTTTTCTATATCTCCTTGCATTTATGTTTCCTGATGTTTGCATTCCACTTTCATCAGCTTCAGTCAGATCTGGTGCCCTCCAGTTATCCCAGTCCACAAAGAATTATCGCATCTTGATCCTCCTTTTATTTGCCTTTCAATGGGCATTGAAGCTTTGATTTCATTCAAGTCATCAAAACAAAATCAAGATTTCTTTCTATTTCTCACAAATCTAACAGCTTCCAGACCTCATCATCTCCTTCATTTTAAGCATCTGCCCAGGATTGGGTGTACCTTGTTTCAGTTAGGCTTGAACGGGCTCTGGAGATGGTTAGACTATCCATTGTGCAATTTGTAGAGTCTGCAGCAGCAGCTAGTGCTAGGAGGGTTAGTTAAGTTAATTATTGGAAAGTTTGTGTGCTCCATACAATGTCTTGACTTCGCCTTAGTGTGTCTCTGATGAAAACGCATTCAGTGTCATCTCAAATTAACACTCCTCATTTTGATGTGTCACAAGCCTTGAAGGCAGACACTTGTTTGATGTCCTTGTGGAATATTTGAGGACATCCTGAAAGTGTACACATCATATTCCGCTTGGAAACTCTGGAGCCTTCTGGACTTCATATCAAGTTCAACAATTTTAGGGCTTGAGGCACCTTCTCCCATGTTCTTACCCCTACTCCCACACACCAGGCCTTGTCATTACATGGGTAGCTACCACAGACACCCTATCCTATCATCAGCTAATAATAGTTCCCATTAGCAGCTATTCATTCCCCCAGTTGGACCTTTGCTTGCTCCTTTATCTGTCCAATTGTTTTTCTCTCTCTCTTTTTGGGATCTATCTCTACCTACTGTTTCCTCTCCCCCAGGTCCCCCAACCCACCACCTCAACTTCTGCATAAATACCAACCTTTCCGAAGCTACCATCAGTTCTGAGGAAAGGTCACTGGACCTGAAACGTTAACTCCGATTTCTCTCCACGGATTCTGCCAGACCTGCTGAGTTTTTCTAGCAATTTCTGTTTTTGTTTTGGAACTGAGCAGCTGCTTCAGGAGTCGGGTGCCAGGCAAACAAATGACAAGTGCTGCCCAGCCAAACTGGTTTTGAGTGATTAGCATCTTGATGCTGTGAAAATTAGCTTTGGAGAGGATGCTGCTGTCAGGCTGCCTTTCCTGCTTGACTTGGAGGATTTGCAAAGGCAGAACTGATGGTGTTTCTCCAATACTTTGAGGTGCCTGCTTTGGTTGGCCAAATCGCTGATGGGGATTATTTTTGTCCAATAAACCATGGCCTTTGTCTCAGGTTTGAGATCCTGGCCCTCAAATGCTGTTTTCATCAGCTGAAGGCTGAGCTGGTACAATGGTAATTGATGTTGAATTTTATTGCACTTGTGGAAACGAGCCCCCCACCCCCCCCCCCCCACTAAGATATGAAAATTGGTGCACATTTTCCAGGGTATCACCAATGATCATATTCAATAGTGGGTTCCATACTATATTGAACTGGTTATAACAGAACCTCAGTTTACTAGCTATTTTATGAAAGGCCAATTGTTTCATGTACATCAGAGAAAAAGTGGCAATGACCATTAGCTCACTTTCTGAGTAACGACACATATAAGGGTCAGGTCATCTGCATACTTGGGCTCAATGATGGATGTTGATGATGATTTTGGACTGAAGGCAACTGTAGGTTGACCAGTTTCCTGTCAGTTCTATAAATGATCTTTGATGCTTGTTAGCAATTTGCTGGAGGTGAGGTGCACAATTGCAATGAGTGAAATGGAGAGGAGGATTGAAGCAAAGACACTGCCTTCTTTGTCTCTGTTCTTCATGTGATAGGATCTGCAGTGGTTTCATTGACGAAGATCGTGTCTTGTTATCTTGGAGTAGATGATAGACGGTGAAAAATATTTGACTGCAGCAAAACCTGAGTCTGACACTTCATAAACCTTCATGAGATAGAGTATGAAAACCCATTTCACCAATTTTGACCTCACTATGGCGCTAGTTGGATTTCCGTTGGAACTTCCCGTGTTCTCTCCTATTGAATCCACTTCCCAAAGGAAACATCTTTGCCTCCAAGAAGTTCCTTTCCTCAATTCACTTTCTTCAAGGTCTGAAAAAGGGTCTAGACTCGAATCGTCAGCTTTCCTGCTCTTCTGATGCTGCTTGGCCTGCTGTGTTCATCCAGCTCCACACCTTGTTATCTCAGATTCTTCAGCATCGGCAGTTCCTACTATCTCCTTCTCTAAGATTCTTTTCCCATTGCTTCTCCTATTTTCCTCATCAACATGCCAATTCTTTCATGACATACGTTCACACATTACCCTCCAGTGGCTTGCACAGTTACAGAGTCATAGAGCTATACAGCAGGGAAACAGACTCTACAGTCCAATTTGTTCATGCCGACCAGATATCCTAAATACATCTAGTCCTATTTGCCAGCATTAGATATGCCTCTAAACACTTCCCATTCAAGTATCCATCCAGATGTTTTTTAAATGTTATAATTGTACCAGCCTCCACCACTTTCTCTAGCAGCTCATTCCATACATGCACCATCCTCTACATGAATAAGTTACCTTGTAGATTCTACTTCAATGTTTCCCCTCTCACCTTAAACCTATGCCCTCTAATTTTGGATTTTCCCACCCTGGGGATAAGACTTTGTCTGTTTACCCTATCCATGCCCCTAATGATTTTATAAACCTCTACATGGTCACCCCTCAGCCTCCGACACTCCAGGGAAAATAACTCCAGCCTGTTCAAACCCTTCAACCCTGGCAAAATCTTTTCTGAACCCTTTCAAGTTTCACAACATTCATCCCATAGCAGGGAGACCAGAATTGCACGCAATATTCCAAAAGTGGCCAAACTAATGTCCTGTACAGCCACAACAGTGACCTCCCAACTCCTAGACTCAATGCACAGACCAACAAAGGCAGACGTGCCAAAATGTCTACTTCACTATCCTATCTACCTGTGACTCCTTTTTCAAGGAGCTATGAACCTGTACTCCTAGGTCTCTTTGTTCAGCAACGCTCCCCAGCACCTTACGATTAAGTTCTGGAGTAGATTTGTAGCTCAGGTTGTGGAAGTTGTGGCTGGTTGGCTCGCCGAGCTGATTCGTTGTTTTTCCGCAGACGTTTCATTACCCTGCTGCGTAACATCATCAATGCAGCCTCTGATGAAGCTCTGTTGTGTTTTCCTGTTATTTAAACTCTGGAGTCGGTTTGGCTGGATTACCTCACTTCCGGTTTTCCTTCACAGTGGAGTGTATATGACGTCAAGCTCTATGTGTTTGTTGATGGCTTTCTTCATGGAGTGCCAGGCTTCTAGGAATTCCCGTGCTTGTCTCTGCTTTGCTTGCCCCAGGATCTTGGTGTTGAACCAGTCGAATTAGTGGTTTTCCTTATCCACGTGGATAGAGATGAGTGAGTATTGGTCTTATCTTTTTGTAGCCAATTGAAGTACATGAACCCTTGTAGTTAATTTCCTTCCTGTTTGTCTGATGTAGTGTTTGTCACAGTCTCTGCAGGGAATCTTGTTTATGACATTGATCCTGTCCATGGCGGGGAGTGGGTCTTTGGTTCGGCTGAGCAGTTGTCGTAGGGTTGATGTGGGTTTGTGTGCTACTCTGATGCCCAGTGGTCATAGGAGTCTTGTGGTCAGTTCAGGCGTGTTCCTGATGTAAGGTAGCATGATGAGTGTGTCGGGGACCCACAGTGGACCTATGCCTCACCACCCACTTCATTTTTAACGGCCAAATACATGATCAGATCAACGGGACATCCATAGGATCACCTATCTCCGAACTAATAGCCAAAGCGGTGATGCAGAGACACTTCCAATGATCCAACCAAAACTATGGATACGCTACGTGGACGATGCCTTCGTCATTGTTAAACGGACCAAACTGGAGGAGACACATGAACTAATAAACAACACCCTCACCAGGATCAGATTCACCAGAGAAGAGGAGAAGAACAAACAGCTTCCATTCCTGGATGTCATGGTGCAGCTCAGGACAAATGGGGAACTCCTAGCAAAGGTACACAGGAAAGCCACACACACTGACCAAGTACTGAACTTCAACAGCAACCATCCTAAAACTCACAAACGAAGTTGTGTGAGAGCATTATTTAAAAGGGCAACAACACACTGCAGCATCACAGAGCTACACTGAGAAGAACAGAAGCACCTCTTCCAGGTATTCAAAGACAATAGATACCCGAAAAACTGGGTCAGAAGATGCCTATTACATGAACAACAACAGGAAGACACTACTCGCCCCGACACATGCCTTCTATGTTCACATCACCAATCCTTGTGGCACTCTGCCGGTCACAGGTCTCCAGTCTGAAAAACAACCCTCTACTACCACACACTGTCTTCTACCTTGGAGCCAGTTCTATTTCCAAATGGCTAGTTCTGCCTCTATTCCATAAGATCAAACCTTACTAACCAGTCGAACATGAGGAACCTTGTCAAACACCTTAGTGAAGTATATATAGATCACCTCAACCACTCTGCCCTCATCAACCTCTTTGTTACTTCTTCAAAAAACTCAATTAAGTTAGTGAGACACAATTCCCATGCACAAATCCATGTTGACTATCCCTAGTCAGTCCTTGCCTTTACAAATGCATGTAAACATGTCCCTCAGGATTCCCTCTAACAACTGCCCACCATCAATTTCGGGCTCACCGGTCTATAGTTCCCTGGCTTTTCCTTACCACCTTTCTTAAATAGTGACGCCACATTAGCCAATCTCCAGTCTTCCGGCACCTCACCTGTGGCTATCGATGATACAACTATCTCAGCAATGAGCCCAGCAATCAGTTCGCTAGCTTCCTATGGAGCTCTAGGATCAGGTCTCAGGGATTTATCCACCTTTATGTGTTTTAAGCAGTCCAACAGCTACTCCTCTGTAATTTGGACATTTTTAAAGATGTCATTATTTATTTCCCATGTTCTCTATCATCCATATCCTTCTGCATAGTAAACACTGATGCAAAATACCTATAGACCATTCAGGTGAGAATTTGCACATGCAGTTGTTCAGCTGCTAAGAGTAATTTCCTGCTAAATTGTGTTGCTGTCCATTCTTGCTGTACTTCTAGAGATAGCAATCCGATCCACAGCAGGTTATTCCCTACTCACCGTTGTATGTTACAGCTCTATGCAAAAGTCCTGCTGCTCACTGCTAGTTACCAGGCTTAGATCTAGGCATTTCATCGTTGGTGTAACACAGTTCAACATTGAATTCACAAGGGTACTGGGTGAGCCACCATGATCCTTCATGTAGTCATTGTCTTCATGAAGCATGAATATTGCACCCAGAGCTGATTTTCACTCTCTTCTTCTGCCTCAATCTCAGCCTTCCTGGAATCTCATCATTTCATCAGTTGTAGTGTAGCCATTTGTAATCTTCAGCTTCCCTCTCTCCTTCCTCCTCAGTTCTTAATATCTCATCCTTACCCATCTTTCATCACCCATGCACCTCCATCGCATTCAAATCGAAACTCAGTCTGCCCTATCGTATTATTGCTTGTTCCTGGCTAATTCATCATAGAATCCCTACAGTGTGGAAGCAGGCTATCTGGCCCATTATGTTAACACTGAACCTCCAAAGAACATCCTACCCAGAACTACATCCCTACCCATGTAACCTTGAATTTCCCATGGCTAATCCACTTAACCTACATATCCCTGAACACTACAGGTAATTTAGCATATCCAACCCACCTAATCTGCACATCTTTGGACTGTGGGAGGAAACCAGAGCACCCAGAAGACACACAGACACGAAGAGAATGTGCAAACTCCACATAGTTGCCTGGGCTTGGAATCGAACCTAGGTCATTGGTACTGCGAGCCAGTAGTGCTAACCATTGAGCCACCATGCTGCCTTTCAAATGGCTAGTTCTGCCTCTATTCCATGAGATCGAACCTTACTAACCAACCTAACATGAGGAACCTTGTCAAACACCTTAGTGCTAGGGCTGTGTTTCCTCCCTGCTTCTCCCACAATTTGTAGACTTTTTAATCCAGGACTTGACCAATTCATTCTTGGGGTGTGGGTGTCCCTCTGTCAAGCCCAACATTTATTGCATAGCATAAATTAGCCCCTTGAGAAAGTGTTGGTGAGCTATGTTCATAAACCACTGCAGTTCATTTGCTGCACATACACAACAGTGCTGTTCAGGAGGCACTTCCAAGACATTGACCAGCAACAGTGAAGGAACAGCAATAGAGTTCCAAGTCAGTTCCATGTGACTTGGCGTGGAAGTGCTTCCAAAGACATGGTGCCCTTGCCCTTCCAGGTGGCACAAGTCATACATTTGAGAGATGCTATTGGAAGGAGCTTTGGCAGGTTCCTGCAATGCATCTCGTGTTGCCATGACCGTCTATTTCCACTTCTATTGCACCTTAATTTTCCAGACCACGTATTTCAATCTTGTTGTCCATTTTGAGCAAATTTCTCAAACTTCTCAAACTCAAGTTTTTTTTTCCTTGTTTCTAAGAATGGGCTTGTTGGGATTATTGAGGAAGTATTTAATTTCATTTTAATGACTCTGTTTCCATTACATCAGCGTCTAATGTTCAGTAGTAAGATTGGACAAAGTGGGATCGTCCTCTTGAGAGCAGAGGCAATTATATTGAGATGTTCATAACCATGAAGGAATCAGGCAAAGTAAATAAGGAGAAACCATTGCAGCAGAAGGACACTGATTTAAGGTAACTGATAAAAGTACCAGAGGAAGAGATGGAAAACTTTATATTTCATGCAGTGAATTGTTATGATCTGGGGCACACAACCTGAAAGGACAACGGAAGCAGAATTCAATAATGCCTTGCAAAGGAAATTAAGTAAGGCTGAGATAGATACAGGGCTATGAAGTGAGCAGCACTGAGTTGAAGAGTCTTTTCGAAGTGTGATGTGCTGAATAAACCCTTCTATGTTGCAATCTTCTGTGTCGAACACCGATTTCTAGAGGCAGTGAGGAGCAGCTGGGCCAGCCGGGTTTTCTGCATCATCATTGCCTTTCACTGAAGCGAGAAAGTTAGTGCTGGAATAATCATAGCAATCTGATTGCGCTTCAGGCCCAGATTCACAGCTCAATTTGATTCGTTAGAACCTCATTTCAAAATCAGTTTATTGCTCTGGAAGCTGAAATAACAAAATTCTGTGGTCTCAAAACTGATTAATATAGTTGGAGGAATCTCAGCTAACGTTAGTCAGTCCTATTCGCAGACACTTCGCACTTGGTTCATGCAAATGGAGTGAAATATGTTTCGATCAAACGGGAGTCCAGTTTGGGAAGTGGTGGGTTTGGTGAGCTCCCTGAGATAGGGGAGAGGGGAAGTGGAACATCTTCAGATACAGGGGAGAGGGACTAGAGCACCTCCCTGATGCAGAGGTATGAGAGTGCAGTTAAAGGCACCTTCCCAAATACAACACAGAGCATTTATAGGTACGCCCCTGATACAGCAGTGTGAGAAAAGGGGTCACACAGAACAGCCCAGATACAAGGCTGTGAGAACAATTTAGGTAAACCTCCTCATATACAGAGGGAAGAAGGGAGGAGGGGCCGAGAGAGGAATGGGAAAGTGAGAGGGAGGGTCTGAAGCAGAGGGAGAACGAGGGTTTGAGGGAGGGTGAGAAAGAGGGTCAGAGGGAGAGGGAGGGTGTGAGGGAAAGAGTTAGGGAAGGTCTGAGGGATGGGGAATGTCTATGGGAGATGAAGGGAGAGGAAGGATCTGAGGGTGGGAGAGATGGAGGGTCTGAGGGAAGGGGGAGGGTCTGAGGGAGAGAGAGAGGGTGTGAGGGGGAGGGAGGGTCTGAGGGAGATGAAAGATTTGAAGAGAGGGAGGGTCTGAGGGAGAGCGAGATGGAGGGTCTGAGGGAGGGGGACGGTCTGAGGGAAAGAGAGGGTGAGTGTGAGGGAGAGATGGGGTGTGAGGGAGAGGGAGGGGGATGGTCTGAGGGAGGGTGGAGTGACTGAGGAAGAAGAAGGATCTGAGGGAGAGCGAGGGAGAATCTGAGGGACAGACAGAGGGAGGGTCTGAGGGAGCGAGGGAAAGGTGTGAGGGAGAGGGAACAGACAGGAGATTCTGTGGCCATAGAAGAGACACCAGGATGGTATGTTGCCTCCTGGGTGCCAGGATCAAGGATGTCTCTGAGCAGTTGCAGAACATTCTGAAGGGGGTAGGTGAACAGCCAGAGGTCATTGTGCACACCGGTGCAAATGACACTGGTAGGCAAAGGGATGGAGTGCTGCAGAATGAGTATAGGGAGTTAGGTAAGAAGTGGAAAAGCATGACCTCAAGGATAGTGATCTCCAGATTACTCCCAGTGTCACGCGCCAGTGAGGATAGAAATAGAAAGACAGACCAGATGAATGCATGGCTGAGGAGCTGATGTAGGGGGAAGGGTTTTCAGCTTTTGAATCATTGGGCTCTTCTGGGGTAGAGGTGACCTGCACAAGAGGGACGGGTTGCACTTGACCCGGAGTGGGTTCCAATATCCTTTGGGGGAGATTCGCTCATGTTACCTGGGAGGGTTTTAACTAGTTTGGCAGGACGTGCGACTCTGAATAAGAGAGGGGCCATTGAGAAGTCAGGGGAAAATACATTATCTATCAAGAGCAAGTTTACTATTCAGGATAGTCAGAGGCACAGTAAAGGGAGGGAAAAGACTTCTGGTTTAAAGTGCATTTATTTCAACGCACGAGGCCTAACTGGTAAGGCAGATGATCTCAGAGCATGGATTGGCTCTGGGGACTGGGATATTATAGCCATAACAGAAACATAGCTGAGGGAAGGGTAGGACTGGCAGCACAATGTTCCAGGATACAGAAGCTACAGGCATGACAAAGTACAAGTAAATGAGGAGGGGGTGTTGACCTTTTGATCAGGGAGGACATAACAACAGTACTTAGAGAGGATATGCTTAAGGGATCATCAAATGAGGCCACATGGTTAGAATTTAGTTAAACAAGAAGGGGATGGTCACTCTGTTGGGACTGTATTATAGACCGCCAAATAGTCAGCGGATCCTAGAGGAGCAGATTTGTGCGGAGATTGCAGATAGCTGTAGGAATAATAGAGTAGTATTGGTTGGAGAGTTTAATTTCCCGTGTATTGACTGGGCATCCCGAAGTGTAAAACAGGATGGAATTCGCCAAATGTGTTTAAGAAAGTTTCCTAAATCAATATGTAGAGGGCCCTATTTGGGAGGATGTAATACTCGTCCTACTCTTAAGAAACGAGGTTGGGCAAGTGACTGAAGTGTCAGTCGGAGAGTCCTTTGGGCTCAGTGATCAAAACTCAGTTTTAACATAGTTATGGAAAAAGATGGGACAAGTCCATAGGTTAAGGCACTAAACTGGAACAGCGCTAATTTTGGGGCCATTAGGCAGGATCTAGCAGAGGTTGATTCGGTGAGTACGTTTGAAGGAAATGGAATGATTGGCAAATGGGGGGCTTTTAAAAGTGTGATATCAAGAGTCCAGGGACAGTATGCCCCTGTTAGGGTGATGGTGAAAGCCAACAGGTTTAGGGATCCCTGGCAGACGAGGGATATTGAGGTTCTGGTCAGGGAAAAGAAAACGGCATACATTGGGTTCAAGCTATTGAGCTCAAGTGAATCCCTTAAAGGTAGGAGCACACTTAAGAAGGAAATCAGAAGAGTAAAAATAGGGTATGAGATTGGTCTGGCAGATAAGGTTAAAGATAATCCCAAGAGGGTCGATTGTTATTTTAAGAGTAACAGGGTAGCTAAGGAGAGAATAAGTCCCCTTAATTATGAGCACAGCTGTCTATGTGTGGAGCCACAGGAGATGGGGGAGATTTTTAATGAATATTTCTCCTCACTGTTTAATGAGGAGAGATTCATGGATGCTAAGAAAATAAGGGAAAAAAGTGGGGATGCTTTGGACCACATTCATTTCCAGAGAGGAAGTGTTTGAAACTTTAATGCGCATTAAGGTGGATAAATCCCTTGGGCCTGATCAAGTCCACCCATGGACATTGCAGGAGGCTAGGGAAGAAATTGCAGAGACCCTTGCAGAGATTTTTGCTTCATCTTTAGCCCCTAGTGAAGTTCCAGAAGACTGGAGGGTGGCTAATGTTGTTCCATTGTTTAAGAAAGATAGCAAAGACAAGACAGGAAACTACAGGCCAGTGAGCCTGACATCAGTGGCAAACAAGTTATTGGAGAGGATACTGAGGGACAGAATCAACCAACGTTTGGATAGTCAAGGTCTGATTAGGGATAGCCAGCGTGGATTTGTGTGCGAGAAGTCATGTCCGACAAATCTTTTAAAATTTTTCAAAGATGTAAGCAATAGGATAAATGAGGGTAGCGCAGTGGATATTGTCTATATGGACCTTTGGCAAGGTCCCACATGGTAGACTAGTCATGAAGTTTAAGTTGCATAGGATCCAGGGAGAGTTAGATAATTGGATTCAAAATTAGTTCGATGGTAGGAAGCAGAGGGTGATGGTTGAAGGTTGTTTCTCAGGTAGGAGGCCTGTGACTAGTGGTATGCTACAGGGGTCAGTGCTGGGACCTTCTTATTTGTTATTTATATAAATGATCTGGATGTGAATGTACAAGGCATGATTAGTAAGTTTGCAAATGATGCAAATTTAGGAGGTATCCTTGATAGCGAGGAAGGTCATCATAAATTACAGAGGGATCTTGATCAGATGGGAAAGTGGGCTGAGGATTGGCAAACGCAATTCAGTACAGATAAGTGTGAAGTGTTGCACTTTGGAAAGTCAAACCAAGGTAGGACTTATACTGTAAATGGTAAGGTCCTGAGGAGTGTTGTGGAACAGAGGAACCGAGGTGTACAGTATGTAGTTCATTAAAAGCGGCGTCACAGGTAGACAGGGCGGTGAAGAAGGCATTTAGCATGTTGGCCCTCATCGGTTGAAGCATTGAGTATATGAGTTGAGACATTATGTTACAGTTGTATAAGTCATTGGTGAGGCCACACTTGGAGTACTGTGTACAGTTTTGGTCACCCAGTTATAGGAAGACATAGTTAAACTGGAAAGTGTGCAAAGAAGATTTACGAGGATGTTGCCAGGACTAGTAGGCCTGAGTTATAGGGAGAGGTTGGCCAGGATAGGACTTTATTCCTTGGAACATAGGAGAATGAGGGGTGACCTTATTGAGGTGTATGAAAATCATGAGAGACATAGATAGGGTGAATGCACATAGTCTTTTTCCCAGGGATGGGGAATTGAAAACTAGAGGGCATCGGTTCAAGGTGAGAGGGGAAAGATTTAAGAAGGACCTGAGGGGCAACTTCTTCATGCAGTGATTCGTGTGCACATGGAATGGGCTGCCAGGAAAGTGGTTGAGGCGGGTACAAAAGCAACATTTAAGAAACATTTGGATAGGTACATGGATGGGAAGGATTTAGAGGGATATGGACCAAATGCAGTCAACTGGAACTAGCTGAGTGGGCACCATGGTCAGCTTGGACTAGTTTGGGCTGAAGGGCCTGTTTCCATGCTGTATTATTCTCTGACTCTATGAATCTATGAGGGGAAGGGTCTGAGGGAGAGAGGGGGACAGTCTGAGAGAGAGGCAGGGTCTGAGGGAGAGGATGGGTCGGGGGAGAGAGAGCGAGGGAAGGTCTGAGGGAGAGTCAGAAGGATGGGCTGAAGGAGTGGGAGAGGGAGGGTCTGAGGGAGAGCGAGTGGGAGGGTCTGAAGGAGAGAGGGGGAGGTCTGAGGGACAGAGAGGGGGAGGGTCTGAGGGTGATTCAGTGGGAAACTTCATTGATCAGTCGATAATCCCAGAGCAAACAGAAAATGATGTGAAGATTGAGCTTCACTTCTGTGTTTCAAGCTCGATCTATTTAAATTTCAAAGCTGTCACTTTGGAATGAATGCAAATTAAAACAAGTCCATACTCTGGGCGTGAATATTTAATGAAACAATCAGTTACAGGGGAATTGAAGGTAAATACTATCATCTATTTCGAAGACTAAAACAGCTTTCTGAGCTTTTTCTCAGCTTGTGACGTTAGTATAGCTGTATCCACCGTAACGTTTGCTAATGAAACAATTCTCAGAGAAGTTGATTTAATTTACAAGCTACTCCAAAGTCAAAGTGTATTGCAAGATTTCCAAATCCTACCAAACTGAAACTAAACCATCCCCCCATATTGAAATATCTTTGTCCAAACGGTCGAGCCTGGCGCCAGTTAATGCAGACTGCATTCTGCAACAAAGAATCCCTGGCCAGCAGTTCAGGGATTTTCCTAGATTCGGCATAAATCGCGAAAATAAACCTAACAGTGAACCTTATCCTCACTCTAACCTCAAACCTTCACCTCACCCTGATGCCTTTTCAAGTATGTTGCTTGGCAACACATCATTTATTGCAAAGAAAAGAATCAGCGCCTTGAGGCTGCGCTCCTGACAGTTCAATAACTGCAGTTTCCTCTGAAGCTAATTCCCTGCAATTTACAATATCCTGCTCATTTACAACTGGTTGTACACCTACCCATCTAGTCTCTTCCCTAAGTCCCCATATACAACTAATCTTCCACCCTATTCACCTCATTACTACCCACCCTGCTCCCTACATCCCTTAATCCCACCACCCCTCCTCCCTACATCCCTTAATCCCATCGGCCCTCCACCCTATGTCCCTCAATACCACCGGCCCTCCTCCCTGTGTCCCTCAAT
>JAHRHZ010000251.1:46800850-46866094 GCA_024137785.1 Ginglymostoma cirratum
CAGTACTGACCCTCTGACAGTGCAGTGCTCCCTCAGTACTGACCCTCCGACAGTGCCCACTCCCTCAGTACTGACCCTCTGACAGTGCAGTGCTCACTCAGTACTGACCCTCTGACAGTGTGGCACTCCCTCAGTACTGACCCTCTGACAGTGCGGCGCTCCCTCAGTACTGATCCTCTGACAGTGCGGCACTCCCTCAGTACTGACTCTCTAACAGTGCGGCACTCCCTCAGTACTGACCCTCTGACAGTGCAGCGCTCCCTCAGTACTGACCCTCTGACAGTGCGGCACTCCCTCAGTACAGACCCTCTGACAGTGCAGCAAACCCTCGGTACTGACCCTCTGACAGTGCAGGGCTCCCTCAGTACTGACCCTCTGACAGTGCAGCACTCCCTCAGTAGTGATCCTCTGACAGTGCGGCACTCCCTCAGTACTGACCCTCCGACAGTGCGGCACTCCCTCAGTACTGACGCTCCGACAGTGCAGCGCTCCCTCAGTACTGATCCCCTGACAGTGCGGGACTCCCTCAGTACTGACCCTCTGACAGTGCGGCTCTCCCTCAGTACTGATCCCCTGACAGTGCGGGACTCCCTCAGTACTGACCGTCTAACAGTGTGGCACTCCCTCAGTACTGACCCTCTAACAGTGCGGTACTCCCTCAGTATTGACCCTCTGACAGTGCAGCGCTCCCTCAGTACTGACCCTCTGACAGTGCGGTACTCCCTCAGTATTGACCCTCTGACAGTGCGGCACTCCCTCAGTACTGACCCTCTGACAGTGCGGTACTCCCTCAGTATTGACCCTCTGACAGTGCAGCGCTCCCTCAGTACTGACCCTCTGACAGTGCTGCACTCCCTCAGTACTGACCCTCTGATAGTGAGTGCAGGATATCATCTACGCTAGACTTTTGGCTGTGCAGCCGCCTTCAGTACTATCCTGCAGCAGTCCATATCTCACTTCGTACTGCTCCTTTGACAGTGTTGCATTCTCATAGTACTGTCCTCCAGTTGTTACATCCTCAGTGATGTCCTTCCAACAGTGAAACTCTTCCTGAGCATTGCACCTCAACAGTCCTGCACACTTTCAGCACTGCCCTTTCAATGTTGCATTATTACTTCATCACCAAACCTCCAACAGTAAGTGCTCCCCTCAGTATCGACCTTCCAACAATGTGACAATACTCAGCAGTAATGTGACACAGGGTCAGCAGCTAACCCCAGGATTAACCATCAATCACACTCCACCATGCAGTGACTCCAACAGTGCAAGTCTCCATAAAATCAGAGCTGATCTGAAAGAAACTGTAAATTGTCTGGAGTCCAATCATTGAAGAGATTACTGTCAGTGAAAGAAAGTTGAGAAAGAATGATTAAATTTAATTAGAACGTAAATAGTTTCAACTGCAGTAGGAACTGTCCAATTAACCAAACTCCAATAATTCAAAATGATCTGCTGTTCACTACGCAAATGGAAATGCTTTTATTCCAGACAGTTTATCTACTACAGAGTGATCAATTGCTGTGTGTGAAACACTCAGCTTCCCAAGGTTTGTCTTCTACATGGTCCTAGCTGTACAAACTTGGTGCAATTGAAATCATGAATGTTATTTGTTATTAACAAGAAAACAGCACTGCAAGTGTAATTTTCTTACCTGGATGAGGATGCTGAAGACTGAGATGATTATATAGCATAACAGGAAAGATGCGGAAGCGTTGGAAAGGTGCAGAGGAGATTTACCAGGGTGTTGCCTGGAATGGAGGGAAGGTCTTACGAGGAAAGGTTGAGAGAACTAGGGCTTTTCTCTTTAGAACGACAAAGGATGCGAGGTGACTTGATAGAAGTGTACAAAATGATCAGAGGTTATAGATAGAGTGGACAGCCAGAGACTTTTTCCTAGGGTGGAGGTAGCTATTACAAGAGGGCATAGTTTTAAAGAGAGTGGAGATATGGGGGAGACGTCAGAGGTAGGTTCTTTACTCAGAGAGTGGTAGGGGCGTGGAATGCATTGCCGGAGAAGCTAGTGGAATCGGCCTCATTAGGGGCATTTAAGCGGCTATTATATAGGTATATGGATGATAGTATAAGGTAAGGGTGGAGGTTAGATAGACCTTAGGATTAGGGTAAAAGTTCAGCACAATATCATGGCCCGAAGGGCCTGTACTGTGCTGCACTGTTCTATGTTCTCTGTTCTATAACAACATAACCTTGCCTGTGCATGGCTAAGAAATGTTCACAGATTGCGCTGTTCCAAACCAACAGGTAACTAATATTGACTTTGGCAAATTCACAGTCTGACACAGGACTCCTCAAAGTAACTGAGCTATCCTGGAGTACTGTTCGAGCAATCGCAATCAGTGTTGGAACATTTCTTGCTCTTTTATACCTAATCTCTCATTCTTCTTTATCAACAGTGGCTGGCATCGCTGAGCCTTAGCTTAAGCTGATTGAAAGCAGCAATCAAAATGAAAAGGTCCAGCTAGAGCTGCAAAGGGTAAAGGAAGATCCCAGCTTGCATCTGGCCAGAGTTGTCAGTTCCTACAGGCCATAGTTGCACTCTGTAAGATCGACACCATTCAAAACCTTATCTCCTAACTCACACCTATCAAAGCAGTACCCCATGTGTTCACTTTACAACGTTGGTTCGCAACCAGGTGAGGCTTTCATTTTAACATTCTCATCCTTGTTTTCCAATTGCTCCATGGCCTCACTCTGACCCATCCCTCCTGCCATCCATCCCTACAAGATCTTTTTACAGTTCCTATTCTGGTCTCTTGTACATCCCCAATGTCAATTGCTTCACCCTCAACAGTTGTATTTTCAGCCATCTGGAGTCTTAAGTTCTGGACATTCCCCTCCAGACCACTCTGCCCATCCAATTCTCTCTCTCTCATCCTTTAAGATTCATCATAGAATCTACCTCTTCGACCAAACCGTTGACCATAAGCTCCACATGCATCTGAGTGAACCTTAATGTTGTTTATTAAACGGAGGTTGAAATGACAGAATCACAGAGAGATCAGGGTATAGAAGGACACTATTTGGCCCATCATGCCTGCACCAGCTTTATCATCTAATGCCAATCTCTTGCTTTTTCCCCACATCCCCGTACACCATTACTATCCAAATAAATGACCAATGCTCCTCTTGAATGCTTCAGTTGAACCAGCTTCCACCACATTTCCAGGCAGTGGGCATTCCATACCCTAACTACTTGCTGTGCGAAAAAAGCTTTTTGTTCACATCATCCTCACTTTGTTGGCACATCCTTTTAAAAAAGCAATGTTTTACCTGAAACCCTAGAGACACAGGCTGTGATTCAATGTGATCTGACATCACTATCACATAGTTCCTTTTGTACATTCTCTGTCAATGTACTCCCATTAATTTTATTCATGGGATGAGGGCATTGCTGGCTAGGCTGTTACTGTGGGTCTGGAGTCACATGTAGTTCAGAGCAGGTAAAGATGGCAATTTCTTTCCCGAAATAATATTCGTGATCCAGATAAGTTTTTCCCAATAATTGACAATGGATCCATGGTCATTGTTAAATGATTTTTGTTGAATACAAATTTCACCACCTGCTACGGTGGGTTTCAAACCCAGGTTCCAAGAACATTAGCTGGGTCTCTGGATTAACACTCCATCGATAAATACCACTAAGGCCATCACGTGCCGGTTTTAATCCACAGTCACCCGCCCCAACATTTCCTTAAGTGGCTTGATGCCAAATATTATTTGATGACTCTTCTGGTGAAACATTTTTGAATATTTTATTGTATTAAATTGTGGGTCGCTAATCTCAATCTCCTGACATATCCCAAATAATTTCACACTATGAAGCCACTTATTTCAGCATGAGACAAATGCTGAAATGTATTTACGTAAAAAAAAAGATTACAGAGAAGCAAAAATCACAGCAATAAATAAACAATTTGACCCACATGATCATCAAGCACTTCTTAAAAATTCAAAATGTCAACACATCTTTCTAATGGATGAGCTGGAATAGAAACTGGTTTGCACCCAATTTCAGGCATGAAGCCAATGTTGACAATGATCGCTGGATCAAAATCAACTCTCAACACTGATGTGTTACAGCTCACTCAAGAAATCTAAGTCATTGCGGTAACATATGCTTTTCCAAGCATATTGTAGTCCAGGGTCAAGGTTAGTGTTGTTGGAGATTGCGACTTTCTTAGATTCACATGGTTAACCAGGAATCTCTCCTGGTCTTAATATCTGTTGTTGCCAGATGATGGGAGAACTTGCAATTTGATATTTTTTGACCACATTATGCGTGCCCTTGCCTTGACCATCACACACTGAGGTAGGCTTGAACATAAAGCTTCTAGCTCAGATGCAAGAATCCCACCCACAGTGACACAAGAACGCTCTCAGTGTCCAGCAGGACCAGGGAAAATTGTAGTGACTAGAATGAGGTCAGTTAGGTGGACCTAATTGAATATGAATTCCCTGATCGAGTTTGTTAATCTGGTCCGATCAGGGAGCCCTGGCTGACAGATACAAACAAGAGTGTCAGGGTTTCTGTTCACGCTAGGAGCTGAGCTAGCCTGGCCAATGTCATACACTACACGTGTGTAAACAAAGAGTGACTTGGTGATGGGATACCAGCTTTCATGGAATTATTTCAGGTGCACTTAGGGTCTTAGATATGACTGGCATGCTGGGGTCATGTGTATCACTCCAGTAGGCCTCACATTGACCTGAAGGGGACAAGAGTCAGCCAGGAAGAATGGCCTGGAACAAGCTGCTTGGTGACAGAAAGCGGGTGTGGAGAAAAGATGGGTAGCGATGCAATGGGGAGGTGTGGTACTGGTGGTTTGAGCAACAGACATGGAGGCAGAGATTGGCAGAAGCTGGAGAATAGATAGTGGGACACTATTAAGAGATGAGGTTTGGGATGGAGGAGGCAATGGGGTGGTGAAGGAGGATGGGAAAGGATTGGAAATTGATTAAAGAGTTGGGAGAGATTCCAAAGGGAAGGGAAAGAGATCAGATGTAGCGGAGAGGATAGGAAGGACAGGGGAGGAAATTGGTAAGGTCAATGCATGGAGGGAAAGGAATTATTTTTGGCACCTTCCTAAGATTTCTTTAAAAACTGACCATTAAATAAAACAAAAAAATTGACCTCTGCAAGCAATTAAGGTCGATTGTAACTGAATATGGGAAAGATTCTGTGAGAAGTGGGGTTTACATAGGAATGGGCTGACGATATACAAAGCAAAATATGGCGGAAATTGGAAACCTGAAATAAAGGCAGAAAGTTCTAGAAATGCATAGCAGTTCTGGAAGCATCTGCATTGAATAAAACAGTGAGACTGCTTGAAGCCAAATCAGAAGTGAGGCATATACGACCTGCTCAGTTTGACATTTGGCATTTCTTGGTGGGAAAGAAGGGTGAAGAAAGGCTAAATAGACCACCAGGGTCATGATGTTCACATCAAAGATCCCGTAACAAGGTAACACAGCTGTCTGTTGACAATCATCTCTCTCCTTCTAGGAGCTCCTTTACTGCGTTTGACTCCTACATGGAAATAACAGTGGGTTAACTTGTGCATGTTCCCACAAGTCACATTGAAAGCTTCGACATCCTCTTGTCTTTGAGCATCAGGGAGCAGATGGAAACCTATCATCTACAGTGACTATTGTCCTTACCTGAAGTGTAGCAAGCTTCTGTGAAGGAGTTTCTGGCTCAATCGATTGTCAACTGAAATAATGCCCACCTCTCAAAGAGATAACGCATGAAAAATATTTGATTGTTTCCTTAGCTATCTTGGCAGGATAAAATATCTCAAGGAGAAACATGCAAATGTCTCACAAAACAGTTGGAAATGTGCCTGCAGCTTGTTGGAAAAGCAAAGACACATCCATGAGTTTCACACATCAAGGAATAAGGAAGGTGAAGGCTTAAAGTTGAGTCATTCACACAGAATGACAGAAAAAAATGTTGAGTCTCTTAGTTTGTTCCTTGCAGCATTTCAAATAACATTCTTCCAAGAACTCGATCGTAATTGCTTTAGATCGAGAAAGAATATGCAATCACTAACTCATTGCCTCCCCACAAAACCAACTGCTATTTCTCTGTAATTCCTGTATTACTTTCCAATCTCAACTCCATCATAAAGGAGCCTGGCCTGAATGATCGCATTCTTAAAACGTAATATTCTTGCACCTGGTGCCCTGTGGCAGAGATTGTGGATTTAGGACATGGTTTTGAAGAATTCATGACAACTTGCTACAGTGCATCTTTTACATGGTGCACATTTCAATCACAATGTGCCACTGGTAGAGAGCGTAGATGTTAATCATGCAATCTTCAGGCACAAAAGGAAGCCATATGGTCTGTGCCGACACTTTGAAAGAGAAATCCGATCAGTACCACTGTCCTGCTTTCTCCTCATTTTCCCAAATATTTCCTCTTTCAAATATTCAACCCGTTTGCTTTTGTTATTTTTCTTATTGAATCTGCTTCTACTGCCCTCTCAGGCAACTCACTCCAGATCGTAACATTTCACCCTTCATCTTGCATTTACTTCTTTAGGCCTTAAATCTGTGCCCTTCACTGTCCCTTTCCTCTTCGCTGTCCCTTTCCTCCTCATTGGCCCTTCCCTCTTCACTGTCCCTTTCCTCTTCACTGTCCCTTTCCTCTTCACTGTCCCTTTCCTCCTCATTGGCCCTTCCCTCTTCACTGACCCTTTCCACTTCACTGGCCCTTTCCTCTTCACTGGCCCTTTCCTCTTCACTGTCCCTTTCCTCCTCACTGTCCCTCGCTCCATTGCAAACTGTTCCTCTTTATTTCCACAGTCAATACACACAGCAATTTCATTCACCTCAATTAAGACTGTCCCCACAATCTTTTCCACAAAACTATAGTTTTTTTTGTGATCAGTGGCTTAAAAAAAGAGAAAGATTTACATTTCTATAGCACCTTTCATGACCACCAGATATTTAGTCAGTTAAGTATTTGTGCAACTTGGTAACTGCTGCAATGTTGGAAACGTGGCTACAAGTTTGCACGCTGCAAATTTCCAAAAACAGCAACGTGACAATAAACCAGATCATCTGTTTTAGTGATAATAGGAACTGCAGATGCTGGAGAATCCGCGATAACAAGCATGGGGCTGGATGAACGCAGCAGGCCAAGCAGCATCATAGGAGCAGGAAAACTTGACGTTTCGGGCCAAGACCCTTCATCAGAAATGGGGGAGGGGAAGAGGGTTCAGAAATAAATAGGGAGAGAGGGGGAGGCGGATAGAAGATGGATAGAGGAGACGATAGGTGGAGAGGAGGCAGACAAGTCAAAGAGGCGGGGATGGAGCCAGTAAAGGTGAGTGTAGGTGGGGGGGTAGGGAGGAGATAGGTCAGTCCAGGGAGGACGGACAGGTCAAGGGGGCGGGATGATGTTAGTAGATAGGAGATGGAGGTGGGGCTCGAGGTGGGAGGAGGGGATAGGTGAGAGGAAAAACAGGTTAGTGAGGCGGGGACGAGCTGGGCTGGTTTTGGATGCGGTTGGGGGAGGGGAGATTTTGAAGCTTGTGAAATCCACATTGATACCATTGGGCTGCAGGGTTCCCAGGCTGAATATGATCTGCTGTTCCTGCAGCCTTCGGGTGGCATCACTGTGGCATTGCAAGAGGCCCAGGATGGACATGTCGTCTGAGGAATGGGAGGGGGAGTTGAAATGGTTCGCGACTGGGAGGTGCAGTTGTTTGTTGCGAACTGAGCGCAGGTGTTCTGAAAAGCGGTCCCCAAGCCTCCACTTGGTTTCCCCGATGTAGAGGAGGCCACAACGGGTACAGCGGATGCAGTATACCACATTGGCAGATGTGCAGGTGAACATCTGCCTGATGTGGAAAGTCTTCTTGGGGCCTGGGATTGGGGTGAGGGAGGAGAGTGGTCCCTCCGAAAGGCAGATAAGGGTGGGGAGGGAAAGATGTCTTTGGTGGTGGGGTCTAATTGCAGATGGTGGAAGTGTCGGAGGATGTTGGATCCGGAGGTTGGTGGGGTGGTACATGAGGACGAGGGGGATTCTTTTTTGGTTATTATTGCGGGGACAGGGCATGAGGGATGTGTTACGGGAAATGCTGGAGACACGGTCGAGGGCGTTCTCGACCATTGTGGGGGGGAAGTTGCGGTCCTTGAAGAATGAAGACATTTGAGTTGTACGGGAGTGGAATGTCTCATCCTGGGAGCAGATGCGGCACTGACTCCCACAGCTACCTGGAATACACCTCCTCCCACCCACCTTCCTGCAAAAATGCCATCCCCTATTCCCAATTCCTTCGCCTCCGCCGCATCTGCCCCCTCACCTCCTCCCTCACCCCAATCCCAGGCCCCAAGAAGACTTTCCACATCAGGCAGATGTTCACCTGCACATCTGCCAATGTGGTATACTGCATCCGCTGTACCCGTTGTGGCCTCCTCTACATCGGGGAAAC
Source organism: Ginglymostoma cirratum (assembly GCA_024137785.1). Classification (NCBI taxonomy): domain Eukaryota; kingdom Metazoa; phylum Chordata; class Chondrichthyes; order Orectolobiformes; family Ginglymostomatidae; genus Ginglymostoma; species Ginglymostoma cirratum. Next base: position 46,809,310 of record JAHRHZ010000251.1, read on the forward strand.
CAAGCGGAGGCTTGGGGACCGCTTTGCAGAACACCTGCGCTCAGTTCGCAACAAACAACTGCACCTCCCAGTCGCGAACCATTTCAACTCCCCCTCCCATTCCTCAGACGACATGTCCATCCTGGGCCTCTTGCAATGCCACAGTGATGCCACCCGAAGGCTGCAGGAACAGCAAATCATATTCAGCCTGGGAACCCTGCAGCCCAATGGTATCAATGTGGATTTCACAAGCTTCAAAATCTCCCCTCCCCCAACCGCATCCCAAAACCAGCCCAGCTCATCTCCACCTCCCTCACCTGTTCTTCCTCTCACCTATCCCCTCCTCCCACCTCAAGCCCCACCCCCATCTCCTATCTACTAACATCATCCCGCCCCCTTGACCTGTCCGTCCTCCCTGGACTGACCTATCTCCTCCCTACCCCCCTACCTACACTCACCTTTACTGGCTCCATCCCCGCCTCTTCGACTTGTCTGCGTCCTCTCCACCTATCGTCTCCTCTATCCATCCTCTATCCGCCTTCCCCCTCTCCCTATTTATTTCAGAACCCTCTTCCCCTCCCCCATTTCTGATGAAGGGTCTCGGCCCGAAACGTCAAGTTTTCCTGCTCCTATGATGCTGCTTGGCCTGCTGTGTTCATCCAGCCCCACGCTTGTCATCTGTTTTAGTGATGTAGGTCAAGGGATGAAAAGAGGAAAGATCACCTTGCTCCTCTTTCAAGTGGTATAGTTGAATTGAACACAGAGTTCCACTGACATATTGTGTGTTATAAAGATTTAGCATAACTTTCTTCTTTCATACCGCGCGCCTCAATTTTAAAACATCCAGGATTTCATTTTCTTTAATGATAAAGTTTATGGCTATATTAACGAAATGTATCAACTGGATGAGGTGAACTCAGCAACAAAAACTTGCATGAATAAGTGATTTTAATGCAGTAGGCATTTCTGAGGAAACCCAGAGGTGCGATAGCAAAACAAATCTTCACATCCAGTGATCTATCCCACAATAGTTACAGATAGTGGAATGGTAATGTCACTGAACTAGTAGCCAGAAGATCTTTGTTTATGCTGTCTGGGCCAGCATTTATTGCCCATCTCTAATTGCCTGTGAGAAGCAGGTAGTGAGCTGCCATCTTGAACCGAGCAGGAGTTCCATTAGTGCGCACTAATGCAGTGGAGGCTTGGGTTCAAATCCCACCATGACAACTGGTGGCACATAAATTTAATGAATAAATAAATAAACCTAATGCTTGAACTGTCGCATTTCTTCCTTGTCCTATCCTCAAAGCTTTTAGAGCCCAAATATTTATCTATTGCAATCCCGAATATGTTTAATGACTGACTAACTACAGCACTCCAGAGTAGAGAACTTTCAAGGTTCACAGCTCTTTGAGAGAAAGAGTATGATTGACTGCATTGAAGGTGCTGTCTAAATGGAAGCCGTTATTGTTGGTTATGTTAGTGCACACTGACAGGTCCAGACACTGAATCATAGAATCCCTACAGTGTGGAAGCAGGCCATTCAGCCCACCATTCCACACCAGCTCTCCGAACAGCATCCCACCTAGATGTCACCCTTCCCCTACCCTATCCCTGTAACCCTCGGTTTCCCATGGCTGCTCCACCTAGCCTGCACGTCTTTGGACCTGAGGAGGAAACTGCAGTACCTGGAGGAAACCCACACAGACACAGGGACAATGTACAAACTCCACATAGACAGTCACCCGAGGGTGGAATCAAACCTGGTCCCTGGCGCTGTGAAGCAGCACTGCTAACCACTGAACCACTGTGCCACCCTTGGTCAAATTCAAACGTAAAACAATACATTTAGAGGGAAGTTAAGTAAACACATTCGGGAGAAAGGTATAGAAGGATGTGGTGATGGGGTAGATTAATAAGTTCTGTTCATTTGGTGCATATACCTGTTGTGCCCGAAGACCCATTTCTAGGTTGTATGTTGTATGTAACTATGCTGAGAGCATCCTACAACACCTTTCAGTCAGTGTGACTCACAGACATTGTAAATATTTACCAGCATTGATTTTGCATATAGGTCAAATCAGAAACTTTTATCAAACTGTCCATGCAGGGTATTGGCTGTACACACACAGAGACGATGTTGGTTCTTAGACAAGTGATCCCCAGGCCTTCACTACTTCTTGCTGTCCTTTACTCTGCTTGTTTAAAAGCCGTTCAATTAAATGTATTGATCAATCTGAGCTCAAACGCTGAGGCTCCACCGAGAGCAGATTAGTTTAAACAACTTTGGAATAATTAACCGGGGATATCAAAGAGAAATGGAACTTGGGCACAAATGAGGGTTAACTCTTCACACGTACTTTTCAGTTCTCTCCATGTTACACTGGATGGTCAGCATTCAAGCTGCTAAGTCCCCGACCTGTACCCAGCTCCAGCAAACTACCATGGGCACCCAGCCCCAGTTACACTCCTACATCCTCAATATATCCCAAAATGCTTTACAGCTATAAAGTACTTTTGAGCTGGAGTCACAGCTTTAATGAAGGAATGTGGCAGCCAGGTTATGCACAGCAAGATCCCACAAACACCAATGGGACTAATGACCAGATATTCTGTTTCTATGTTGAGGGACGAACGCAGGAGAGAGCTCTCTGAAACAGTGTTGTTGAATTTTTTTATGTTCAGCTAAACAGTGCAGATGGGGCTCAAATTCACAAAGTCGTAGAATATGCAATTGCAAAAGAGACCATTCTGTCCATCGTGTTTGTACCGGTTCTTTGTAATAGCTATCTAACCAGTTTGACTCCCTTCCTCTTTCCCTAGGATCATGTAAGAATCTTTCCCTTTGAGTATTCATCCCAATGTTGTTAACACAATCTATTTCCGACCACCCTTTCAGACAACAGCCTCCCAGATACCAGCAGCTGATACCAGATACCAGATACCATCCAGAAAAGAAAATTCCTTGTCTTCCATCTAATTCTTTTGTCAATCACCTCGGTCTACATCCTCTGGATTTCAATTCTACCATCGGTGGAAATGGCTTCTGTTAACTGCTTCTATTAGAATCCTGCATGATTTTCATCTTTTAAGCTTCTTGTTCACCTTTGCTGTTCTAGAGAGAACTCCACCTTCTCCAGCATCTCCACATGAATTTTCTCATCCCTGGTACCATTCCAGTAAATCCGTTCTACAATCTCTCCAGATCCTTAATATTCTGCTTGAAGTGTGGGGTGCAGAAATGGGCACACAATACTTCACTCGAAGCCTAATCAGTGTTTTATAAGGGTTTAAGATAACAGACTCGCATTTTTAATGCTTTTCACAACTTCAAGGCATCCCAAAGCACTTCATGGTCAATGAATTACATTTGAAATACCGCTGCAAGAGACACAATCCTCTTCAAAATGATGATTATTGGGATCTTTACGCCCATGTGAGAGAGTAAACAATGCCTTGGTTTAGCATCTAATTCAAAAGGCAGTATCTTCAACTGTGCAGCATTCCTTGGTACTGCAGTAGCTGTCCTAGTCAAGATTTACTGCTCTCATCCCTGGAGTGAGACTTGAAGCCACAAGCTTCTGACTCAGAGGTGAGTGGGCTACCTAGTGATTCACAGTTGACTCATTAGTACTTGTTTTTCTTACTCTGTGCCTCTATTTATAATGTCAAGGATCGCATATGCTTTGTGTACCACTTTTTTCAACCTGCCCCACCACCTTCACCAACTTGTATACATACACCATCTCTGTTCACGCACCCTTCCTTTTTAACATTGTACCATTTAAATTGGCTCTTCTTTATTCCTACCAAAATGAATCACTTCCCTGACTTGTTCACCGTGCTTGGAAATTGAGCTGAATAAATTTTATTCAAAGAATTTGTAGCAGTAGGAAGGGAGGTGCGGAAAACGGTTTCTCATTCCCAGGAAAGGAGCCACAGGTAAAGTATCAAGATCAAGCAGCTGGATAGCTCATAATTAATTCCCTTGCGCCCAGTGACCTCAGTAGATTTTATTAAGTTTGTGTAAATAATTAGTCTTTTGTTAGTTCATGTTCAGAATCAAAAGAATCAAGAAACAGCTACGTGGTTTCATACATTAAAATAGTTTAGACCCAGTTAACACCAGTTATGCAAATAATCACCTTCAGACAAAGGGGTTTTTGTCATGTTTCTTAGTTCTAACATGGGGCTTTTGGAAGCAAGAGTTGTTAGAATCATAGAATCCCTACAGTGTAGAAGCAGATCTTTTGGCCCATCAAGTCCGCACTGATCCTGCGAGGAGCATCCCACCCAGACCCATCCCCCATACGTTATCCCTGTAACTCTGCATTTCCCATGGCTCACTCACCTAGGTTGCACATCCCTGGACACTATGGGACAACTTAGCATGGTCAATCCACCCTAACCTGCACATCTTTGGACTGTGGGAGAAAACCTGGCACACCCATTGGAAACCCATACAGACACAGGGGGAATGTACAAATTCCACACAGACAGTCATCTAAGGCTAGGATCAAACCCGGGTCCTGGCCGCCGGTGCTAACCACTGAGCCATGATGTGTTTGGTTGTTGATGGAGTGTTGGGTAGCAAGACATTTAATGAGGTTTTAGTTGGTGGCTGAAAGGCTCTCAGCATTAAATGTAAGATTTTGACTTTATATCATAAAACCAGAGAGCTGTCAATGTTGAGACTGATGGTTCTAGGGGGACTGGGATTCCACAAGAGGGCTCTTTCAGACTCCTTTAAGTTTCTCTTGAAATAAGTATTAATCACAATAATAACCATAACTAGTTCAGCACTCTTCCTTTGCATTCCTGTCCCTGTAAACACCTCTCTTACTATATATCCACTGACTAATGGAAACCCACAAGCTAGTTGGTACCATTCCTACTGCACCTTACTTACTCAGTCCATGATGGTCTGGTCAACTCACACTACCACCCACTTAGTGCTCTTTATGATACATCCTTCCTGAGCAAGATCTCCCAGGAGAGATCCTTTGGTTCAAGGAATGGAAAGCATGAGAATGGAAAGCACAGCAAGTTACAAACATGTTTTCGTGACAAACCCTTTGAACTAGTGTGGTTAGAGTGGTCATTTAGTAAATATTTTTTTTAAAAATTCCTATTCAACAAAATGAAATTCCAAGCTCACAATTTCCCCACGGAGTCCACTGTTCACAGATTCTAGTGCTGTGAGGAAGTACAGATCTCCACAATCGTCTCATTCAAAATGTGGATAGGACGGTGCTGGTCAAAGGTGAGGCTGGAGCCATACTGTCAGCAGTTGGAATAAAAATTGTAAAATAAGTAACACCATCCTGAAACTCACTGCACTGAAAGAATTGGATGTCAGTGCACTGCCACACATTAGGATGAAGGCACATGGATGGTCAAGAGGTTACCACTTGTGTTTATCCAAGATCCTAGCAACAAAGGCCAAAATTCCATTTGCCTTCTCAATTGGCTGCTGCAGCTGTTTCATTTTGTGTGTTTAATGTATCATAACACCCAGATCATTCTTCAGTGAAATAATAGTTTGCCTTTGATTCTTTCAAATAAAGTACATGACCTCACACTTCCTTACAGTCAAATTCATCTGCCAAGCTGTTTCCCACTCACTCATCCTATTTCTTTTCAGATTCTTTATGTCGTCATCACAACATACTCTTCCACCTATTTTGGTATCATCAGCGAATTTGGATTAAATTACACTCAGCCCATCCTCCAAGCCATTAATACAGATAGAAAATAATTGAGTCCACAAGTTATATCTTTTTAACCTGAAAAATATTCATTACATCCAAATCAGTCTTCTGTGTGTTAATCAATCCCTAATCCTCAATCCGAGCCAATACACTAACCCCAATACCATGAGTGCCAATCTTATGCAATAACCTTTTTATGTGTCACCTTGTTAAATGCCTTCTGGAAATTCAAATACACAACATCTATTGATTTCCCTTTACCAACTCTGCTTGGTATATCCTCAAAGAACTCTAGCAGACATGTCAAACATGGTCACCTTTTACAGAACCACATTGAATCAGTTTGATTGTGTTAGGATTTTCTATATGTCTTATTCCTTCATAAAGGACTCTGGAATTGTCTCAATGACAGATAATAAGCTAACTGGCCTGTAGATTTCTACTATTCCCTTTCCCTTTTTGAATAGAGGCATCACATGGGAAGTTTTCCAATCCATTGGAATCCTCCCAAAATCCCATGAGTTCTGGAATATTTTGACCAATCCCTCCACTATCTCTGTAGCCACTACCTTGAAAACCCATGGATGCAGGCCATCTGGTCCTGGTGACCTGTCTGCCCTCAGTCCCATTAGTTTGGCAAACACTTTTACCCCTCATGATAAAAACTGATGTAAGACTTTTCTCACATTAATACACTGTTTATGTGATATCTTTGGATGTATTTAATATCAATATTTGTGAAGGCAGATGCAAAATATTGGTTAAAGTACTTGCAGTTTTTATCTGACGCTAGAAATACTGCCAGACACAAAATCTGGTATCGCCACAGGAAAAGATAAAGAATTCTGATCATCCTGATCTAGAAGAGCATCAGAGGGATCTTGGTATGCTCCATCAAGAACTGAAGAATCGAGTACCATTGGATTGTCTTCTGGAAATAAACAAACTGAGCCTGAGAGTTACATGTTAGCAAGCTCATTCACCAGCTGTGTTTCACAGAATTGTTACCATGCACAAGGAGAGCATTTAGCCCATTATATGTTGGTACCAGATTTCCAAATGTGCATTATGCCTTATTGCCATCCTTTTACCTATTCCTTGTATATTATTTCTATAGAAATAATCATATTTTGCCCTCTTGAATGCCTCAATTGAACCTGCCCCCTCCACCACATTTCCAGGTAGCCCATTTCAGATATGGGCCAGTCAGTGTGTAAAAAAATGTTCTCACATCGTTTTTGCTTTTGGCAACTCACTTTAAATCTGTGCCCTTTGGTTCTTGACTTTCTTATGAGCAGGAACAGTTTTTCTCTATCTATTCTATCCAGACCTCTCATGATTTTAAAAACTTATATCAGACCCTTTCTTAATCACTGTGCCAAGGAAAACAGACCCTGTTTCGCCAATCTATCCTCATGACTGAAGCGTCTCATCCCTGGAACTATTCTTGTAAATCTCTTCTGCACTCTCTCCAATACATTCACATTGATCCAATAGTGTGGTTCCCGATACCGTACACCATACTCCACCTGACTTTTTCTGAAGAAGGGACCCAACCCGAAACGTCAGCTTTCCTGGTCCTCTGATGCTGCCTGGCCTGCTGTGTTCCTGCAGCTCCACACTGTGTTACCTCCATCTGACATGCCTTGTATAGTTTCAGCATGACCTCCTTGCTCTTATACTCCATGCTCCCAATTAATAAAGCCCTGAATACTGTATTTTTTAACTGGTCTCTCCACATCCCATGCCATCACCAATGAGCTGTGCAAAAATAAGCGCATGGTCCTCTGTTCCTGTACCCTTATGAGAATAGTGCTCCTTATTTTACATTGTGTTCAAACTAAAATGAATCACTTCACACTTTTTCGAATTGAACTTCATCAGTCATCTACTTGCCCACCCTACCAACCTGTAAGTGTTCTTTTGCACTTCTACCTTACTCCCAGTGCTTCCAATTTTCTTTTTTATCATCTGAAAAGTTAGAAATTGTTCCCTACCCTAAGATCGTGATAAAATCAGGGACAGATTAGGAAACTCTGAAGAAAGATGCACATTCCCTTTTCGCATGACTGCAGGAGTATCATGAAACTCTGGAAAAACTGAGGGAATTCTTCACCAAAAAAAAAGAAAATCATCCAGTCCTCTTGCCATGAAATTTCAGTCGATGGAAAATGCTCCCGGAGATAATCACAAGATGCTATTCAATCCTCTTTAGACCTAAGCTCACCTTCCTGAGAAGTGGAGGTAATTGGTGACAAAATAGAATGTAGTCGGCAGCTTGGGTGTGGTATGTCTGTTACTTGAGCTAGAAAGTCCGGTAGCAGAAATAGTTCACCTATGTGGACTCTCACCAACCTGCCAAGTGAACAAGGATTTGTTCTGATCCTGAAAGGCATAAAAGCGTTCCTTAATAACATTGCCATTGTAGATTAGTGTTGCTTCAAAAAGACCTTGAATTGAGAGGGTATGGCCTCCCACACACTGATCCTTCACTTTTGGTTGTCAAGGTCATACAATGTGGAGTCATTCTGAATTGTCAGGCAACATAGTAATAGATATTCCCGAGTAAAGAAAAGGAACAATATTGCTGAAAAAGAGACATTTTGTTGAAACTTTTCCTCTTGCATCAGGTCAATTCAGAATTATACCAATTTAAAAGAAAAACCAGCATTTATATTTTTGGGGGCGAGTACTAATTGGTTGACAAATGAACTCTGATTAGTAGAGGCCTTGGCCATGGTGAATGCATCAGTTGATAACAATTGATAGTTAAATGCCAGGTTTTGTTTAAATTTTAATGAGGCAGGTTGGCTCTGATTGGTTAAGGCATTGCCCTGAAAAATGAGCCAATAAAAACCAAAAGAACTGCAGATGCTGTAAATCAGAAACAAAAATAGAAGTTGCTGAAAAAGCTCAGCAGGTCTGGCAGCATCTATGAAGAGAAATCAGAGTGAACATTTCGGGTCCAGTGACCCCTCACCATAACTGAGGTAGGTCCACTGGACCCAAAATATTATCTCTGATTTCTCTTCACAGATGCTGCCAAACCTGCTGATCTTTTCCAGTGAATGGCTTGGTTGAGTTGAAATACATGCAGAGAGTGTGCATGTTCTTTCTTTATATGAAAAGACAGGGTCCTGTATATTAATATATGTAGCTTCCAGAATTCTTCTCACACTAAGGATTATCCAGCATATATTGTCCAGTTGCAGAATCACTAATGTTGGACATTAAGTTGCAAGATTGCAAGTACAGGACTGTTGGGTATGGTATAACAAATGTACCTTCTATACATCATCCGCTTATACAGTGAAATATTCTGTTAAGAAGACCATACAGGACTTGCACATTTAAAGCAATGCAGCATCCATGTTCTTGACTGCCATTGTTAGCCTATTCACCAACATACCACACAAGGATGACATAGCTATCTACATTGCAGCATCATGTCAAGATAAACTAGACGTTCCACATTTGTTAATTCAATATTCACTGAACATAGGAACTCAGTGCCCTTGAGTTCCGTTTTAATGACAGTGTGAATGTTTAAATATTTCTCTGGGATCCCTGCCAGCCCTGTTTCTCACAAACACCTTTGCTGGAATCCATGAGAAGTGCATCTTTAATGGAATGACACCGAACCACCTACACTCTGCACTTTCCTGACATTAGCCGTTATGCTTACTCTACTTGAATCCACAGCAGCATGTGAGAATTTCCTTACCTCTCTAAATGGGCACAACCCTGTCTTAAATTCACATTTGAAATGGAACATTCAAATGAGCCCTCTTTCCTCAAAATCTTAGTTGAGGAATTAGCAAAGGCTTTCTCTCCAACTGCCTACCACAAACCTACCATCACTGGTCTGTATGTGTGTTGAGCCTTCTACAGTTCTATATGCTACAGGATTGGCCTGATCACCAATCTCATGAATACGGCCTGAACATTTACTCACCATGTAAGTACTTCCTTGATGTAGAAATAAGGCAAATGAAAGCCATCATGCACGACAAAGGCTATCCTGATCAGATCATTTCCCAGTATATATCACACAAACTCATGGAAAGGCCTAGGGCCATCACTTTTAGCTCTGAAAAGTGCCCAGTCTATTTCAAATTATCCTGGAAGAGTAAGGTATCTCAAACTTTTGAGGAAGCCAGCTGTCTCATGGTGTCACTGTGCACTAGCAACATAAGAGATGATCACTACTCACAGGACATCACAGTCCAGCCAAAAAGACATTCTGCTTATCAAATGAGTAATGTGTTATATGAATTTCAGTGCTGGTATGATGCCAAGTGCAAAGGTTGCACGGCCAAAAGGCTAACAGATGATGGCCAACCAACATACCGTAGAACCCCTACAGTGCAGATAGAGGACATTTGGTCCATTGAGTCTGCACCTATCCTCTGAGGTACAACCCAACCAGACCCAATTCCTTACCCTATCTCTTCAAGCCTGCATTTAGCATTGCTAGCACTCCTACCCTACACCTCCTTAGACCTTCCAGGACAATTTAGCATGGCCAATTCACCTAACCAGCACATTTTTGGACTGTGGGAGAAAACTGGAATACCTAGTGGAAACCCACACAGACGTAGAGAGAATGTGCAGACTCCACACAGACAGTCACCCAGGGGTGCAACTGAACCCCACTCCCTGGTGCTGTGAGGCAGCAGTGATAACCACTGAGCCATCGTGCCACCCATATCCCTTTGGCTGTTCGCAACAAGCAAGATTCTATTACGACCAGACCCTGGGTGAAGTTGCCCAGTTTGTTACAGCTCGAGGTGGTATACCCTAAATTGTTAAGGTCCCAGGTGAGGGGGTGTGAGAACTGAATCTTCCCATGTCCATTCACTTACCCCGAGTCGCAACAAGGTTACTATAAACAGGATGGCTTCGCTTGTGAATACCTTTCTTTTAAACCAGAGTAAATGTGTTTTTAAAAGGAGACAATTTAACCAGGCATTCTTAAATTAACAAAAAAAATGAGCTTACTTATTGCGAAACGTGAGAAGAAATAGCGAAGCAGCACAGAGAATACAAGTAAGAGGTGAGCCCAAAAAGCTAAAAGTAAAAATTAAGATTTGCAGATCAGCCTCTGTATTGTTCTTAAAGAACATGCAAGACAATGCTACAACTGTTTTTGCGTGGCGCTGGTCGTATCCACACTGACAATTAAGCAGTCAATTCTGAGGTTCTTCATTTTGGAGGTTGCTGGAGTTAACTTTTCCCCAACTCTTGTTGAACAGCATAAATATATAACATTCACAAGATGGCAGCAGAGTAGGACCTCCTGTCAGAGGTCCTCTACTTCGTCTGTTCTTTTTCCTCTATTTTCCTTTTTCTCTTCTTTTCTTTTGCTTCTCTCCCCTCAGCAGCAGAGCTGGCAGCAAATCCAGAGCAGCAGGCCCTCGTGCCCTGGAACACCACAAGCAGTGAGCCCTGTGGCAGCACAAGGGCTGTGAGTCCCAGGACAGCACGGAAAAGAGCTCCACAGCAGCACGGAGAAGAGCCCCACAGCAGCACGATGGCTATGAGTCCCGGAGCAGCATGGAGAAGAGCCCCACAGCAGCACGGAGAAGACCCCGCAGCAGCACGAGGGCTGTTAGTCCCGGAGCAGCACGGAGAAGAGCTCCACAGCAGCACGAGGGCTGTGAGTCCCGGAGAAGCATGGAGAAGAGCCCCACAGCAGCACGAGGGCTGTGAGTCCCAGAGCAGCGCAGGGAAGAGCCTTGCAGCAGCACGAGGGCTGTGAGTCCCAGAACAGTGTGGAGAAGAGCCCTGCAGCAGCTCGAGGGGAAGCCGCCCCAGAGCATCGTGCAGGCAAAATATCCCAGGGGCAAGAGTGGGAGCATGGGGGAGTAAGAGCCCAAGACGACTGACAGTGATTGCAGGAGAGATGGCCCAAGGCAGCAATGGAGGGGCCAAGGGCCTGAAGCGACGGCGGGGGGCCGAGCCCTGGAGCGATGGAGGGACTGAGGTATGACTCCTGGTACAGCACGACTTACCTGTTTGCTGCTGAGTGCCGGTGAGGAGCAGACTGGAGGCTGGAGCGATGTGGGACGATTGCTGGACTTGGGCCTGGTGACACATGCTGCTCTGTTGTTATCGGACTGTAATTTAAAATCTTTTCACTATGTTATGACTACCTCTGTTAGTATTGCTTAAGCTTTGCTTTAATCACCTTTATGTAAGACCACTATTTCATTGACTCCGTAAGATTTGTACCTAGGTCCTTGTACCCAAGATGGCGCTATTAAAAGGCTGCCATTGTGAAAACTTTTCATTGTACTCCTCTACTTCTATATTGTAGTACAAGTGACAATAAAGGATACTCTAAAGGGATTCTAAAGTGATTCTACATTTGGACCAGTCAACTGATAGGCTTTGACTGAGCCTCAGATTTAGGTTGATGCTGACCTCGCCCAGCTCCATGCTTTGTGCTCAGCATGCCTCATATATGGGACAATCTGATCCAATACCAGGCCTTGTTCACACTGTAAAATATGACAGCGTATGCCACCAGCAATTTGAGTTTGCTGAACACTCAATGCTGCATCATTATATTAATTAGCCACATGGCATAAATCCTCAATGGAATGCACCAAGTTCCCTGCCTGCCATGACCTCTAGTTGGGCTCTATGTGTTTAATATCATGATTTTTATGATTAAAATTAGCATTAAAGGTTAATGAATGGACCAAAATCTGCTGAAGTTTCATCTATATCTCACTTGATAAGAATCTCCTTAGTATTGGCTCACAATGTCTAGAAGCAAGCATTTATCAGAAGCTGTTGCTGTACCAAATAGAGACCTGAGATGGTTCTATAGATTTGGAGGTCCACAACTCCCATTTAAGTGCTCGAATCAGTCCCTCTGCAGTATCCAAGGGCTTCAGAAAGGGCAAGGATTGCTTGGCTGGCACAGGCGTACTGCCATTTCAGAGTATGCCTCACTTTACTTCACCTCGAGTAAGCCTTCAAACCCTTTACCATGCTACAGTTACATCTTCACCTCACCATATTCAGGAATCCTTCTCTGGGTTTTCATTCTTGAGCTTCCTCAACCTTGATTGTTCAATGTTGCCTCATAGCTCTTTGGATTTCTCTGAGAAAAGCAACATTTACCCCAAAATGGTATCTCCCACAACTGCCATCATGTTTTATTATGGGTTATTTTGTTTTTCACATAAGCTCAGGCCTCACTGACAGATTTCTTTTAAACAGCATTTATTAACAATAAGTATATGATGGTAAGGCTACACAGCTCCAAACACAGAGTTCAGAAGTTCCAAGCTCCTAGTAAAGTCTTATCACATGACAGTTGAGGTTGCAATTATATCATTACAAGCCTCACAGGCTCAGCCATATCTTTATTAAACTCCACGCCCGCAGGATGAATCATAGATTACTGAGGGAAATAAGGCTAGAAATAGTGGAAATTCTAGGCCAGTCTTCCTTAGGTACAGGAGTGGTGCCAGAAGCCTGGTGAATTGGACATGTTACTGACTTGTTTAATACAGTGAGGAAAGACTTGCCAGGCAGTTACGAAGCAACTGGAGGTGGGGAAGCTTTTCAAAAAACTGTACTTTCCATATCTGAGGAACTGAACAGCTTGAAAGATGGAAGATAAAGGTATCTGATTATGGATTGACTGAGTCTCTTTGGAGTTAATGTGAATCTGAAATCTCATCTGAAAGACGAGCTTTTAACAGCAAAGTATGACTGAATTTCTGGATAATTATCACCAACACTTCTTCTGCAATGCTCTGGAGAGCCAGTCCATAAAGCTTGATTTAAGTTCTCATGTATTCCGCTAAATCTGGGTTGAACCTACAACTATCTGATTTTAAGGTGAGACGGTAAACTCTGAAATGAGGTGATGGCATAGAATGATTCCTTTCTCCTGTACTGTCCAATAAAAATCAGTACAAAGCCACAGGTTTAGTGTTAAAGCCATGGGATTTATGTGTTTTGAACTTGCTCCTAAAATTTAAGTTAAAAATGAAGGGTGTAATGTGACATTTTTTATTCATTCACGGGCAATGTGGGTGTTGCTGACCAAGCCAATCCCTAATTAACCAGAGGGCTGTTAGGAGTCAGCCACATGGCTGTGAGTCTGGACTCACATGTAGGCCAGACCAGGTAAAAATGGCAGATTTCCTTCTCTGAGGGACATTAGTGAACCAGGTGAGTTTTCCAGACAATTGACAATGGTCATCATTAGAGTCCTATTTCCAAATGTTCTTTATTGAATTCAATAATTCCACCAGATGCAATAGCAGGATTTGAGAACATGTCCCCAGAATATGGCTTGTTGGGTTAACAGACAGCAATGACACCACTAGGCTACCGCCTCCTAATCACACTATTGTAATGCTGCCTAATAATCAGCCTGGCTATGTCTGGGCACCTACTGAACAATGTGTGAAGCCCCCAGACCAGAGGGCAAAGGGCAAGGGCAGTGGTGCTAACAGTAAATAGATTTGCTGCCTGTGGGACCTCAGCCAGAAGAGAAAAGAGAGGCAGGAAAAGAACAACAGTTGGTGTAGCTGGCAGAAAAAAAAGGGCAGCATGGTGGCTCAGTGGTTAGCACTGCTGCCACACAGTGCCAGGGACCCAGGTTCGATTCCACCCTTGGGCCACTGTCTGTATGGAGTTTGTACATTCTCCCTGTGTCTGTGTGGGTTCCCTCCCACAGTCTAATAGATGTGCAGGTTAGGTAGATTGGCCATGCTAATTTGCCCATAGTGTTCAGGGATGTGTAGATTATGGGGGGATGGGTCTGAGGGTCAGTGTGGACTAGTTGGGCCGAAGGGCCTGTTTTCACACTGTAGGGATTCTATAAAGCCACATGTTGGAGGGTGGCAGTCTGTACTGGAAGAGATGTGTCCTGCATTATCCTAACAGATCTGGGGGAAGAGGAATTGTCAGATCAGGCTGATAGTCAATTCAAAAACTGTGTGAGGTGGCTGGAAAATACCATGTGGTGAAATGGAAAACCATGAACCCATTGGGAGCAGAACATAGCCTGACTGATTGTTGTGAAAACACTAATTCTCTGGAGTGAGCAATGTTTTGTAAATATAATCAAGGAATGTTCTTTTCTCTATTTTAAAGTGTAGATTGTTAACAAAAGTAATGTTTAGCTTATAGGATTTAACTAATGGTGGTAATGTCACTAGGCCAAGGCTCAGACTGATGTTCTGTGGGGCAAGGATTCAAATCCCCCTATAATAATTGGTGGAATTTACATAAGAATTAGTGAACCTTGAATTAAAAGCCTGCCTCAGTAATAGTGACAATGAAGTTATCATCGTTTGTTGTAAATAGCCAGTGGGTTTGCTAATGCCCTTCCCTTAGAGAAGGAAGTATGTTTTCCTCGAGTATGGGAGTAGGATTGTTTTGCTGCAAATGTACAAGTTTTTGGCTAGTCCACACCTGGAATACTGTGAGGTGTTCAGATCTCCTTATCTGAGGAAACAAGGTGTAGAGCTGGATGAACACAGCAGGCCAAGCAGCATCAGAGGAGCAGGAAAGCTGACATTTCGGATCTAGACCCTTCTTCAGAAAAAAGAAGGGTCTTTCTGAAGAAGGGTCTAGACCTGAAACGTCAGCTTTCCTGCTCCTCTGATGCTGCTTGGTCTGCTGTGTTCATCCAGCTCTACACCTTGTTATCTCAGATTCTCCAGCATCAGCAGTTCCTACTATCTCCTTATCTGAGGAAGGATGTTCTGACTACAGAGGGGTTGCAACAGAGGTTTGCCAGACTGATTCATGGGATTGTAGGATCGACATATGAAGAGAGACTGGATTGATGAGGAATATACTCACTGGAGTTTAGCAGAATGAGGGATCTCTTAGAAACCTATAAAATTCTAACTGGACTAGCCTGGATAAACACAGGAAGGATGTTCCTGATGACCAGGGAGTCCAGAGCCAGGGGTCACAGTCTAACGCTGTGGGGTAGGTCAATCAGAATTGAGATGAGGAGAGGCTTCCTCACCCAGAGAATGGTGAGCCTTGGAAGTCTCTGTCACCGAAAGCTGTGAGGCCACAACAGTGAATGTTTTTAAGAAGATCTTGGATATTGTTCTAGGTACAGTTCTTAGGGCTAAGGAAAGTGGGAACAAGGTACAGAGTTGGATGATCAGCCATGATCATATTGAATGGCGGAGCAGGCTCGAAGGGCTAAATAGCCTACTCTTGCTCCTAATTTCTAAGGTTTGATGCTGCACCAGGTTTGACCGAAATGTGACTCCAGACCCTCAGCAATGTGATTGACTCTCAACTCTGCGACAGCCTAACAAGCTGCTCTCAGGGCAGCATGGTGGCTCAGTGGTTAGCACTGCAGCTTCACAGCGCCAGGGACCCAGGTTCAATTCCAGCCTTGGGTGACTGTCTGTGTGGAGTTTGCACATTCTCCCCATATCTGTGTGGGTTTCCTCCCACAGTCCAAAGATGTGCAGGCTAGGTGGATTGGCCATGCTAAATTGCCCATAGTATCCAGGGGTGTCTGGGTTATAGGGGGATGGATCTGGGTGGGATGCTCCAAGGGCCAGTGTGGACTTGTTGGGCCAAAGGGCCTGTTTCCACACTGTAGGGATTCTATGATTTTAACTCAAGGACAATCAGAAGAAAAAACTGTAGTCTTGACATTGAAAGAGCAGCTAAACTGTTTTACCACTTGAACTAATTTTGGTGGAAATTTCACAGGTTGCAGAATCTGAGAATTTTTTATGACATAGGAGGCCAATCTGCCCATTATGTCTACACTGGCTCTCTGAATGAGCTACATCCAGTGTGTCAATCCCCCATCTTCTCCCAACGACCTGCACACAGTTCCTTTTCAGATAGGAGATAGTCGGAACTGCTGATGCTGGAGATTCTGAGATAACAAGGTATGGAGCTGGATGAACACAGCAGGCCAAGCAGCATCAGAGGAGCAGGAAGGCTGACGTTTCGGGTCTGGACCCTTCTTCTGAAGATGCCAAGGTACTAAGATGGAAGGCAGATTGTGATGATTTCTAATAGTTTACTAAATCTATGCTTACTGAAAGGTGGATGCTTGTTAGTGGTACATACAGATGAGAGAAACAAAGTGATGTCTAGAAAAGTTATTTTTAACACAGTGAGTGGTTAGGTTGGAAATCATCACAATCTGCCTTCCATCTTAACACCTTGGCATTTTATGAAGAAGGGTCCAGACCCGAAACGTCAGCTTTCCTGCTCCTCTGATGTCGCTTGGCCTGCTGTGTTCATCCAGCTCTACACCTTGTTACCTCCTTTTCAGATAGTACCTTTCTGAATGCATCAATTGAACCTACCATCACAACATTCTCAGGCAGTGTATTCCAGATCCTAACCACTCACTGTGTTTAAAAAAAAACTTTTCTACACATCACTTTGTTTCTCTCATCTGTATGTACCACTAACAAGCATTCATCTTCCAGTAGGCATAAAATTTGCAACCTATTAGAAATCATCACAATCTGCCTTCCATCTCAGCACCTTGGCAGCAAGGGCACACAGGTGAAAGTTTACGTGTACTCCCTGTCTGAATATGACAATTAAAATTGCAGACCCAGTGGTGTCTGTTGCCACGTTGTAGTTCAATAAACTACAAAGTAATTAGCGGCATCTCAATTCCCAATTAGCCCCCTGTCATTCCTATATAACCATAGTAAGACTCTGAACTATTACTGTGTGATTTAAAAAAAAAATGCTTTTCTCCAGATAGCAAGAGAAAAATACTAAATAAAAATTCCTATTCAATTGATGATTGGCTCTAACAGATTGGGAAATGGTTCATCTGCGCTGGTCTGGGGTCATGAACAGAAATGTACAAGAGATTGAATTCAATAAGTGGCTGTTGTGTAACCATTAAAAACAAATATGTTGTTATCTACACTCCAGAATATTGATCTTTTATTCCTTTTCATTTCATTTTCAATTAAATTGTCATCAAAGTGTAAGCAGGAGGGATAGAAATTCAGGGTGTCAGCTCGATACTGCATTGCTGTTTATCGGCAACAGATTGCACTCAATGTCAGTGTCTGTTAAGACTGCTCACTGATAAATTGCCTACTGTGTACCCACTTCAAACACCCTTCAATGACCATTTGCTCGCTGGCTCCTTCACTGCTGGAGCTTCGACAGTTGCTGAATTAAACTGCAAACCAGCAGAGGATGACGATAATCTTTGGAACAATTCAAAATGTTAGCACAAATAAATGGCCTGATACCGAGATTGAGAATTTAAAATTGAAGTACAGCCATAGTGGATGTTGATGACAATTCCAACAGCCAGAAATATTAGTCTGAATTGTCTAACAATCGATTGGAATGCAATGTTTGTATTTTCTAGAAATCTGTTATCAAAATAAGAAGTTATGCAAAAACTTTTAACATCAGGCATCAACGAGAGCCACTTCACAGGAAAGCTATCACAATAAAACAGACTCCAATATTAACCAGGTCTCCCTTAATTTAGAATCTTATCTCTCAGGAATATCTCAAAATATTTCTCATTCATTTGAGTGACTGTTCTTTTCGGGGCAATTACATGTGCCATGTCCCTGTAAACATCAACAGGGCGAATAATCTGCTGTTGCCGACCAGAGGAAGAGTTGACCCATTCATCAGATGAACACGCTGCCCTGTAAAATGAGCACAGAGGCCACAACACACCCCAGTTCCCAATACCACTGTGGGACAGTCAGCTCATGAGGAGTGAGGCACTGTCACAGTTGGCATCTTTCAGTTGATGTGCTAAACCAAGCCCTCGTCTGTCGATTCAGGCAAAGGTTCCACAGCACCACTGTGATGAAAAGTAGGGAGGTATTCCACATTACCCCAATTCATACTTGCCGCTCAATCAGACTGTGTTTTATAATCTTGCATTTGATATGCACGTTGCTAGCAACATTGACCCTGACTGTGCAGCGGTCCCTCTCTTCTGTCTCTGGCAGCGCAATGCTGCTTTATACTGACCCTCCAACAATACTATGCTATCAGTGCTGCCCTCTGGCTGTACGTCACTCCCTCAGTTTTACTACTGCAGCAGCAGTACTTCATAGAATAGAATCCCTGCAGTGTGGAAGCAGGCCATTTGTACCATCAAGTTCACACCTACCCTCTTCGACCTTCCCACCAAGACCTTACCTGTGACACTGCATTTCCCCTGACTAACCCACCAAGCCTGCACATTCCTGGACACTTTGGCATGGCCAATCCACCTAACCTGCTCATCATTTGACTGTGCGAGGATACCGAAGCACCCTGAGGAAACCCACACCGCCACTGTGCAAACTCCACACAGACTGTTGTCCAAGGCTGGAATTCAACCCATATCCCTGGTGCTGTGAGGCAGTAGTGCTAACCCCTGAACCACCCATCACTCCCTCACTCCCACACTATCACTGCTGCAGCAGTGCAGCATGACTTCAGTAGGGACCCTGTGGCAGTCCAGAGCTCTCTCTCTGCACTACCCTTCTGATAACACAGCACTCCTTCTGTACTGCAGAAGGAATGTCAAATATTTTGAGTTGGATTTAATTTACGCCAAGTTAGCTGTTTGTCTTCTGGCCTGCTTCCACCAGGAACCAGTCTGTGAGTGTCTGGATTTATTTCAGGCAGCCAATGGCTAGTCAGATCTGAAGTACTGCCTTGGTGTTGTGTTGCAAAGCCTCACCACTGCAGGGCGAGGAAATTGTGTGAATGTTTTGTTGGACGATAATTCTGGGCTGTGAAGAGACATGAGCCAAACTGACAGAGCATCCTTGTCATGTTTTTCCTCAGTGTTGTTTGTTCAACTTGCTCGAAATCTCATAGAATCCCTATAGTGTGTAAGCAGGCCATTCAGCCCATCAAGTCCACACTGACCCTCCGAAGAGCATGCCACCAAATCCAATCCCCTACCCCATTTCTAAACCCTGCATTTCCCATGGCTAATCCACCTAGCCTACACATCCCTGGACACTACGGGCAATTTAGCATATTCCAATCCACCTAGCTGCACATCTTTGGACTATGGGAGGAAACCAGAGCGCCCAGAGGAAACCCAAGCAGACACAGGGAGATTAAGCAAAGTCCACACAGACAGTCACCTGAGGGTGGAATCAAACCCGGATCCCTGGTGCAGTGAGGCAGCAGTGTTAACCACTGAGCCACCGTGCCGTCCCATGTTATTTCATGTTGAATCATTTATCATCGTTAGCAGCAAAGGTGATCACTCAATTACTTGGTTAAAAATGTTCAATTGTATTGCTGACTGTGGGATCAAATATGAATACTTTAATGTCAGATCAATTTCAGATTTGAGCATATTTCCTTGTCTCCTGAACAGGTATGTGATAAATCAAAAACCAATTCACCATCACCAAGTGCCCCCAACCCTCCAACCCCCATTTTCCTGCTATTGCAGGAAAAATGTTCCATTGGTCTATACTCCCCCAGTGATGCTGGAATACAAGGAGGTACAACATTAGGGCAACACAGTAGCTCAGTGATTTGCACTGCTGCCCCACAGCGCCAAAGACCCCAGTTCAATTCCAGCCTTGGCTCACTGTATGGAGTTCACACATTCTCCCAGTGTCTATGTGGGTTTCTGCTTGGTGCTCTGATTTCCTACCACAGTCCAAAGGTGTGCAGGTCAGGGTGAATTGACCATACTAAAATTGCCCATAGTATCCAGAGATGTGCAGGCTTGGGTGGGTTAGCCATTGGCAATGCAGGGATAAGGTAGGGTGATGACTCTTGGTGGGATGTTCTTTGGAGAGCCAGTGTGGACTTGCTGGGCTGATTGGCATGTTTCCACACTGTAGGTATTCTATGAACATTAGCTTCTTAATATTAGAGCTTGATGATTGACGAGTGTAATTAAAACTAACCTTCCCTCCCCAAAGGCTATAAAGCGCAGCATCACAGAATTGTGACAGCACAGAAGGAGGACATTCAGCTCACCTTATTCTTCAAACCAACCAAGTGCCAATCTCCTGCCTTTTTCCCCACACTCCTGCACACTGTTTCTATCCAAATAATCATCCAGCTCCCTCATGGCTGTGGAGTACAGATTCTGCATCCAGGGCTCGATCACTCTGTCCACTTTTCATTCTTTTCTTCCTCTCTTTTCTCTTTCTTTTCTTTTCTCCTCTATTTTAGTTATCTCTTGTTCACAAGTCAATTGTGGCAACTGCATCAGCAGCAGCAAATAGGCCCAACGCAGACTCCTGGGATGTCAGCGAATAGGCCCAATGCAGACTCCTGGGGGGGTCGGCAAATAGGCCCAAGCAGACCCCTGTGGGGTCGGCAAATAGGCCCAAAGCAGACTCCTGGGGGGTCGGCAAATAGGCCCAATGCAGACTCCTGGGGGGTCGGCAAATAGGCCCAATGCAGACTCCTGGGGGGTCGGCGAATAGACCCAATGCAGACTCCTGGGGGTTGGCGAATAGGCCCAATGCAGACTCCTGGGGGGTCAGCGAATAGGCTACGCAGATTCCTGGTGGTCGGCAAATAGGCCCAACGCAGACTCCTGGGGGTCAGCTAGTGGGCCCAACGCAGACTCCTGGGGGTTGGCGAATAGGCCCAACGCAGACTCCTGGGGGTCGGCGAGTGGGCCCAGCACAGACTCCTGGGGGTCAGCGAACAGGCCCAATGCAGACTCCTGGCGGTCGGCGAATAGGCCCAATGCAGACTCCTGGGGGTCGGCGAATAGACCCAACGCAGACTCCTGGGGGCCAGCGAGTGGGCCCAGCACAGGCTCCTGGGGGTCGGCGAGTGGGCACAGCACAGACTGGAATGGGCACCAGGCAGTGAAATTAGGGAAAGCTTGGGTTCCTGGTGCCTTCTGCTTTGACAAGGTGGTCCTAGCGGCAACTCATGGCTCCTGTGGTGGAGGTCTGTTTGGGTTCCCAGCAACATCTGCATCTGGTGTACATTCATGGAAGTGATAGTGGAGGCCGGTTTAGGGCCAGTACGAGACCTGGCGGCATCAGCAGCAGGTATATTAGCGAGGTGGGCTGGGGGCAGTATCATGGTGGTGGTAGCGACGCATTTGGACCAACGCAGTACCCAGTGGCATCGGCGATGTCTGCATTGTTGAGGTCTATATTGGCGTGGGCATCAGTTGAGTCAAGATGGCGCTGAAAAGTGGCAACTTTCCTTCCAGCAGCACAGTAAAGGGATGTATGTCTGGGCACTAGGCCCATGGCCCATGGCAGAGTATTTAACAAGAAGGACTGTAAAGTTGAACACTTCTTCCTTATTTCTTTATTCTTCTGCCTTTATAAATTATATTTCTGTGTTTTAAGGTTGCGGTGGAGAGCGGCGACATTATACAACACTTTTCACTGTATTTTATAACAAATATATAGATGTGGCGATAAATAAATCAATAAATCTGAGCACTCAATGCTGTCTTGAATGCTGGGGATCAAGTGAACGATTGAAGGCTGCGATCAGTAGGTTTGCAAGAGTAACAAGGTTGTTGAAGCAATGGCAGATAAATCGTGTTGCATCAGGGGTCAGCCATGAATTAGTCCAAGGGGACAGCAGACTTGAGGAGCTGTGTAGCCGCATCCTGCTCCTGTGCCACGTGCCCTCATGTATTCTACCCAGGTGTTCATATTGTGAGGCTATTGCGAGAACAGTGGAGTATTACAACTGAGATGTACCCAGCTTTCCAGCAGGGTGGGCTGGGCATTGATGAGGAGCCAAGACCCCCGTCTCAGACCAGAAAAGCTGTTTTAAAGGATGCACTCACAGTCTGTCTCAAATCTATTAAATCTGCAATGCGTTCCAGTCATCCTCAAGAGAAAAGACATCAAAATAAGACTTCCACTGTGAAGTATATGGCCTGTGTAAGTTCCTCTGGTCCAAACCAACTCTGATAGCCCCCTTTATACCCATCTTCACCAGTACTAGCCTCCCTTTGTTACCAGCAGAGATAATTTTCCGGGTCACCATTTCAAACAAGATGAAAGTAATTTTCTAGTAATTTGTCAGACCTTAGCGGCAATGTTTTTTTTTGCAGGCAACTCCGACAGGAGAGGTAATTACCTCTAAAACACACATTCTCAGCTCTATCCTTGGTGGCTGTCAGTATTTCTCCTAAGTTAGCAGGAAGAGTCCCTGATGAGTAAATCACAATTATTAAGACAGGCAAAGAGACAAAGCAAATAGAGACTTTGCCATAACAAACAAACACTTAATGACCCTTTCCAATAAGGAAGGACAGGATTCCTCACCTTCCATTTCCCACTAACCTCAGGAGCTGTACTTTCCCAGCACACAGTTCACAAGGATTTGACACTGTGATGTATTGACAACATTATTCCATCCGAGCATAATGTATTTATATGGTGCTATTAGCATGGGGAAACCACTTCAAAGCACTTTGCTGGGGTATCTCATCAGACACACAATAGACAGTAAGCCGCAAGAGGAGATAGTGAGGCAGACTCTCAAACAGTGGTCAAACAGATCAGTTTTAGGGAGTAAAGATGGGAGAAGGGAAGAAATTCCAGAGTTAGAGCCTTGCAGGTAAAGGAATGGCGGCCAATCATGGAACAATGGAAATCAGCAATGGGCAAGAGGTCAGAACCAGAGAAGTGTATGGTGACTGAAGTGAATCCATGGAATAAGTCCTTACCATCTGTTAGAAATGGGAATCATCAGTCAGATCTACTGCCCAATTGCAGTAGTGGCTCCACATTTCTTCAAGTAGTGCCTACTCTTTATAATGAAAATATGGTTAAAGGTTCAATAGTTAATAATCAATTAATAATAATAAATATTTAATAGTTAAAGAGGTTGATTTGAAAGGAAAACTTGTGGAGGCAGAGGGCATAGACAAGGGACTAACTGAAAGCTTTACAGCTGTCTTCAGTACAAAAAGGGCCATTTCCAATCTAACAGTGAAGAAGGAAGATGGTGGCAATTTGGAATATGTCAAAAGTAGATAAGCTGGGTATGTTTAAAAGGTTGGCAATCCTCAAAGTAGAAAGGTTACTTGATCTGAATAGAACAAGAACAGAAATCACTGGGGAAACTCACCGAGTCTGGCGTCATCTGTGCAGACAAAGCAGCGTTAATGTTTCAAGTCCAGTGACAACTCTTCAAATGTCTGTCCAGCAATTTTTGCTTTTGTTTTAAATTTCCAGTACCAGTTTTAGTTTGGTCTGAATGGAATTAATGCCAGGTCACTGAGGAAAGTACAGGTCGAAATTTCAGAGTTTCCATCTATAATCTGCCCTGTCTCTCTGTCAATGTTACTTGTTCTCTGCATTCTCTAGACCTCCAGCTTACTTGTTGTCCAAAAAAAAATCACCAGTCTGTTTTTTCCAATGTCACCTCCAGTGTCTAGTCCTGTAGGAGTCAATGTGCTTGCCAATCCATAACATTCTTCATAGTTAATTCTAAGCAACTGATGTCCTGGCAATAATTTCCTGTTGCCTGGGAAACAATTTCAGATTTCTAAAGCAGGGAATTGAATTGAGTGATTAGCCATTGAAGAAAGAGAGCAGAGGAGAATTGGGTCCCTGCTATAGGAAACGTGTTGTGAAACTTGAAAAGGTGCAGAAAACATTTACAAGGATGTTGCCAGGATTGGAGGGTCTGAGCAACAGGGAGAGGCTGAATAGACTGGGGATATTTTCCCTAAAGTATCCGAGGCTAAGGGGTGACCTTATAGAGGTTTATATAATCATGAGGGGCATGGATAAGGTGAATAACCAAGGTCTTTTTCCCCAGGGTAGGGGAGTCCAAAGCTAGAGGGCATAGGTTTAAGGTGAGAGGGGAAAGATTTAAAAGGGACTTAAGGGGCAACATTTTCACGCAGAGGGTGGTGGGGTGTGGAATAAACTGCCAGAGGAAGTGGTGGAGGCTGGTACAATTACAACATTTAAAAGGTACATAAATAGGAAGTGTTCAGAGGGATATGAGCCAAATGCTGGCAAATGGGACTAGATTAATTTAGGATATCTGGTCAGCATGGATGAGTTGGACTGGAAGCTCTGTTTCTGCGCTGTACATCTCTATGACTCTATAACTATGGCTGAGGGCAGAAAGGGAAATGGGGTTAAGAGCCAAAACTGTGCTGTGAATATCTGCAATGTCAATCATAAAATTGAAGTGTGATGCTGGGATGTTATAATTTGGGAATTGGATGCAACTGATGGGTTCACAACTTATTTAGGTCATTGTGCATGAGGGAGAGTATGAATCTTGTCTGCTCCAGTTAAGTCGTAGTTTTAAGGTGATTCTGGAAAATTATCGGTGGATTATTGTTTAACAGTGGCTTATTATTTTTCAGTGGGCTCATTTGGTTCCACTTGGGACTGTTTTTGAGATTTTAAAACTAATGTAGGAAATATTTATAAATTGTTACATTTTCCTAAAGATCCTGTCAGGTTTCACTATAGGTTTCCCAATGAGAATTAGCCCTTGTAAAGGTTTCGGGACAGAAACTCATATATTCAGCCTCAGATGTTTATAATTAGAATTGATCAGTAAATGGTGGTTGGACAATTCATTGAAGGAGGAGGCTCCACAAATATCCCCACCCTCAATGATCAGGGAGTTCCACACATCTTTGCAAATGATAAGGCTGAAACCTGTCTACCATCTACAAGGCACAAGTCAGGAATGCCTTGCCTGGATGAATGGAGCTCCAACGGCACTCCAGAGCCTTGACACCATCCAGGCCAAAGCAGCCCACTTGACTGAAACCACATCCTCAAGCATCTACTTCCTCCACCATCAACTCTCAGTAGCAGCAGTGTGCACACTCTCTACAAGGGGCACTGCAAAAACTCACTAAAGCTCCTTAAACAAAACCCAAGATCACTACCATCCAGAAGGACCAGATACCCGGGAACACTATGACCTACAAATTTCCCCTCAAGCCACTCACCCATCCTGACTTGGAAACATATCACTGTTCCTTTTCGTCATTGGTCAAAATCCTGGTATTCCCTTCCTGAGAGTACTGTGGGATTATCTATACCACATGGACTGTAGCAGGTTCAAAATATCACATCACTACCACCACTCTCTCAAGGACGACTAGAGATAGGTAGTAAATGTTGGCCCAGCCAGCAACACTCACCTCCCATAAATGACTTTTAGAAAGCGACATGGGTCCTTTATTCCTACAGTAATCCTTCTGCATTGTCCATTGCCCTGTTGCTCTCTCACTCTCACCTCCGTGAATGTGCATGAATTTCGATCCCTTGTTCCAACTCGCTCTCCCTTTCATCTTCTGCAGCCATGAGAGGTATCTGCACAGCCTCAACAGCTTGGAGAGTGGCCTGGCAACTCAACCGCTCCCCTACCTCAGAGGAAAAAGCCACAGCTCACTCAGCGGATGCATTGGCAAAGCTGATTCCTGCACTCTCCACCAACTCAGGTAGGGGCACTACTAAGAGTATTAAAACGGGAATCACATGTTGTTGAGCCCATTACTGCCATGTCTCTGCAGCTTGTTGAGGAAGAAGTGCCCCAGGTTGCTGGCACTTGAGGGACTCAGGCCCAGACAGGAGAGGGAGCTACGGTGTCCATGATGAACAACTTCATTAGAGTGCTTAAGAAGACCCACCAGCAGCAGGTAGGTTTATCGTATGTCCTGGGCAAACTAACTCAGAGCTTATAGTGCTGCACCCGTGCTGTTGTACCATAGTGCACCTGACAAGTGAGTATCTGTCTGCCTCGTGGACTAGTCAATGGCTGCTGTGGAGACCCAGGTCCAGCATCCTCAGCATCTGCTGGATCTATTCAGGGACCTACAATCTCTCACTCCTGTTCGTTCCTCACAAGGAGCCAGGGATGTCCCTGGATGTGATGGGAGGGAAAACAAGAAGGCTCTGAGAGTGTATTGGTGGTGCTTCAATGTAAATACATTCTCACATTAGTGAATGAGTGATCACGTCTCATTATCAGTTGCGTTCGTGAATGTTTTTCTGGCAACAACTGCAACTCTGAAGGAACAGAGCCTATCCATCCTTAGCATTACACAATGCTACATGTCCATGTGAAGTGAGCAGCTCCTGTAGTATGTATAGGCTGAGGAACCTCAGACAGTTTGGGAACCAAGGTACAATACGTTGCGAGTGCATCACAGCCATTAGTGTCACTGATTCCTGAAACTGCATGATGTGGCCAGGAGTGCTTGGGGCCAGGACTTGTAATCCACACAATAAGTTAATGCCTAAAGATCCTATATAGCATTTAGTGTTCACTGGTGTTTTATTCTGCACTGTCTGTATAATGCTACCTCCCTTTGAAGGGGGTCACATCACTCAAAAATAAGCCATTTCCGTCACAGCATGGAATATTCACCTTGAACACTCCGAGTACGGTGGGAGCTACTTTCAGCTCTTTTCCACACTTGCTATTTGCATCATGGTAGAAGGAAACAGAACACAGAGTCATCCTGAAGAGTCATACTGGACTGGCAGTGTTAACTATGCTTCTGTCTCCACAGATATTACCAGACCTATTGAGTTTCTCCAGCATTCTCTGTGTTTGTTTAATTATGATCTTTTTGCAATAGACATTCTTCCCTTTTTAAACTTTATTTCTGTGTCTGTTTGGTTTTGTAATTTTCCTCAGGATTAGTAAGCAATAAAATTCCTTTCTTTCACTCAAGTAAACCTTTCAATTGACTCTTTACTTTTGAATTGTGCTACATTCTAATTTACTTTTTACAGAGCACAATTATAACACATTGTTGCAGCCGACTGAGGGGGGTAGAATTAAAAGGGAGGAAGATATATCAGCCTTCCTAACCTGGTCCTAATATCCTCCCCTCCCCTCCTTCCACTGATCCACTCCTTTCAGCCATTCCCTCCCTCTCATCCAGTTTCTTCCCATCTCCTTCTGGAAATGCTTCCCCCATTTGGTGATAAATATCTTAGACAGACAGATGCCAAATAGCAGATCTATTATTGATTGTAGAAAGTCTGATTTGCTCATTAATTGGACATGCTTTCATCGTCTGCTTGTAAATGCCAGCAGACAGACAGACAGGGCAAGATAGAGTGACATTCTCCTGTGACTGCTGGGTCTTGTCAGTGAGAACATGACCAATCTTTCAACCTTTACAAATCCTAGTGGGCTTTACTTAGAGCTGCTCACGATGACAATCCCCTCTTGTCCTCACAATCATCCACATGGTTGTTTAATTGACAGCTTGTTTCTAGCATTGACACATTCTGCTCATTCAGCGTGGCATATCCATTTCATTTGATCATTATTCATAATACAACATAAGGGAAAGTATTTGGTGGTGCAGAGCTTTGGTGCAGAATATTGTTAAAAATGGTGAGAAATACCATAGGCCTCTCATATTAGAGAGAGACACCTGGTGGTGAGTTTAATCCAAGGGTCACCGCACTGCAGGCAAAGGACAAGGTTGAGACGCCTCGTTGACTTCATCCAGTGGGGGAGGTTACCCGATTGTGGGTATCACCCTGCATTGCAAAGCTGCCATCCACACACTGATGTACTGGACAAGCCAATCTTTAGTTAGCAGAAACTTGCTGATAAAAACAAACACACTGTGGAGCTGGACGAACACAACAGGCCAGGCAGCATCAGAGGAGCAGGAAAGTTGATGTTTCGGGTCGGGACGCTTCTTCAGAAATGGGGGAGGGGTACGGAGCTCCGAAATAAATAGAGAGAGGAGAGGTGGGGCTGGGTAAGGTAGGTGGGATGGTGATAGGTGAGTGCATGTAGGCACTGGTGGGGATTGGTCAGTGGGGTGGGAGAAACAGATAGGTGGGAGAGAGGATGGACAGGTTGTGTCAGGTCAAGGAGGGGGGGAATGAGAGGGTGGTTTGGACATGGAATGAGGCCGGGAATGGGGAGATTTTAAAACTTGTGAAATCCGTGTTAAGGCCATGCGGGTGGTGTCATTGTGACACCCACAAACTAGAGGAGCAGCACCTTATATTCCGCCTTAGGAGCCTACAGCCCAATGCAAACTCCATGCAGATAGTTGCCTGAGGCTTAAATCGAACTGTGGGTCCCTGGCGTTGTGAGACAGGCTCTTCATCGTACTCATTGGACAATTCACAAGAATACCAATTTACAGGGAAAACTGACACCTTTGACAAAATGTGTCCTTTCTCAACATTACTCAGGGTTAGAATAGTTATGAAAGAGGATAAATAAAACCCAGTATAAAAATATATCCTATGAAACGCTGAAAATTCTCAGCAGGTCAGACAGCATCAGTGGAAAGAATGTATTCAGTTAGCTTTTCAGGAGATCCTGAGGAAGGGTCACTTGACCTGATATGTTAACTCTGTTTTGTCTTCACAGGCACTGCAAGATCTGCTGAGCTTTTCCAGTAATTTCTGCTTTTGCTTCTGATTTACAGCATCTGCAGTTCTTACACTTTTTATTTAACATTTCAGGTCAATCACCTTTCATTTCCAAATATCTTGTCTCTGAGTATGTTGCTTTCGTCAAAGCTTTGTCTGGAGGAAGGCTGATTTCAAAGAGTTCAAAAGCAACCTGGCCCAGATGGGTTTGAATAAAAATTCTGTAGGGAAATTGTAATTGAACCATTGGAAGCCTTCAAAGAAAAGATAGTTTGGCTGTAGAGTAGATATGAGACAATGGTGTGGAAGGCACCCAAAGATAAAGCTTTCTGGTGAATGATGTCCAGAGTGAAATTAAACAAGAACAGCAATCATGGCTAAGGAAGGAAGGACTGGGACAAGGTATACTTCACAACTTTAATAACTTCACGTATTGAACGAATCAACAATAACTCTTTCTGGAATAAACTGTTTCTTGAAATGAAAGTAGAAACTGTTATAAAGGAATTAAAAGCAACATGCGAATTAACCCTCCCTGGGAAGCAATAACATAAATAAGCTGTTTCCTGGGAGAGAGGAGATAATTCCAAATAAAAACTGAAAGAATAGTGGATGTTGTAAATCAGAAACAAAAGTAGAGATTTCTGGAAAATCTCAGCAGGTCTGGCAGCACCTGCAAACAGAAATCAGAGTTAATGTTTGGTGACCCTTCCTTCAAAGATGATTAGAGACCAGAATCTGTTGTGACACATTAGCATGGACTGCACTAATGCAGCCACTTCAGGCAAAGGAAAATTGAATAATGTAAAATAAGTAAATCAGGAAAGAGAAAGAAAGCACATGTGAGTGAAACAATGAAAGTATGCTTATGGTTTGTCACCCCAATAAACCAGGGCAGAGAGTAGAAGGAATGAGCTGAATGAATTGCAGATGGAGGGATTTTATTGCAGTTCCTTCAATTGTACATCCATGAACAGCAGCCATTCAAGATATCAGTTCACCGTCAGCTTTTTGGCGGCAATTAGAGACGGGCCTAGCCAACAATGCCCACATTCCATGAACAAATAAAAACCCAATCAATTAGAAGATATCAGAGATAGTAGGAACTGCAGATGCTGGAGAATCTGAGATAACAAGGACTAGAGCTGGATAAACACAGCAGGCCAAACAGCATCAGAGGAGCAGGAAGGCTGATGTTTTGGGCCTAGACCCTTCTTCAGAAATGATATCTTTTGATATAATGATATCAATTAGAAGATATCGTTCAGTTAGCTGGAAGGTCAGTTTGCGATATACAGTGATTCCAACAGCATGGATTCCATTCCTGCACCAGCTGAGTTATGCTGCTAGACCTGCTGAATTTCTCCAACACTTTTTGTTCTTTATTCAAATTACTGTGGACCTGCACTCACACTCAGAGGTAGGCTAGTCTTGGTAAAGCTGATAAATGTCCTTCCCTAGAAGCACAGTAGTGAACCCGATGGGGTTTTACAATGACAGATAATAGATTCTTAGTCAATGCAACTAGTCTTCAATTCCAGATTTTATTGAATTCAAGCTCCACCAGTTACAGTGATGAGATTTGAAGACATACCCCAGGGCATTAGCCTGGAGCACTTGATTAATAATCAGGTGATATTACCACAGCAACACTGTGTGTAACTCGTTATAGAATCCTATAGAATCAATATTTACTGTTGCTCAATAATTCACCATTGAACTTAATTCACTGTCCAGTAGCTCTTTCAAAGAGACAACTGGAAACTTATGGTAGGTAGGGAGGAAGAGTAAGACAGAAAATAACCTATGTTTATGTCATTGCGCTACCTCAGAATATCCCAAAATGCATTGTGCTCAATTATCGTTCATAACCTTTCTCAACAGGAGTCTAGTCGTAAAGACTACAATTGACCCCAGTCCCAACAGGTTTTGTAGGGAAAGTTTTGGATTTTTGCTACCCTTTTAACATGAAGAAGTATTTCCTGACTTTATCCCGGAACAGTTTTTGACTCAAATATTAAAACGATTACTCTTTGTTCTGGTCTCCTCCAGCAGCAGAGAAAATAGATTTAACAAGGAAAACAAGTGCTGAACTGATCAGTGTGTGAGGCATAATGTGTTGGGAACAATGCAGGGGAGGTTTTCTAAGTTAATACCTGGAAAGTGGACATTGACTTATGAGGAAAGACGTGTTGCAGTTATTCTCTATTAATTGACCACAGCACCTTTGAGTACGAGGTTTTGATCATTTATTAAAGCTTATGCCAGGAAAACACATTTCAGAGATAACCCAAATAACTGTAAGGAGCACAGGAACTGGCAGTATCTTGATACAAATTGTTGACACATGAGCATCTCATTATCCAAATTCCACTTTTGTTTCCTAAAAACAGAAGAAACAGAAGTCTATTCTAGATTGTCAGCTAACATCATCAATGTCATCTCCTTCACACAATCAAGGAACAATTAATCTTAGCCTAAATGTTGTTGTTTCCCATTTCTTAAAAATGTCTATCATCTCTTGTCTCTCCAAAGCCTTTCTAGAATGTTATTCTCTAATTGTTATTTACGGGTTCCTGCTGACACTATCTTCTCTGATATATAAGGTGCATCTAGCATAAGGTTCATTAATCAAAGTCTACTCTTCAGAATCATCATTAAATCATAGAATTCTTACACTGTGGAAGCAAGCCATTCGGGCCATTGGGTCCACAGCGACTCTCCTAAGAGCGTCCCACTCTGACCCACTCCCCTATCCCATCCCTGCCTTTCCCATTGCTTATCCACTAGCCTGCAAATCCCTGGAAACTATGGGCAATTTAACTTGGCCAATCCACCTAACCTGCACATCTTTGGACTGTGGAAGGAAACTGGAACACCTGGGAGGAAACCCTCGCAGATATGGGGAGAATGTGCAAACTCCACACAGACAGTTGTCGGAGGCTGGATCCCAAACCAAGTCCCTGGCGCTGTGAGGCAGCAGTGCTAACTGCTGAGCCACTTTTTCCTTATTTAATCCACACAGTCTATTTTACACCAGCAAATTGGACAGGTTAGGCTAGTATCTGTTTGAGGTTAGAAGGGTAAGACGTGACTTGATTGAAGTATAAAGTCCTATGGGGTATCGGCAGGATGTACACGGAAATGATGTTTCCTCTTATGGTCAAACCTAGAAACAAATATAACACTTCTAAACTCCAAAGAGTTTCAACTCAATTTGCCTCAGCTCCACACCTTGTTATCTCGGATTCTCCAGCATCTGCAGTACCTATTATCTCTGATAGTCCAAAGCGTCAAGCTTTCCTGCTCCTATGATGCTGCTTGGCCTGCTGTGTTCATCCAGCTCCACAGCTTGTTATCTTGCCTCCCTTCAGCCATGTTTCATAGGACAACCCTGTCTATCCAGGAACCAATCATGTGAGCTTTCACTCTAACGACTCCAATGTATGTCTGTCCTTCCTTAAAACGGAGACTGAAACTGCGTTCAGTGCTCCGGGGCAGTCTCAACAAAGTTCCATCCAATTGCAGCAAATGCATGACCATGGGTCAGAACGCGAAAGCACTGTGACATAGTAACCCCAAAACTGTCAACCAAATGGGCTGATACAATGGATACTGGCTGCAGTGTAAATAAAGTGGTTTGCTGGGCAGAGGGGCCCAGGGAATGTCACACGTACAGATGCGAAGGGGTCTTCAAACAACAGATTTTCAAAGGGGAGAAGGGGCAAATTATAACAGACAAGGCTTTGATCTCTTGTGACAACAAAGATAACCAAAAAGGGACCACTCCCTGCTCAACAGCAAGTCACCGCATAGGGATTATGCCCCAAACTGCAGACTTTTAAAAAAATTTTCTTTTTGTAGAATATAAAAGGACACAATTAAAAAGCTCACTTTCAGCTTTATTGACTTGCCCTGCTGGGTATAAAATCACTGCAGGGGAAAATGGCTGTTCCAGGGACAGGTCCCCATCTGGTTTTCCATCCTGTGGGTCGCCAGGAGTTTTTGAGGGGTAGGGTGTGGGGTATTTGTGGAGGCAGGATACACACCATCCCATAAAATCCAGCCGAATATTTATCACGCATTCCCACCTCCCCACCCCGCTCCCCGGCTCCCCACTTTCTCCTGTACTGTCCTTGAACAGGAGGGGGCGACTCACATACTCTGAGAATCTCAATTATATAAACTTGGAGCCAGAGTTATCTGTTGAAGAAGCTGGGGAAGATGCAAGGTCTGTGGTGATAAAAGCCAAATTTCGAAAGCTGAAGTGAGAGAGAGGGAGAGAACAATGTAAAGCAACAACAAAGGACAGACACATCAAACATGGGTTTTGCAGTCAGGAGACTTGGAAGAATGGCTTATTATCTTCTCCTCACTGTGCAAACATGCCTTTGTTCCTGTCTCAAGGCAAGACTGCATTGCACCAGAGCGGTGCGTCACGTTATTCTGTAGTTTTGAGATCTGCATTCAACACATGAGCAAATATGGAACTTTGATCATTCTGAAAAGAACCAAGAGGGAGGGATGAGGAGAAATCCGCCTAATAATAACTTTCAATTATTAGAATTACTCAGCAGACCTTGGGGATTAATAACAACGAATGAAAGAAACGTCATATTAGAGAAACAGACCCAAGGGATGGAAAAGTAATCCAGGAAATTACGAAGGGAAAATTAATCTCTTCCCCATTCCATTTATCATGCAATGTCATGGAGAGAGATGGTCTAACTCAGCTGTGGACAGGGAGTTGAGGGGGTGTTTGGGGGAATGCACATGGCAAAATGCAAGTTTTATGTACGAACAGACTGGCAGCGGATGCAGAGGCAATGGTGCAGTGTCCTGATGTCTGCGTACTCCTGTGTTGTCATGGCAAAGGAAGGATCCTGTGTGGCCTGTATGGATTGGATTCTGCCCTGCATCTCTTAGGAGAGTTTAATGACTGTGAACGCAGAACTCCAGCAGTCAGTATGAGGGTGGCATTGTGCGAATTTGTAGCTGCAATTTGAAGCAATGCGTTGTGAAGAAAGAGACACCAACACAGTAACAACAATCTGCTGTTATATCGCGTTTTGACTTAACAAAATATCCCGTGGTGCTTCATTCAGGAAATTTTGACTCTGAGCTGCATTTGCAAATGGCAAGTAGAGTTGCCATAGTCTTACCAAGCCGTAGGGCTGCATTAGAGAGAGAGATAATGGATGGAAGTTTAACCTGAGGGTCACAACACATCAGATGATGGGCGAGATCGAAAAAGACCATCCTTCACAGGGGCTTCAGCTGGTCGCAGAAATTGAACTCATTCCGTTGGGATCACTCTGCATTACAAGCCAGCATCCAGCATTCAAATAGTGCTGGACCATGGCGACATTTTGTGAGCTGTCTACAGCAGATCCTATTCTTATTACCTTATAATCACTCTGCTCTTCTAAACCTCAATTCTAAATCTCCGTAACACTGCATTCTTCACTCTGTTCTATTGTCATAATGCACTTTGTATGGTATGATCTGCCTGTACTGCACACAAGACAAACCTTTTCACTGCGCCTAGTACATGTGACAGTAATCAAATCGAATCAAACCAAGCTTACTTTCAGAGATAGCAGCGCTAAGGTCAAAGAAATAGCTTTTAAGGCTGAATTAAAGGAGGAAAGAGGAGACAAGAGTCAGAGACATTTAGGAAGAGACTTCCAAACGTCCAAAGTTTAAGGTCCTGCTGGAAGTCATTACATTACGTTTGGAAAAGTATGTTTTTGGACGATGTCGCTTAGGGTCAGCTCATCGATAAGAAACAGCAGACGGTGAAGGCTTGATTTTCAGGAGGATTCCGAAGGTGATAGTGAGGGATCCCTGCAAGACACCTGAACATCAAACAAGAACCTGAGCTGTATTTTACTCAAAGAGGACTGAGCAGGTTTGAATCAGAAACATCCAGCCTGATTTTACAATGAATCAGGGCTGCAGAGAACGAAGTAGGGCAGAGCAGAAAATAGTCCGACCCATGAAGGCACTGTTGCTGCCAATGAGTCAGGTTAACATTGGGGCTGCAGGAGTAAGTGAAACCTGTCTTTGAGGATCCTCAAATTCCTGCATGTGACACTGTGATAAACGCAGGACTAAAGATCTCAGTGTATAAAATCAGAACAGAAAGTGCTGGAGAAACTCGCAACATTGTGGACAGAGAATCAGAGTTAACCTTTCCTGTCCAGTTCGGCTGAATTGAGTCGAGTTAACAGTCCAAGGAAGTGTCATATCAGATTTGAAACATGAACTCTGTTTCTCTCCCCGCAGATGTGGCCAGATTTGTTGAGTTTCACCAGCAACGCTTTCTGCTTTTATTTCAGATTTCCAACATCCACGATATTCGGATTTTATTCTGAAGATCCCATGCTCTTTATTGACGGTGTCACTCAGGTTCTGGGGTAACATAAAGGGGAATGTCTATAAATTTGTCATGGGAACCGTGCCCATCAACTGCCTGCTGTCCCCAGCACCACAGCACCTTCACCAGCACAGGCAGTGGGAAATGTGGGATACTTTCTTGATAGACCACTGGGCACAACAGAGGTTCTTCGAGCCTGTTCCTCTCCCAATTGGGACCCTGTCCCAACAGGTCTGACTACTCCAACACCCCTTTCCTTTAAGACCTCCACCAACACCAACCTGGACCCAGCGATAACTTACACTTCACTCTGGCTCCTTGTGATTGGATATCACTGGATATTGCTCCCAGTGGCACCATCGGAACTGATGACGGTGTGTTTAGTGGGCAGCTTTAAGGAGAAAGGGCTTCCTGTCCAAATGGGGACTCAAGTATCACTTGAAGCTATTAACCCATCTGCCAGCGTTGAATACCCGATAGGTCAGCTGGCAGGAACACAGGCTCAATCCCCTTGAGAGTCAATATGAACAGGGTTCCCATTTCACCACAGAAACCAGTCCATGCTGACTGCTGATATCGGAAAAAGGCGACAGAAAAGCTGAGAGACAATTCTGCTGTAAACAACAGCCTGGAAGATATGACCAGCACATTCATGATGCCACAACATTTGGCTCACAAAAACAACATGTCCTTACTCAGGAAATAACCTGAAACAGTCACCAGACAAGAGCAGCAATGTGGAACCGAAAGATTGAGGTGTCAGTAATGTGACCACCATCTGTCATCTGTGGTTCAGGGGGCAGCATCGTTCCGCCAATTCATGAGTTTGTCTTTTCAGAGCAAATTCCAAAGACTGAAGCATACAATCTCAAGTGACGCTTTGGTGCAATGAGGGAGGGCTGCACTGTCAGAGGATCAGTACTGAGGGAGTGCTACACTGTCAGAGGGTAAGTACTGAGGGAGCGCTGCACTGTCAGAGGGTCTGTACTGAGGGAGTGCCGCACTGTCAGAGGGTCAGTACTGAGAGAGTGCCGCACTGTCAGAGGGTCAGTACGGAGGGAGCACTGCACTGTCAGAGGGTCAGTACTGAGGGAATGCCGCACTGTCACAGGGTCAATACTGAGGGAGTGCTGCACTGTCAGAGGGTCAGTACTGAGGGAGTGCCGCACTGTCAGAGGGTCAGTACTGAGGGAGCGCTACTCTGTCAGAGGGTCAGTACTGAGGGAGTGCCGCACTGTCAGAGGGTCAGTACAGAGGGAGTGCCGCACTGTCAGAGGGTCAGTGCTGAGAGAGTGCTGCACTGTCAGAGGGTCAGTACTGAGGGAGTGCCGCACTGTCAGAGGGTCAGTACTGAGGGAGTGCCGCACTGTCAGAGGGTCAGTGCTGAGAGAGTGCTGCACTGTCAGAGGGTCAGTACTGAGGGACAGCCACAATGTCAGAGGGTCAGTGCTTGGAGAATTTTTGAGTTGCTGAAGATGAAATGTTAAACTGTTTCAGTGGCAATTATTTTGAGCTCTCTGCAAAAGCTTGGCCAATTCCCGTCCATGCATTGCCATAAGCAGCAACTTTTCTTTCTTTGCCCTTGCATCATCCATCAGTCATCATGTCCTTTTTCTGCTGTCTGCTTGAACAATTTGAAGACAAGTTGTGAATTAGGAACATGCAAATAAAGTCCATCCCAGGATTATCTAATCCATTTGTACAGCTATTTCTTTGATGAGTGAGTATTTACCTGTATAATCACTTCCTGGAGTTAGTGCTTTTAAATTCAGTGATTACACCGATCTGAAACTCACCCAGAAATCTAACCTTGGCAGTGTCACACACAGGAATGTGTCCATACACCGTCTGCAGTTCACTTTATTGGATCCTCATTGGCATTGGAACGTGAAATGGCTGCTGATTCTAAGTCGAAGAAAATCTGTTGCTATGACAATATTGGAAATGGAAATGACTGAATCAAATTCAGCTCTGAGAGAAGGAGGAATATTTTACCAAACTGTTACTCAGCCTCTTATGTATCACTGGCCTGGCCTGATCTATCGCTTGTGCACACAACAGCTCAGTATGTGGCTTGAAAAACTTTGGAGTGGGTGAACTGGAGATTGACAAGAATGCCACCAAGGATGAGGCACTTCAGTTATGTTGAGAGACCAGAGAAGCTCAGCATTTTCTCCTTAGACCAAAGAAGATTAAGTGAAACTTAGCAGCAATGTTTGAAATCATGATGGGTTTTGACAAAGGAAGTGAGGAGAAATTGCTTCCAGTGACAGAGTAATAACCAGCAAATACATATCTAAGGTGATTTATAAACCAAACAGGAAGTAGAAGAGAAGATTTTCTCTGAATATAGGAAATTGTAATCTGAAAGCCACATTGACAATTCAGTCATAATTTTCTAATTGATTTGGAATACTGCATTTAGTTCTGGTCTCCCTGCTGTAGGAAAGGTGTTGTGAAATTTGAAAGGGTTCACAAAAACTTTACAAGGATGTTGCGGTGTTGAAGGGTTTGAGCTACAGGGAGAGGCTGAATAGGCTGGGGCTATTTTCCCTGGAGCATTGGAGGCTGAGAGGTGACGTTATAGAAGTTTATAAAATCATGAGGGGCATGGATAGGGTGAATAGACCTGGTCTTTTTCCCAGGGTAGGGGAATCCAAAACTACACAGTATAGATTTAAGGGGAGAGGGGAAAAATTTCAAAAGGACCTAAGGGGCAACTTTTTCAAGCAGAGAGTGGTGCATGTAGGAATGATCTGCCAGAGGAGGTGGTTCAGGCTGGTACAATTACACCATTTAAAAGGCATCTGGGCGCATACATGGCTAGAAAGGGTTTAGAGAGATATGGGCTAAATGCTTTCAAATGTGACTAGATTAATTTAGGATATCTGGTTGGCATGGATGAGTTGAACCAATGGTTCTGTTTCCATGCTGTACAGCTCTATGATTCTATGAATTGGATAAATACTTGTAGGGAAACATTTCCAGAACTATGGGGAAAGGGAAGAGTACTGGGAATGTCAGCAATGATGGGCCAAATGGCCTCTTTTGTGCTGTATCGTGTGATGTTCCCATATGTACGCTCCTCAAGTGCCCGTTTTTTTTTCACACTCCCTTTAACACATAACTTGCACTGACAGTGCCTCCTGCATAACTAAATGTCACAATATGTTTCACACCAGCACACAGGATGCCAAGCAGAGAAGGTGAAATTTGTGCTTGTGGTTAATGAGGAAGATTATATGGATGTTAAAGATATGGGGGGTAGGCACTTTTGGAATATAATCTGAGCATGGAGCTGAATTGACTTGAAGGGAGGACCAAATTTGGGAATCATAAAATCCCTACCGTGTGGAAGCTGACCATTTGGCCCACTGAGTCCACACTGACCCTCCAAAGAACATACCTCCCTGAGTCTCACCCCAACCTTATCCTTGTAACCCTGCATAGGCTAATCCACCTAACTGACTCATCCCTGGACACTACGGGCAAGTTAGCATGGCCATTCCACCTAACCTGCACATCTTCCTCTAATCTATGAGAGGAAACCAGAGCACCCGGAGGAAACCCATGCAGATAACGGGAGAATATGCAAACTCCACACAGACAGTCACCCAAGGGTACAACTGAACCAGGATCCCTGGCACTGTGAAGCAGCAATGCTAACCACCAACCCCCATTTGCATTCTTCCACTCTCACCTCCATAAATCAATCCTCTCAACCATCCCACTCACCCACCTTCCCAATGTACCCCACTTGAGCTTGAAGGAAACCCTACATAAGAAGAGCTGGAACACTGAAAAATCCAAGGGAAACAATGGAAAAATTGGAAACAAAGATAGAAAGTTTAATTCATGGATAGTAACAATAGATACTGACAGGTTATAAGAGAATGAGGCAAAGGTTCCGAAGGGAATGGGCTTCAGAGAATAGGATGTAATGATAAACGTGGGGTGAGGGAGTATAAAGGATGTAGGTTAAAGAGGAGTGTGGCTTTAGAGGGCATGCGTCATAGAGGACAGGAGTTATAAATGGTGTGGATTATCGAGGACAGGATTTTAGAGGACAAGGGGACATGGGCTATGACATAACAGTTAATGGCAAGTGCTTTAGGAGATGTGGGAGAATTCAATACTTGTTGAAGGCTGAGGTTATAGAGTGCAGGTGTTATAGGGCTGAGTTTGAAAATATACATTCATTTTCAACAACAGTAAAACAGAATAAAGGCTGCTGAGTATGATCCTTGAGCGTTCCTTTCCTGAGCCCCCTCTTTCCACCCCAGCCCCATTTCCCTCCTCTACTCCCATCCCCCTTTGCCATTCTTCCACTCCCAACTCCAGCAATCAATCCTCTCAGCCACGCCTCCTCAATCACCTTCCCAATCTACTCCACCTACTTCAAACCCAAATCTTGCCCAGTCTCATCCCGCTGTCCACTCTGCCACTGTCTGTTTCTAACTCACCTGATTTGCTTCTCCTCCAACCCCAAAGATTGCTGGAAATGTTAAAACATCCCAGCAACATGCAAACCCCCAGCCCAGGTTAGGATGGAGGATGCCAATTTCTGGATTGCATTTTGGTATCTGGGAGAAATGAGTGAACTGTCCTTGTTTCTATTGTTCACTGAGAACAGGGATCACAACAGGTAGCAAGCCATTAAAGTCACCAAGCCTAACACGACTTAATTGATCTAATTGTGGCCTCAACTCCACTAAATCCCTTGACTCCTTTGGTGGTGAAAAATCGATCTGAAAT
The DNA here is from genome assembly GCA_024137785.1 of Ginglymostoma cirratum. Lineage (NCBI taxonomy): Eukaryota > Metazoa > Chordata > Chondrichthyes > Orectolobiformes > Ginglymostomatidae > Ginglymostoma > Ginglymostoma cirratum. The sequence continues at coordinate 46,849,464 of JAHRHZ010000251.1, forward strand.
CTGTCTGAACATATTTGGCCTCAGTTGCTCTCTGGGGAAGAGAATTCTGAAGACCAACAACCTTCTGAGATAAAAATACTCAGATCATCTCAGTTTTAAATGGGAGGCCTCTAAGTGTCACAAAGGTTCCCTGGCTCTACATTCCCTCACAAGAGGAATCAATCTCTCTTGCACCCGTCCTATTAATTGAGGTCCCCCAGGGTCTTATATGATCACCTCCCATTCTTTCACTCCAATGGGTATGGGCCCAACTTGCCGATCGTTTCCTCGTTAAATTATACCTTCATCCCAAGAACCAAACGAGTGAGCCATCTCTGGATTGCTTCTGAAAATGCAATTATAGAAATAGAATCCCTATAAGTATGGAAGCAGACCACTTGACCCATCAAGTTCACACTGTCCCTCCAAAGACTGTGCCACCAAGACCCACCTCTTCCCTCTAAACCTTGCATTTGCCATGGCTAATCCACTTAATTTACACTGGACACAATGGGCAGTTTAGCATGGCTAATCAAATTGATCTGTTCTAGTTTGGACTTTGGGAGGAAGCTGGATCACCTGGAGGAAACCCATACAGACATTGGGAGAATGTACAAATTATGAGGCAGTAAGCTAACCACTGTGCCATTCAGTTATGTCCTTTCTTAAGTAAAGATGCCAAAACCATACATAGTTAAGCTGCAGACCTTTGAGGGATCTTATTTAGTGGGATCTTTGAGAAGGTGTAGGGTAGCTAGGCATTGTAAATCACAGTAGTAAACAGACAGATGCTAATGCAACTCAATATGAAGTCCTGCTGGCAACTGAAACATTTACAATTAGATTTCCAAGAGATTCATTTAATGAATTATTAAAAGCCCATGCTTCAAAAAAAATCAACCTAAACGTTTTGTTAAACGTTACACAGTGCAGTGTGACGTGTGGCTTAATTGACAGCCTATGAGTTATTAGATTGCAATTAGCCCAAATTAGAACATGTCATTATGCTGTTATACAGCAATTAGCAGTGACAGGCTGCAAGTTGAAGGAATGGAGCTTGTTAGTGAGCATTCTATTGCAGCTTGATGCTGAGAAATGGTTTTGAATGGCCTGAAGACAGGTCACGCCACCTAAATTATCATGTAGATGATCGCTGTCCTTGCAGACAAGCTTTAACAGCTATCTGCTGTTCAACACCACAACAGTAAGCTCCCAAGTAAAAGCAGAAGTATTAGACAGTATTAACAATCCAACAGAGATTTCAGCAGAAATGTTTTCACCCAGTGTTTGGAGAGGTGTGTTTGAGCATTGTGTCCTGGTTAGTTTACCACATCCACAGGGTGCCCTCGTCGTATTGTCACTGGACTTCTAATCCAGAGACCCAGGTCATGTTCTGGGGACCTGGGTGTGAATCCTGTCGTGGAAGATGGTGGAATTTGAATCCAATTAATATCTGGAATTAAGAGTTTAATGGACACCATGATTGCTGGGAGGGAAAAAAATCAATCTGGTTCACTGGTGTCACTTAGGTCAGACAGTTGCCATCTTTACCTGGTCTAATGTCCATGTGACTCCAGACCCACAGCAAGACAATTGCCTCCTAATTGGGCAATAAATGCTGATCCAGAGAGTGAATCACACATCCCATGAATGAATAAACAAACAGTTCACATGATTTGCTGTAAGTGCTTTCACTTTAGCTTGTGGAAGCCATAGCAACATAGAAGATGGGAATAGGTGTAGGCCACTCAACCTCTTAAGTCTGCTCTGCCATTCAGCCATGACCACGGCTGACCATCGAGTTCAATATCCTAGTCCCACCCTCCCCCAACATCCATTGATCCCTTTAGCCACAAGAGCTATATCCACCTCCTTCTTGAAACTATGTAAAATTTGTCCTGAGCCACTTTCTGTGATAGTGAATTCTACAGACTCACCACCTCTGAGTGAAGAAATAGCTCCTCATGTCAGTCCTAAAAGGGTTTACCCCTTATCCTTAAACTCTGATCCCTAGCCATTACTAAAGGAAGTGGCCCTGGAAATATTGGAAGCATTAGTGATCACCTTCCAAAATTCCATAGACTCTGGAGTAGTTCCTATAAATTGGTGGATGGCAAATGTGACCCCACTATTTAAAATAAGAAGGGAAAAGACAGAGAATTAGATACCAGTTAGCCTGACATCGGCAGAGGGGAAATGTTAGAGTCTCTTTGAAAAGAATCCAGAATGAGGGATCATAGCTTAAAAATAAGGGGTTGTCCATTTAAGACAAAGATGAGAACAATGTTCTTCTCCAAAGAGTTTTGGAGTTCCCTTCTTCAAAACGCAGTGGATGCAGAATCTTTAACTCTATTTAAGGCATGGATAGATAAATTCTTGATACGCAGGAATGTCATGTTGAAGTTAAAATCAGATCAGGTCAAATAGAATCCCCACAGTGTGGAAGCAAGCCAATTGGCCCATTGACTCCACACTGACCATTCAAAGAACATTCCACTCAGACCAAGCCCCTGCCCTATCCCTGTAACCCTAAATTTCCCATGGCTAATCCACCTAGCCTGCACATCCAAGGACACTACGGGACAATTTAACATGGCCAATCCACCTAACATTCATTTCTTTAAACTGTAGGAGGAAAGTGGAGAACCCAGAAGAAGCCCATGCAGACACAGGGAGAATAGGCAAACGCCACGTAGTCACCCAACGGTGGAATCAAACACTGGTCCCTGATGCTATGAGGCAGCAGAGCTAACCACTGAGCCACCATGCCACCCAAATCAGATTAAAATCAAACCTTATTGAATGGGGGAGCAGTGCCAAAGGGCTGAATGGCCTACTCTTGTTCTTCATTCATATGTCATAACAGAATGCTTGGAAAGAATTAATGGAATTGAACATGGGATTATGATAGGGAAATCAACCTTAACAAATCTACCAGAGGTTTTTTTTTTGAGGATGTAACTTGAAGAATAGATAAGGGGTGTCAGAGGATATAGTGTGTTTGGATTTTCAGAAGGATTTTGATAGGGTCCCTCATAAGAGGTTAGTAGGTAAAATTAAAGCACATGGGAGACGTGGTAATATATTAGACTCAATCAAGAATTAATTGACTGAAGGAAACAGAGATTGAGAATAAAAAGATCCGAGTGGTAGGTAGTGACTAGTGGAATACCACAAGAATTTGTACTTGGGCCATAACTATTCAGGATATATATAAATGATGTGGATGAGGAAACCAAATTCAACATGATGACACAAAACAAAAGGGGAGTGGGGAGGATTAGAAACTGTGAGGAACAGGCAAAAAGCTTCAAGTTGGTGAGAAATGTTGAATAAGTGGATAAACAGTCTTGGACCACATCATATATCCAAGTGGTTCTTTTCAGATTTGGATAAATATAATTAAGAGAAGGCTTATCTAACAGCAACTTGCTTACATATGAATGTTTGTTTAGTAATAATAACTGATTAATAAATTGAAGAGCAAAGGGAGAAAACAACAAAGCGACAGGTCTCACACCCTCCTGCCCATCAGGGGCCCCTCGATCGATGGCTGATCTGGAGACTTAAGTTCGTTCCTGGCATCGTTCATGATTCCGAGCCAAGGCGAAGTCCAGTAACATGGAACGAAACTCTGTCTCTCTCTTATACAGTGTAACAAACAGCCAACACGATGAAAGCAGATACAGAAAGACAGAACTGCTGGCTGGAACAGAATACACAGCTACAGGAAAACAAGCTCCAGACATCAGCTCGTAAAGGAATGTTCACAGGACTCATTCAAGGCCATGCAGCTTGATCATCAACATTTGTATCATGGACAACAATTTTAGCCCTTCAGCCCATCTGATATAATTTATCTGTATCATCATTAACTTCTAGTCCTTTGGCCCATCCTACACACAAACACATGGCAGAAGCTGTACCACATGGTGAAATGTGATGTTGTACAGTTCAGTGTGAAACCCGGAAAGGAAGAGTATTATTTCAATAGTAATATATTGGTAAATGTGGATGTACAAAAGGATCTGGGTGTCCTCGTACACCAATCAATGAAAGCGGGTAGGTGTGAGAAGCAATTGGGAAAGCAAATAATGTATTGGCGTTCATTGCCAGAGGGTTTAAGTTCAGGAGTAGGGATGTCTTACTGCAGATACAGAGGGCCTTGCTGAGACCATTCCCAAAGTATTTCAAGCAGTTTTGGTCTCCCTACTTAAGGAAGGATATATCTGCCATAGACAGAGTGCAGCAGAGTATCACGGGGGTGATACCATGGTTGGCTGGACTGTCCGCTGCAGAGAGATTGGTTTGACTAGGCTTGTATTCACTACTGGGAGTTGGTTAGCCCAGTTGCCTGGATGGCTGTTGCGATGCAGGATGATGCCAATGGAATGGATTCAATTCCTTCACTGGCTGCGGTTATAATGAAGAACTCTCCTTATCAACTTCTTTGTCCCTGAGTTGTGTTGACCCTCAGGTTACAGCATGACCAGTCGTCACTCTGTCCGTCTCTCTCCCTCTCTCTCTCTCTCTCACGCACACACTGGTAAGAAAACAGCCCTATTTTCTGGTAAGACAATAGTGACTTTGACTGTATTCGCTAGCATTTAGGAAGATGAGAGGGGATCTGATTAAAATGTTTGAAATTGTAACAGTGCTGGAAAGACTAGTTGCAGGGAGGATGTTTCCCCTCGTTAGGGAGTGTAGAGCCAGGAGTCACAATCTCAGGGTATTGGAGGAAGAAGAGGAAATATTTCATAACTCAATAGGAGAGTGAATCTCTGTCGAGAGTGAATTCTCTGTCAAAGAATGCTGTGGAGGTCAAGTCATTGAGTATATTCAAGAAAGAGAGAGGTTTTATTTAGATTTTAAAGGCATTAAGGAGTATAGGCAGAAATCAGAAATCTGGCATTGATAGAGGATCAGCTTTGATCGTATAGAAAAGTGGAGCAGGCTTGAAAGGCCACCAGCCCAGCTCATCTCCACCTCCCTAACCTGTTTTTCCTCTCACCTCGAACCACACCCCCATCTCCTATCTACTAACATCATCCCGCCCCCTTGACCTGTCCGTCCTCCCTGGACTGATCTATCTCCTCCCTACCCCCTTTCCTACACTCACCTTTACTGGCTCCATCCCCGCCTCTTCGACTTGTCTGCCTCCTCTCCACCTATCCTCTCCTCTATCCATCCTCTATCCACCTCCCCCTCTCTCCCTATTTATTTCAGAACCCTCTTCCCCTCCCCCATTTCTGATGAAGGGTTTAGGCCCGAAACGTCAAGTTTTCCTGCTCCTGTGATGCTGCTTGACCTGCTGTGTTAATCCAGCCCCATGCTTGTTATCTCGGATTCTCCAGCATCTGCAGTACCTTTTATCTCAGCCTACTCCTGCTCTTAGTTTCTATGTTTTAGAGTAGCAACCCTGTTACACCAGCACTGGAGAAAGAATTCTTCGGGCAATATTGCTTCCACGATCTTGCTGAGGAGCTGGTAAGCCAGACCAGAGAGATTCTGTAGTTTGTGAAAATATACTTTGAACCCTGTATTAATGTTACTCTCCAATGGCATATGTTGGACGTCAGAGTTCAAAGGGAAAGGGGGAACATTGATCAGTATGTGACTGAACCAACACATCTATCAACTGATCTTATAAGAGGCAGGATTGTCTTAGACACAAGAGAGTCCCGCTGTGGCAGCACATCTACTGAGAGAGGAAATCTTGCTCTTAAAAAAGTTATCCACATGTGCTGAAGCTCTGAGATTGTCAATCATCACAGACAGTGTATTTTTGGGAGAACAGACTGACCTGAACATTCCAGATCAAACAAAGACGTTTTATTGGAAGAAAGGAAGAAATGTTTGCAGAAAAGTTGGGAAAAAGACGACGTCCAGTGGTCAGGATGTAAACATTACAAAGAACACCACCCCAAAGAGAAAAAAGCGTGTCTAGCATGGGGAAAGCAACTTTAACTACAAAATGCTGAACTGTTTTTAAGCGAGAAGCAAAGCAAGCCTGTAAAGACAGCTGTTCTCTATAGAGTCATATAGCGTGGAAATAGACCCTTCGGTCCAACCAGTCCATGCCGAACATAATCCCAAACTAAACTAGTCCCACTTGCCTGCTCCTAGCCCATATCCATTTAACCATCTCTTATCCATGCACTTATCCAAATTTTAAACGTTGTAACTGTACACGTATACATCACTTCCTCTGGAACTTTATTCCCCACACAAACCATTCTCTGTTGCCCCCATGTCTTCTTTAAATCTTTCTCCTTTTACCTTAAAAATGTGGCCCCCTGAGTCTTGAACTCTCCTTCCCTCAGGAAAAGAGATCTACCATTCACCTTATCTGAATCCCTCATTATTTTATGAACCTCTATAAGGTCATCCCCCGAACTCCTGCGCTCCAGTGAAAAAAAGCTCCAGCCTATCTAGCCTCTGCTTATAACACAATCCCTCCACTTACAGGTTGGCATTGTCTGGTCTAAAAGCGAGAAATGCTTTCTGACTGGCAGAATGTTGACTGGAGCAGGAGAGCATCAAGTGAATGTGAAGGCTCCAACATACACCAGGGCTTCAGCAACCTCATGGAGCGTCATGGACTTCTGTGAGTGCCTCAAGAGGATGTTCCAAAGCACAACCCTCAGAGGTAAGGTTCAGCCTGTACAATGGAACAATACTCCTCCCAAAAGAACAACTGAAGCTTAGAGTCCAATTCAATGGAATGTATGAAGATCCAGAGTTCCGGATATGAAGCAAAATCCACTCATCACAGCTAAAGGTTGGACTGGTTTTAATTGGTTTTCAATTAAGTTGGTGGCAGGCATTGATTGAAATACACAGAATGTGGAACTCCTGCCATTGGGAGAGATGGAGGTGGCTATCGAAGAAGTAGAAAGGAATACAAGGAGAGGCAAATGACATTGGGTACGAGGGGACTCAATTGTGTGAAACATGAACACCAGTATAGATCAGTTGGACTGAATGGTCTTTGCCATGATTTAGCAGCATTATCTTGTAAGAACCACCAGATCATAGAATTTTACAGTACAGAATAAGGCCATTCAACCCATCTTGGCTGTACCAGCTCCCGAAAGAGCTATCCAGCTGGTCCCATTCTCCAGCCCCATCTCTGTAGTCCTCTAAATTCATCAGATAATGTCAGAATCTTGGTTAAGAACCAGAGTACCTCAGCCTCTCTAAAGTAATGTCAGAGGATTCCAGTTTCTTTGAAGCCTTTTGTTTTGTTCATTAATGAATATATTTGCATTAAACTGTGATGTACCAATAAGACTGCAATGAAATGAGTCTCAGTTTGTTTCCCACTGAATTCTGACAAAATTTTCCTTCAGTTCTTAACCTGGATGCAACTTTCAATAAACCTCATGGTCTCAATGCCCCTAGGTCTCCTATCCCTCATCTCCTGGTCTCCAGTCCCTTGAATCTTCTGAGATAAAAGGTACTGCAGATGATGGAGAATCCGAGATAACAAGCATGGGGCTGGATGAACACAGCAGGTCAAGCTGCTCCTATGGAGCAGCTTGACCTGCTGTGTTCATCCAGCCCCATGCTTGTTACCCTGAATCTTCTGGCTGGTCTCAGAGACTGAGTTCCCGGTTGCTGTGAGGTCAAACAGCAACCTGATTTTGCAAGGATGGGTCCTGCTTCACTCAAGATGCAGACCCCTCCTCCCCATACAATCACAAAACCAGGAAGTCTGGAACAAGTTGTTAGTTTCTGGGAGGTGAAAGGTGCCATTTTCAACAAAATCAACCCAACCCCCACGCCCCTTTCTTTGAAACTCCAGTGCATACAGTCCCAATCAATCTGTCTCTCTCTTCATATGTTAGTCCTGCCATCGCAGGATTCAATCTGGTATTTTCTTTCAGATCTCCAGAGTAGTGATTGTAATGAGGTCAGCAGGTAGACATCAACAGGATGGTCAGTTTCCCTAATTGGGGCTGTTATCTGATCCAATCAGGGAGCCCTGGCTGACAGATAAAAACGGGAGTGCCAGACACTCTGCTTATTCTAAAAGTTGGCTCTGAGGGAGCCGGACCAGTGTCAATTAATATTTACAGTAAATAAAGGTTGACTGATAATAAATGGTTATTTCATCCAGCATCCACAGTATTTTGCATTTTTTACATGCATAACTACTTGAATGGTAAAACAAGCTTCAGGAATTATGGGAAAGGGGAATTGGAGTCATTTGAAAGAGCCATCGCTGGCATGGTGGGTTGAAAAGCCTCCCTGGTGCTAAAGATTCCAGACTCCTCTGATATTTAGCCCATTGATTATGGAAATTGGGGTCTAGCATCTGGTCCAAACCATTTATGAAACTCAATGGTCATGAAATGATTTAATTTTCTTTCTTTAAAAATAAAATTCAACCTGCTCAGACATGTACGATGCACCTTTGGAGTAAGTGGGACTTGCAGCAAGACCTCCAGGCCCAAAGATAGGGACGCTACTGCTGTGCCACAAGATACTCAGCCACTTGAGGGAATCATTAAAGGGGCCACTGCTGGAACAAAGTTATGGCAGTGATTCAGTGAATTTAAATGCCTATCTCCTAAATCCCAGCATTACCTCATTTCCCACCATATGGACCATTGATCACAGAAACCACACAATTACAGAAGAGTTACTGTGCGGAAGGACACCATTCAGCCCACCATGTCTGATTTGGTTCTCCAGTGAGCATTATGACTGAGTGCCGTTCTCTGGCCTTTTCTCCAAACCCTTGCACATCGTTTCTGTTTAAGCTATCACCTATTGCCTTTGAATGATCAATTAAACCTGTGTCACTCCAGACCCCAACATGTCAAAAGCTTTATCTTACCTCCTATTTGCTTCTTTTGCAAATCACTTTACATCTGTGTCCTCTCATTCTTTCACAATTTCTCTTTATCTACTGTATTCAGCCCCCTTATGATTTTGTAAACTTAAAAGCATCACCTCACTCTTCTCTGAACTGAACTCCATCTGGCGCCTATCAGCCCATTCCTTAAAACACGTCTATTGTCTTTTCAGCTGCTCCCCTGTCCTCCTCACAGTCTACAATTCTTCCAAGTCTCTTACCATCTGAAAACTTTGAATTTGGCCTCTGCACACCAATACCCAGATCATTAACATATATCAAGAACATCAAGGACCTCAATACCGAACTCAATACAAACCTTCTTCTAGCCTGAAAAACATCCATTGGCCACTACAGTCCGTTTCATATCACTCAGCCAACTTTATATCCATCTTGCTATTGCTCCTTTTATATGAAGAACTATAAATCACTCTTGATCTTATTTATTTATTCCTCCCCTCCTGAACAGCTGCTTATGGTGCCACAAATGGGGCTCTGGCTACACTCCCTTGAGAAACCAGTATCCCTATCAGCTTCAAGAATGGAGAAACAATTTATGACTGAGAGTCCAGGAGACTCCTAACGTCTGTTTCCATGCTGTATGACTCTATGACTCTATAAGTACCTGCCTGCTTCTCTTGAATTGCCTGGCAGTCACCCATTCCACTTCTTCCTCCGAGTCCTGAAGCTGCAGTATGACCACTTCCCTGAATGTGCGATCTGTGTAACTCTTAGCCTGGTGGATGCAGAACAAAGTTTCGACAGCTGGCATCCCCTCTTGTACATGGGGTTGACTAGGAGACCAGTGGAGTCCATGAGTTCCCATACACTACAGACTGCATAAGAACATAAGAACATAAGAACTAGGAGCAGGAGTAGGCCGTCCGGCCCTTCGAGCCTGCTCCGCCATTCAATAAGATCATGGCTGATCTTTTCGTGGACTCAGATATCCACTTACCCGCGCTCTCACCGTATCCCTTAATTCCTTTATTGTTCAAAAAAAATCTACCTTAGCTTTAAAAACATTTACTGAAGTAGCGTCAACTACTTCACTGGGCAAGGAATTCCATAGATTAACAACCCTCTGGGTGAAGAAGTTCCTTCTCAATTCAGTCCTAAATCTGCTCCCTCTAATCTTGAGGCTATGCCCTCTTGTCCTAGCTTCACCTGCCAGTGGAAACATCCTCTCTACTTCTATCTTATCTGTTCCCTTCATAATTTTATATGTTTCTATAAGATCCCCCCTCAATCTTCTGAATTCCAATGAATATAATCCCAATCTACTCAGTCTCTCCTCATAAGCCAAACCCCTCAACTCCGGAATCAACCTGGTGAACCTCCTCTGCACTCCCTCCAGTGCCAGTATATCCTTTTTCAAGTAAGGAGACCAAAACTGCACACAGTACTCCAGGTGCGGCCTCACCAGCACCTTGTACAGCTGCAACATAACCTCTCTGCTTTTAAACTCAATCCCTTTAGCAATGAAGGACAAAATTCCATTTGCCTTCCCAATTGCTTGTTGTACCTGCAAACCAACCTTCTGTGATTCATGCACAAGGACACCCAGGTCCCTCTGCATAGCAGCATGCTGCAACTTTTTACCATTCAAGTAATAATCCTTTTTACTATTACTCCTACCAAAGTGTATGACTTCACATTTATTTACATTGTATTCCATCTGCCAGACCTTTGCCCACTCAATCAATGTATCTATGTTCCTCTGTAAGGTTTCACAGTCCTCTGCACACTTTGCTCTGCCACTCATCTTAGTGTCATCTGAAAACTTTGACACCCTACACGTGGTCCCCAACTCCAAATCATCTATATAAATTGTAAATAATTGTGGTCCCAACAGTGATCCCTGAGGCACACCACTCGTCACTGATTGCCAGCCAGAATAGCACTCATTTATCACCACTCTTTGCTTCCTGTTAGTCAACCAATCCTCTATCCATGCTAATACTTTACCCCTAACGCCATGCATCCTTATCTTATGCAGCAGTGTCTTGTGCGACACCTTGTTGAAGGCCTTTTGGAAAGCCAGGTACACCACATCCACTGGGTCCCCATTGTCCACCTTGCTCGTAATGTCTTCATAGAATTCCAAAAGATTTGTCAAGCATGACCTACCCTTCATGAACCCATGCTGCGTCTGCCCAACGGGACAATTTCTATCCAGATGCCTTGCTATTTCTTCCTTGATAATAGACTCAAGCATCTTCCCCACTACAGCGGTTAAGCTAACCGGTCTATAATTCCCCATCTTTTGTCTACCTCCTTTTTTAAACAGTGGCGTCACATTTGCTGTTTTCCAATCTGCTGGGACTGCCCCAGAGTCCAGCGAATTTTGGAAAATTACCACCAGCGCACTTGCTATTTCTCCCGCCATCTCTTTTAGTACCCTGGGATGCATTCCATCAGGGCCAGGAGACTTATCAATCCTTAGCTCCATTAGTTTGCCCAACACTGCCTCTTCCGTAATAATGATTGTTTCCAGGTCCTCACCTACCTTCGTCTCTTTGTCAATTACTGGCATGTTATTAATGTCCTCCATTGTGAAGACCGATACAAAATACCTGTTCAATGCCTCGGCCATTTCATCATATCCCATAATTAAATTCCCCTTCTCATCCTCTAAAAAGCCAACGTTTACTTTAGCCACTCTTTTTCGTTTTATATATTTATAGAAACTTTAGCTATCTGTCTTTATATTCTGTGCTAGTTTTTTCTCATGTTCTATTTTACCTTTCTTTATAGCTCTTTTTGTGGCTTTTTGTGGACCTTTAAAGTTTTCCCAATCTTCTAGTTTCATGCTGTTTTTGGCCACTTTGTATGCCTTCTCTTTCAATTTGATAGCCTCCCTTATTTTCTTAGACACCCATGGCAGATTACCCCTTTTCTTACAGTCCTTCCTTTTCACTGGAATATACTTTTGCTGAGCGCTTTGAAAAATTGCTTTGAAAGTCCTCCACTGCTCGTCAACTGTCCCACCATAAAATCTTTGTTTCCAGTCTACTTTAGCTAAGCCCTCCCTCATTCTATTGTAGTCCCCTTGTTCAAGCACAGGACCCTGGTATTGGATTTTATCTTCACACTGTCCATCTGTATTCTAAATTCAACCATACTGTGATCATTCCTTCCAAGAGGATCCCTAACTATGAAGTCATTAATTATTCCTGTCTCATTACACAGGACCAGATCTAGGATAGCTTGCTCCCTCGTCGGTTCCATTACATACTGCTCAAGAAAACTATCACGTATACACTCAACGAACTCCTCCTCAAGGCTACCCTGACCGAGCTGGTTCGACCAATCTACATGTAGATTAAAATCCCCCAATGATAATTGCCGTACCATTTTTACAGGCATTAGTTATTTCTTCATTTATTGCCCGCTCCAATGTGATGTTATTATTTGGTGGCCAATAGACTACGCCTATCAGTGACTTTTTCCTCTTAGAATTTCTAATTTCCACCCAAATAGATTCAACCTCATTCTCTATAGAACCTATATCATCTCTCAGCACCGCCCTGATGTCGTCCTTGAATATCAGAGCGACACCACCTCCCTTACCTTCCTGTCTGTCCTTCCAAATAGTCTGGTACCCCTGGATATTTAACTCCCAGTCGTGTCCATCCTGTAACCATGTCTCCGTAATGGCTACCAAATCATATTCATTCGCGATGATTTGTGCTCGTAACTCATCAATCTTGTTACGAATGCTGCGAGCATTCAGGTAAAGTGCCTTTATGCTAGCTTTCTTACCCTCATGATTTCCAACATCTCTAATAATATCTCCTGAATTATCCTTCCCTTTTGCTTCTTTCATAGTCTGCCTTGAACTTAAACCCTCCTGCACACATGCTAACCCGCTGCTTACCTTTTTATTTACCATCATACTCCCTGTCGTTTTCCCTTTCCCTTCCCCCCAACCCACTAGGTTAAAGTCCTTTTCGCCAGAACGCTGGTTCCAGATCGGTTCAGGTGGAGACCGTCCCATCGGTACAGATCCCCCCGGTTCCAAAACTGATGCCAATGCCCCACGAAATGGAACCCCTCTTTCCCACGCCACTCCCTTAGCCACAAGTTTACTTCCCTAATTTTCTTATCCCTAAGCCAATTTGCACGTGGCTCGGGCAGTAATCCGGAGATTATGACCCTCGAGGACTTGTTCCTTAATGTCGTTCCTAGTGCTTGATAATCCCCAAACAGGTCCTCCATCCTAGCCTTGCCTATGTTGTTAGTCCCAACGTGGACCACAACAACTGGATCCTCCCCCTCCCGCTGCAATATCCTTTCAAGCCGGTCAGAGATGTCTAGCACTCTGGCACCGGGCAGGCAACACACCATGCGGGACTCCCAATCCGGCTTGCAAAGGATACTATCTAGCCCCCTAACTATAGAATCCCCTATAACTACCACTTGTCTTTTTGCTCCCCCCTCTTGAATTGCCTTCTGCACCATGGTGCCGTGGTAAGCTGGCTCATCCTCCTCACAGCCCTTTTCCTCATCCACACAGGGAGCAAGTGTCTCATACCTGTTGGATAAGGTCAATAGCTGAGGCTCCTCCACTGCTGAACTCAGGATCCCCCTACCTGCCTCGCTTGCAGTCACACCCTGTTGTTCTTGATCACTAACTGAATGTGAATTACCTAATCTACCAGGTGTGACTGCCTCCTGAAACAAAGCGTCCAGGTAACTCTCCCCCTCCCGGATGTGCCACAGAGTTTGAAGCTCAGATTCCAGATCTTCAACTCTGAGCCGGAGTTCTTCCAGCAACCAACACTTGCTGCAGATGTGGTCACTGCCATTCACAATGGGATCAGCCAGCTCCCACATCATACAGCTACAGCACATCACCTGCCCAGCCATCTCTAATTAGTTAATTACTTTATTACTTTATATAAATTTATGAGTTAAATATTTTCTAATACTTCTCCGCTATGGTCTTTTTCAAATACCAATTAATAGATAAATAAAAAGAGAAAGTAAATTTTTAACCAATTACATGATACAGAAGAAATAGAAAAAAATAGAAAACCCTTACCTTACCAACACACCACAGAGTCCTTTTTTTTGGTTAGAGGAGGAGGGCGGGTGGGAGTCATTACATGTGTAGTGTCTCAGGTTCAGCTGCTGCCCAAATATCTTATATCTTAAGGGAAACTTACCTTCCCAACAGCCCCCTGGTCCTCGCTGTCGCCTCTCCCTGTGCTGCTGCAAATGAAGGCTGCTGACGCTCGAGGTAAGCCCTTTAAGAGGGAAACTTACCTTCCTGACAGCCCCCTGGTCCTCGCATATTCCACTTGACCGAGCTGTGCTGCCATCTCTAGACTTTGACTGCCAATGTTCTTTGGATTAAGCATGACTATGCCAATATTCACAAAGAGATAACTATTGTTAGTCATATAGGAAGCTAGTTGGCCAATGGTCACTTAAGATCCTCCATTGACCCAGACCAAACGACCACCTGCCTCTGATAAAATTGTGGTAGAGAAGCATGCAGTATACAATTTTACACCCATATCCTACCCCGTCTTGTATGCACCTTGGACTGTTGGTCAAACTGTTTCTCGAACACCTTCTTGAACAGTTGTAATTCATGTAGTATGCATCGAACTTTGGTTTGTAGCAATTAATACATCCGGGTGGTGTGCCTAGTGGATCTGTAATCATTTATAGGACAGAACGGATAAGAATGGAAGAATTTCCTCATTGACAGGACATTACTGAGGTTCTTGAGTAGATTTTTAGCTTGGGTTGTGGATGCTATGGTTGGTTGGCTCGCCGAGCTGGATCGTTAGTTCACAAATGCTTCCTTACCCTGTTGGGTAACATCATCAGTACAGCCTCCGATGAAGCGCTGTTGTGTTTTCCTGCCTGGTATTTATACTCTGGGGTCCGTTGGATTTGATTACCTCATTTCTGGTTTTCCTTCGCAGTGGTGTATATATAGGGCTTAGTTCTACGTGTTTGCTGATGGCCTTCTTGGTGGAAAATCAGGCCTCTAGGAATTCCCATGCATGCTAGTCTCTGTTTGGCCTATCCTAATATCCTGGTGTTGTCCCAATCAAACTGGTGGGTCTCCTTATCCATGTGAATGGAGATGAGTGAGTACTGGTCATGTCTTTTTTGGTGCTGGTTGGTGTTCATGTACTCTTGCGGCCAATTTTCTTCCTGTCTGTCCAATGTAATGTTTGTCGCAGTCCTTGCATGGGATTTTGTATATTATGTACATCAGAGTAACACACAAACCCACGCCAACCCTACTCCAACAGCTAACTCGAACCAAAGAAACCTTACTCACTATGGACAGAACCAACGTAACATACAAAATCCCATGCAAGGACTGCGACAAACATTACAGTGGACAGACAGGAAGAAAATTGGCCGCAAGAGTACATGAACACCAATTAGCAACAAAAAGACATGACCAATACTCACTCATCTCCATCCACATGGTTAAGGAAAACCACCAGTTCAATTCGGACAACACCACAATCCTCGGACAGGCCAAACAGAAACATGCATGGGAATTCCTAGAGGCCTGGTTGTCCACCAAGAAGGCCATCAACAAACATATAGAGCTAGGCCCTGTATATACACCACTGTGAAGGAAAACTGGAAATGAGGTAATCAAATCCAACAGACCCTAGAATTTAAATACCAAGTGGGTAAACACAACAGCGCTTCATCAGAGGCTGCACTGACGATGTTACCCAGCAGGGCAATGAAACGTCTGCGAACTAACGATCCAGCTCGGTGTACAAACCAACCACAGCAGGGGCAGTATTGCACCAAATGGGTCGCTACGACACTGCAGTAGTTTGATGTTCACCATTATTGATATTCACATTTTGGTGCAGATTTATTTCGTTAACTGAATAAAGATCCCCAGCTGCCATCATGGGATTTAAATTTGCATCTGTTCGAGTTTACTCGTCCAGTTAGATTACCACAGCATGCCTGTACTCATCTAACTGCTGAAATACTGAAAATCATGTCAGAGGAATGTGCTGAGGCTTAAAATAAATGCAAGCATTTTAGTTCACTGGACAAAGCAAATAAATTCTGCTAATTAAACCGTGAAAAATGATGATCTTTATTTGGAAGCTATTCAGCTGGAATTCTGATTCACTCAATTTCAGTTCACTAGCCTTGATTTGTGACCAGACAGAGTGAAAAATCTTTCTGAGCAATGTACAAGAATGACATCTACTTCTCGGAGTAAGAGAAAGACACGTTATTCATGGCTCTGAGAAAAGGTTAGACAAAGGCATAATCATTGACAAAGTTAACACATTTCTACAATGATTATTTTGGACATAAAGGATTTTTATCTTATCTATTCTTGTTGTTCCACGAGTTAATTAACGTGTCAGTGACACCAGAACTGATAATTAAGTGGGCCAGTGAAACCTCTTAGCCCAGGTGCACAGTGCCTCCACATTTCTCAGGCTTTGACAGTAATTGGAAGTGAAAAAGACATTCCTGGGATCCATAGACAGGAGATTACAAGCAATGCTGAGAGTAATTCGGCCTCATGTTCCTGGCACAAAGTCTGAATGTTAAAAAAACTTGCATACTTCGGTAGAATCTTTAGACAAAACAAGCCATCTGTTCATGAAGAGAAAACCCTGCCATTATTTTCAATAATGCACCTACCTTTTGTTCATTCAGACTGGGAAGGGACTGGGAAAGTGACAGAATTCCTGAGATAACAAGGCGTGGGGCTGGATGAACACAGCAGGCCAAGCAGCATCATAGGAGCAGGAAGGCTTGACGTTTC
>JAHRHZ010000251.1:46894302-46906212 GCA_024137785.1 Ginglymostoma cirratum
GCACTGTCAGAGGGTCTGTACTGAGTGAGCACTGCACTGTCAGAGGGTCAGTACTGAGTGAGCGCTGCACTGTCAGAGGGTCAGTACTGAGTGAGCACTGCACTGTCAGAGGGCCAGTACTGAGTGAGTGCTGCACTGTCGGAGGGTCAGTACTGAGTGAGCACTGCACTGTCACAGGGTCAGTACTGAGTGACAGCTGTTTTGTTGGAGAGATAGAACTGCAAGTGCAGTGCACTGACAAAGGCACAATCTTTTAGCTGAGGCATTAAACTGAGGCTCTGTCAAACTCTCAGATTTAAATAAAGAAGTCAGCAGGTGAACCAGAGGTTGTGTGTGGGAGTTCTCCTGGTCATCTGCTCATGTTTGCTCTTTAACTGCCATTACCACAAGAGTGTTATTGGCAATTTTCACTTTGCTGTAAATGGGATCAGTTTTTAATAAAAAAAAATGTCACTTCACTGTAACTTAGCACCAGCCATCAGCTCATCAAAGATGTGCACTTTAAAACCCTGCTGGCTCTCGGGGGGAGGGGCACTGCGACGATAGACTGACAACGGTTCAAACAATGTTTAAAGGATATCGTTTATTCCCCAACCTTAAATGCCCTTCAGAAGGTTGCGAGCATCAAAAAGTGGCAGCCTGGGTGGTGCCAGGTGGCATGGGAGCTCCAAAACATGGAAGTGGCGACATTAAAGGAATATGACCACCATGTCCCAGTCGGAAAGGTGTTACATAAAGGATTATTTGAAGGTAACAGTACACATCATGGCAACGGTGGGCTGGACAAGCACATGAAAAGAGAGAGGTCTGGACTGTATTCAGTTCGATTACTTACCTTAATTCATCAAATTGCATTGGTTCCATATTGTGTAAAACCCTGACTGAATAAGTTCCAAACAATTTCAGTCCTAAAAATTCTTGCTGACCCTAAACAATTTCACTGTTTTCAGGGACAGAGTTCCCAAGTGGCAGTTTTAGCTTTCATCACGTGTATCTTGCTTTTTCAGGATACTTTCTATTAATGGTTGCAAAAGCTTCTGATCACCTTCCACCACAATGGAGTGCGTCATTGTTAACAATGTGGAAAGCTTGGTCATCATCTAAAATTTGACTTTTGCTCATTAGACCATACACTTCTTCACCATGTTTACATCTGTACATGTTCTTAAGACTTACCTATGTTGGGATGTCGTACTGTCTCCACATTCACCTTTGATTTGGCCAAGGGTGTTGACTTGGCTTTTGGAACCGGTTTTCCTGCACTTGTCCAATGTCCTTTGGTGCCACATGTTTTGTATATTTAAAAAAAGTTGTTCAACTTTTGAGTGTGTGCAACAAAGCTACATTTGCTACAGATCTTGTAGACTTGGTGCACCTATCTGACTATAGCAATCATGTTAGCTGCACCTATAGGTAATCGTTGTTGTTGGCCTGTCATGATGGCTTTGCGCTGGCATTTAACGTCAGGTAATGGCACGGCCACTTTTCTTGCCCAGAAGATCCTTCCTGAAAACACTAACTGCTGTAGAAATGATTACTGATTCGATGAGCCCCTCTGACAATCATTCTTCAGAAATTCACTCACATCTTTTGTTGCAGTTTCATGGAATTAACTCATCGACAGCCTCTTGGGATTTCTGTCTGGATGATACTTTGAAGTGTGTTAATCCTGAAGTTAATTCTTACCCTGATCTGCTGTTTGAGTCCCTTCCTGACCTTTTCTGGATCTTCCTAATCTTCAATGGGAAAACTTGAATTATTAATTCTGCAACTCTTACTGAGAGCAAGTAAACGATTCATAGGTCTCTTTTTAGGATCATTTATCGCTTGATTTGCAAAATAAAGTTGCATATTATGCTTAAATAGGTGCAATTCAATAAACATGTCATTTGCTGATCAATCGATGATAAACGGTTTGCTTTCTACTTCTCATTGAAGATCATTTGTTTTGTCTTCAAAGTAAGAGTAAAGTGTTGGCTTCTTTTAATTGTTTTGCTTCACTAATGTTTTATTTCTCCATCTTTTGCTTCCATTTCATTTTATTTTTCCCTGTTGCAGTTCCTTTCCTGGATTTGAATTACTTCCAGGCTGTTTCTTTAAGTAATACAGGCCTATAGTAGCAGCTATCAGCTGTGAGATGGTGTTCACACTACGTAAGGAGTGATGATATTAGGCAGACATCTCTGCCTTGGTGCTGATTTGGAAACACCAAAAGGTAGTTCCAACGAACTTCTGCACACAGGTAAGTTTTCTTAATTTATCAAACTACCTTTTGGTAACTTAAATGCCATTCCTTGTGCAGGAGAACTCTATATTTAAGATGGCAGTAACCTTCAACTGCTTTTTTAACTTGTAGGTTTCTTTTTTAAATGCCATTCTTTGACTTTTGCCAGAAAAGAAATCTGTCTCTACATGTTTATTTAAACAGAGACCGAGATTCTGGTGCGAGAGAACTTAAACATAAAGCAGAAAGACAGTAAGTCTGATTCCTCGCTGATTAATCTGCAGATCCCAACACACAGAAATTGGTTATGTGTTCATTGTTTAAACGTTTTAATGTCCAGGGCTGTTGGCTACTTGAACTTTAATGCGGTTTCCTGAGTGTCTGCAATTGCGAATGTGGATGACCATTGTTTATCACTGAGATGCACCGTGATCTGCCACCATGACATGGGCTTTTGTCCTCTGCAGGGGATTTGTACCTGATGAGATAACACTTATGTTAGTTCCAATAACATAAGAATAGACATGGGTAACATAAGGTGGCATGGTGGCTCAGTGGTTAGCACTGCTGCCTTACAGTGCCAGGCACCCATGTTTGATTCAACCTTCGGGTGATTGTCTGTGTGGAGTTTGCACATTCTCCCCGTGCCTGTGTGGGTTTCCTCCGGCTGCTCTGGTTTCCTCCTGCAGTCCAAAGATGTGCATGCTAGGTGGATTGTCTGTGCTAAATTGCCCATAGTGTCCAGGGATGTTTAGGTTAGGTGGGTTAGACATAGGGAACTGCAGGGGTAGGGGAATGGGTCTGGATGGGATGCTCTTCGGAGGGGCGGTGTGGACTTGTTGGGCTGAATAGCCTATTTCCAGACTGTAGGGATTCTATGATAGTATTGAAAGGTTTAACAGGCATTTATCACAGTTTGTTGTATAGACATATACTACAGTCATAGACACTTCAGTGTCTGGGCTAACATCAGGCTAACCAGTCACAAACAGGAGCACAGTTTCATCACCATGTCATGCTTCGGGTGGTCCCAGATAAGATAGAGTCTGACACCTTTATGCTCTCTGAGTGTGTCTCTTAAAAGTAAGCTGCACTCCAGCTATGAGGGTGAGACCTCCTATTTTAAAACCATCACTCCTAGTTCTAGATTCTCTCATGAAGGAAACATTTTCCCATCATCTACTGTGCTAAGTTGCCTCAGGGTCACATATATTGCAGTGAGGCAACTTTCATTCTTCAGAGCTCCAATGGGTACAGTCCCAATGTACTCAACCTTGCCTCAGAAGATACGCTATCAGGAATCCATACAGTGAATCTTTTCTGAACTGCTTGTAAAGCAAGTGCATCACTCCTGAAGCAGAGAACTGTGTACAGTACTCCAAGAACAGTCTCACCATTGTTCTGCAAGACCTCACTACCTTAACTCTTACTTTCCCCACTCTCACACAATAAAGCAGAATCCATGAAGGAGGAAGTCCGGGATGTCTGACCCTCAGACTTGCAAAAATCAACAAGTCAGTGAATCAACAGGGTATGACAAAATGCAAAAACTGAAATTGCTGAAAATTAGCCATTATTAAAATCTTATCATCCCATGTGTGTCATGTTTATAAATCACTATTTTAATTGTAAGGGTTTCTCAACCGTATAATCATTCAGTAAAGCGCAAGTAATCTCCATAATTGCTCCCAGTAGGTTTAAGAACTAGATAAATAAAACCATGTAAAAGCAGCTTTAGGGATTGCAGTTGTTCAGTCTGGTTCAAAACCATGTACTGGCTGCTATGGGACCAGGAGCTTGGTTATTGAGACAGCTTACCGCTAAATGGTTCATACTATCACCTCTCTCATTCACAACATCATGTTGGACACACTTTCTTGGATGAGCACAGCTCCTACTACACTCAAAAACCTCAAAACCATTCAGGGCAAAGGAACCTCTTGTTTATCCCCACATCCACTACCTTCAACTTTCACTCCCTTCATCACTGATGCATAGTGGGACCAGTGTGTACATTGACAAGATGCCTTGCAACAACTCCTGAGGTTCCTCATGCAGCAACTTCCAAATCCACAACCACTTCCATCTAGAAGGACATGGCCAGCAGATACATGGGAGCACCACCAGCAGCAAGATCCCCTTCAAGCCACTCACAATCCTGACTTGGAAATATATCACTGTTCCTTCACTGTCGTTGGGTCAAAATCCTGGAATTCCCTTCCCAATGCTATTGGAAGTCAACCTACAGCACAAGGACTACAGTCATTCAAAAAGGCAGCTCAGCACAGCCTTTCCAAGGGCATCTACAGATGAGCAATAAATGCTGGCCCAGTCTATGATGCCCATGTTCTATGAAGGAACATGGAAGTCCTGACGAAAGGCAGGTTATCCGTAAGGAGACAAGCTGACATCCCTTGACAGAGTGAGGAACATTAACATTAAACTTTAAAAGTCACCACCACAATTCAACCCAAAATAATCAATTTAATGGTTTAAGTGGATAACCTGACAGTCCAAAAGCCAGTCTGTTTGTCATTTTATGAGAGGGAATTTTTCATGCTTCAGTTACATTTCACTGCAAGCGCCAATCTGTCGGTTTTTACAAACTATTGAGTAAGATATAAACATCCTAACAATTCATCTAGTACTGAGGGAGAGCCGCACTGTCAGAGGGTCAGTACTGAGGGAGCGCCGCACTGTCAGAGGGTCAGTACTGAGGGAACGCCGCACTGTCAGAGGGTCTGTACTGAGGGAGCGCCGCACTGTCAGAGGGTCAGTACTGAGGGAGTGCCGCACTGTCAGAGGGTCAGTACTGAGGGAGCGCTGCACTGTCAGAGGGTCAGTACTGAGGGAGTGCTGCACTGTCAGAGGGGCAGTACTGAGGGAGTGCTGCACTGTCAGAGGGTCAGTACTGAGGGAGTGCTGCACTGTCAGAGGGTCAGTACTGAGGGAACGCCGCACTGTCAGAGGGTCTGTACTGAGGGAGCGCCGCACTGTCAGAGGGTCAGTACTGAGGGAGTGCTGCACTGTCAGAGGGTCAGTACTGAGGGAGTGCAGCACTGTCAGAGGGTCAGTACTGAGGGAACGCCGCACTGTCAGAGGGTCTGTACTGAGGGAGCGCCGCACTGTCAGAGGGTCAGTACTGAGGGAGTGCTGCACTGTCAGAGGGTCAGTACTGAGGGAGTGCTGCACTGTCAGAGGGCCAGTACTGAGGGAGCGCCGCACTGTCAGAGGGGCAGTACTGAGGGAGTGCTGCACTGTCAGAGGGTCAGTACTGAGGGAGCACCGCACTGTCAGAGGGGCAGTACTGAGGGAGTGCTGCACTGTCAGAGGGTCAGTACTGAGGGAGTGCCGCACTGTCAGAGGGTCAGTACTGAGGGAGAGCCGCACTGTCAGAGGGTCAGTACTGAGGGAGGGCTGCACTGTCAGAGGGTCAGTACGGAGGGAGTGCTGCACTGTCAGAGGGTCAGTACTGAGGGGGTGCCGCACTGTCAGAGGGTCAGTACTGAGGGAGCGCCGCACTGTCAGAGGGTCAGTACTGAGGGAGCGCCGCACTGTCAGAGGGTCAGTACTGAAGGAGTGCCGCACTGTCAGAGGGTCAGTACTGAGGGAGTGCCGCACTGTCAGAGGGTCAGTACTGAGGGAGTGCAGCACTGTCAGAGGGTCAGTGTTGAGGCAGTGTTGCAGTGTTGGAGTGTCAATGCTGAGAGTTAACTGCACTGTCAGAGGGGTAGTACTGAGGGGTAACCCACTATCAGAGTTTCAGTAGTGAGGGAGAGTTGCACCATTGTACAGCCATTAATGAAGGCAAACTGCATTATTAGAAGGTCAGTGAAGAAGCGCAATATCAGAGGAGAGTTGTACTGTCAGAGGGCAGTAATACCCTGTGGGATGCTCCTGTGCAAGTACAGTACTTTCTCAGTAATGTATTCAATTTGTCAACTTAGATTTAATGCAGCCTGGATGTTGATCCACAACCTGCTGAATCAGGGTCGAGGAGTTTGTTTTTCAAAGCTGTCTCAGCAGCGTTTGAACTCCCCAATGGAAGTCAGTGTTGAAGAAAGGATTACTCACGGTCAAGCAGAACATCATGTTCCTGTGGCTGTTACTTAGACTGAAATAATAAAAGCAGAGAATCTGGAATAAAGAAAGGACAGACATGAGAAGCAAGTATTACATGATGTAAAGACATGTTACTGTTATGTAATCAACTCCTTTTATTAATTGTGCATAAAGTTACTTACAAAAAGGATCTGTCGCCAGTGTCATTTTTAACGAGGTGTGTCTGCCATCTGGTGGCCTTTAGCAGCGTTGCACTGTAAGACGAGCTGCTGAAATGTTGATCAAAGTTTAAATGCTATTAAAATATTTAATTCATATTCTGTAAGCGTTCAGAGGTGTTGCAAGGTCAACATACATCACCTATTTCTAATTGCTTTTGAGAATTTGGTGGCCAGCACCTTCTAAACCACTGGTGTTTTTCTGGCACAGGTACATTGAGGAAGTGATGACCCTTGAGCCAGCAATACTGAGGGAACAGCAATGTGGTTCTAAGTCAGGCTGGTGAGTGGCTCGGAGGGGAACCCACAGGTGGTGGTGTTTGCAAATGTCTGCTGCCCTTGTCTTTCTCAGTGACAGAAGCTGCAGATTTAGAAATGCTTTTGAAGGAGGTTTGGTGAGTTGATGCAGTACATCTTTGAGAAAGAATTTTAAAAATTTCTGCAGCACTCACTCTGACTACCAAATGTCTCAAAACATTTTACAGTCAGTGCTCACTTTTCAATGAGGCTGTCAAGTGGCAAGTAACATTTGCACCACACAAGTGCCTGGCATTAACCATCTCCAGGAAGAGACAATTCTTAACATTCAGTGGCATTACAGTCACTGAATTCCATACCATCAACATCCTCAAGGTCACCATTGAAACTGAACTGGACGAGCCATATAAATGCTGTGGCTATAAGAGCAGGTCAGAGACTAGGAGTACTGCAGCGTGTAACTCACCCCCTGACTTCAAAAGCCTGTCACAATCCACAAAGCGCAAGTCAGGAATATGATGGAATACTCCCCACTTGCCTGAATAAGTGCAGTTCCAACAACTCTCAAGAAGTTGACACCATCCAGGCCAAAGCTGCCCATTTGATTGATCTACATCCAAAATATTTGCTCCGTCCTTCAACCACATTCGCTAGCATCAATGTGCACCATCTACAAGATGCACTGCAGAAATTCACCAGGACTCCTTAGCAGCTTCCAAATGCACAGCCACCATTATCTCAAAGGATAAGGGCAGCAGATAGAGTCATAGAGACATACAGCTCAGAAACAGACCCTTCAGTTCAATGAGTCTGCACCAACCTGACATTCCAATCTGACCTAGTCCCATTTGCCAACATTTGGCCAATATTCCTCTTGCCCCTTCCTATTCATATATCCATCCAGATGTCTTTTAAATGTTGTAATTGTACCAGCCTCTACCACTTCCTCTGGCAGCTCATTCCATACATGCACCACCGTCTATGTGAAAAAGTGACCCATAGGTCCTTTTTAAATCTTTCCCCTCTCACCTTAAACCTATGCTGTCCAGTTTTGAACTCCCCCACCCTCGGAAAAAAGACCTTGGATAATCATCCCATCCATGCCCCTTATGGTTTTATAAACTTCTATAAGGTCACCCCTCAGCCTCCGACACTCCAGGGAAAAATGCCCCAATCTATTCAGCCTCTCCCTAAAACTCAAACCCTCCAACCCTAGCAACATCCTTGTAGATCTTGTCTGCACCCTCTCAAGTTTTAACAACATCTTTCCTACGGAAGGGCGACCAGAATTGAACGCAGTATTGGGAACACCAGAACCCGGATGTTCCCCTCTCAGCCACTCACCGTCCTGAATTGGAAATGTATCCTTCATTCCTGCACTGTCACTGGATCAACATTCTGGAAATCGCTCCCTAAGGGCATTGTGCATCAACCTGTAGCAATGGACTGCAATCATTCAAGAAGGCAGCTCACCATCAAAACTGTTAGCTCCATCTTTCTGACGATAAATAATTTCATTTTTATTTTCTAACTTAAAGTACTTGAATTTCTCAGAATTCCAGTGTTGAAGATGAGTCACACTGGACTTGAAATATTAACTCTGCTTTTCTTTCCACAGATGCTGCTAGACCTGCTGAGTTTTTCAGCATTTTCTGCTTTAATTTCAGATCTCCAGCACACAACAAGACTTTGTTTTGTTACAGAGATGGAAATGGGTGGAGTTGGTGATGACGTGAATATGTCGATGGGAGGTTTAGCCTTTAGTATGGATCCCAAGGAATTAGCTGGAGAAAGGCAGGAAAATGAAGATCCTTCACTGTGCAAACATTTAACGGTTTGAATATTTTACAAAACTAATCATTTGGAGCAGAAAATATTAGCTTGTTGTTAAAAGAAATTCATTTAAATCCTTTTAATTACTTCAGCCATTACCAGCAGGAAGAAAAATGGCTACAAATTAGAGGCAATTTACATAAAATTACCCAGTAAACTCCTCATTAGCATTAGTATGAATAAATTATACAAATAGCCCACACTACCAGAGGATAGATTTGCAAAGTATGCCAGAACTGATAGCAGTAAGAATTTCTATATCATAATAACTTGAAAAAGATATTTCTTTTCAGTAGACAAACTAAAAGCTGCAATAATATACATATGTGATCATAATTTTTACTGGATGCTTTTAATGCTTGGGCACATAACGTGAGCTGCTCGTGTGTATCTGTGCACATGAATTTGTGTAAACACACCTCTATGTGGAAAGGAGGCATGTGCTATGTTTGTTCATCCCTACATGTATGGTCATGTGCCATCAGAGGTGCCATTCACTCACTAGTAAATATGATTGTCCATGTAGGAAATTCCATGTCACTGCTCCTGTGTTCAATGGGTCCTTGTGTAGCCGATGAACCCAATCCTATGACCACATCTCCAACCATACATTCGGACAGTGTTGTCAGGAGCTGGAATTGGTCCTTGACCTCGAGACTTTTTAAAAGGGGTTGAATTCCTCCAGGTGTACATCTTGCATGGGACATCGTTTAACATGGGAATACTTTTGCACATCAGCAGAAAAACACTCCTTGGCAGAAGGTAGATCCAGTTCTAGTGGCATGGAAACCTGGATGACTGGGGACCTCCAAACTGCTGCAGCCTTCATCCACCATCGTGGTTGTCGATATCACGAGCATCTTCCAAAGAGATCACTATTGAGGATTTGTTTTGGATTGCACTTTGTCTGGTTCCTCCCCTTCAACCTTACTGTCATGGGTCACCCTGCCTGACATCATTGCTCTCGGGATCAATGAAACCCTTGTACAGGATGGGCTAAAATTGATGGCGATATTCGACAGCTTCGTGACCTTGAATGAATCCCGTGAACATTCCTGTACTTGCCAAAAATGACGCAATCAATGTGTTTTTCTGTACTTGCTTTTCTGTACTTGCTGTTTGCTACACTGTAAATGAGAGAGAGCTTCAATTTGAGTTGTGGGACTTCGGAACGTACCTAAGCCTCCAGACTAACCATCGATTGACGGGTCCCCAATGGGCAACAGGGCATGAGACATATTGCTTTTTTTCCTTTCTTTTCCATTTTTTAAATTATTATTTAAGAAATGTTCATATTTAAGCAAATTGCACTTGTTGAGTCATCCCTTAGCTACATTTAACTGAATCCAAAGAGCCTTTGGATACACTTTGTGATCCAAGACCACACTCATGCCACTTCACTGCAGCAAGATGGAAATCCGCAAAAGGGGACCATGTGTAAAGGTGTGTATTATGTATGTCTGCATGTATGTGTGCAAATGCAGTGTGTCGCGTGTGCGCAGGGAGTGTATGTATGCGTGTACATGTTTGTGTGCTTGACAACATGTGTGCATGTAAATGTGACTGTGTGTTTGCTTTTGTGTGCACAGGCATGTACATGCATGTGTTTGTATGTAAACTTGAATGTATGGTAATGTTTACAGGTGTGTGTGTGTGTGAGTGTGTGTCTGTGTTTCAGTACGTGGCATGCTGTGTCTGTGCATTTATGTGTGTTCATGTGCTGGTGCGCGTAAAGGTGGTGTGTACATATTGATAGAGTCATGGACTGTTAAACCACAGAGAGAAGCCCTTCAGCCCATCATGTCTACGCTGATCATCAGTCACCTATCTACTCTAGTCCCATTTTCCAGCCCTTGGTACTTCAAGTGACCATCTAAATCATTCTTAAATGTGATTGTTCCCATCTTTACCGCTCTTTCAGGCAGTGAGATCCAGATACCTACCACTCTATGGCTGAAAAGTTCTTTATTAAATCCTTTCAAAACCATCTGTCCTTTACCTGAAGTCAATGGTCCCTGGTTTGTGTGTATTTTATATAAATATGAAAGAGAGAGAGAGAGAGAATTCCCCGTTTATCCCTACCACCCATATTGAATAATGATACCACTTTAACTGTCTTCTGGATCTCTGGCGCTCCTCCTAGGTCCAGAGAGGATTTGAAAATTATTCACTGGTCTCTACAAACCTCTCTTATCTCTTTTGGGAATGGGGACACATCCACGTTCAAACCTGCTGAAACTATTAAGACCTCCACCCACTCAATTATATGTAGTTCATGTATATCACAGTCTCTATCTTTGCTTTACAGTTTGTCACTTAGATCCCAAATAGCTCCAATCTTTCCCTGGTTAGTGTTTTACCTGGAATATACTTATAAAATGCCTCTGAATTTTCTTTAGTTTTGCCCACCAGTGATTTTCCATATCATTTGCATTCCTAACTCTTCTAAATTGACTCTCTGCACATTTTATATGACTCTAGTGCCTCCAGTGTTCCGAGCCCTCAGGATCTACCACAAGCTGCCCCTACTTCCCTCAGCCATTCCTGGACCTCCCTCAATGTCCAGGATTCTCTGGAATTTTTTGGTCTGTCTCATCATCTTTACAGGAACAAGTTGACCCTGCACTTTCACTGTTTCCTTTTTGAATGTCTCCCGTGGCTCTAATATGGATTTGCTAACAAATAGCTACACCCAGTTGACTTCAGCCCAATCCTGATTTATCATATAAAAGATGGCCTTTCCCCAATTCCAAACCTTTATTTCTGGGCCATCTTTTTCCTTTTCTACAACCACAGTAAAACTTACTAAATTACGATGACTATCATCAAAATGGTCCCCCAGTGACACTTCTAACACTCACTTGTCTTCATTCCCTAATATTAGGTCCAGCACCACCCTCTTCTCTTGTTGGATTTTCTACACATTGGTTTAAACATCTCTCTTGTATACATATTAAGAATTGTGTCCCCTCTGAGTCTTTCGCACCTTCTCTATCCCAGTTAATATTTAGGAAGTCGAAATCGCCAATGACCATTACAATATTATTTTTGCACATTTGTGAAATTTGCCTACGTATCTGTCTGCATATCTCTCCCTGACTGTTTTGGGGGAGGGGGGTGCTGTAGTTCACAATCCAACAGATGTCTCGAAGTCTGTTTGCAACACTAACTACAAAGCTAAAATATCAAAAGTTTACACACTGGGTTCTTGCCTACTGAGATAACAAGGTGTGGAGCTGGATGAACACAGCAGGCCAAGCAGCATCATAGGAGCAGGAAAGCTTGACGTTTTGGGCCTAGACCCTTCATCAGAAA
>JAHRHZ010000251.1:46906612-46945251 GCA_024137785.1 Ginglymostoma cirratum
GCTGCTTGGCCTGCTGTGTTCATCCAGCCCCACACCTTGTTATCTCGGATTCTCCAGCATCTGCAGTTCCTATTATCTCTTGCCTACTGATATTGCTCTAGATTACGCATATATGATTGATTGACTGGATGGTCCCCATCTCTCAGAGGGAGTAACTGAAGAGAAAATGGGTACCTTTAGTTGTTGCAATGTCATGTAAATGTTGAGGTCTGTCTGGTCTGGAATTTATGCCATTCTACAGCATGGCTATGGGTGGCACAGTGCCTCACAACACCAGGGACCTGGGTTCAATTCCAGCTGTCTGTGTGGAGTTTGCATGCTCTCCTCTGTCTCCATGGGTTTTCCTTGGGTGCTCCAGTTTCTTCCCAAGGTTCAAAGATGTGCTGGTTAGGTGGATTGGCCAAAGAAAATGTGGGCTTACCAGGATAGGGTGGGGGTCTAGGTATGGAAGTCAGTACAGACTCAGTGGGCTGAATGACCTCTTTCCACATTGTAGGGATTCTATGATTCAAACAGATCCCAATGCCATTTTCTGACCTTATTACTTGACTCCTATCCTCGCTGCTCAAGGCTGTTATTTATCTGGTGTAACTTGGGTGAAATGGTTTTTGGGCAAGCCTGTGAAACTGCCTTAGAAATTGGAATTACTATGTGACGAATGTTGTCAGAAGCTAATAGGAACACTTTATTAACAAGAGATTCATGTCAAAAACTTTAATAATAAAAAAAACAGACATTGTTGGAAAAGCTCAGCAGGTCTGTCAGCATCTGAGTTAAAATTTCAGTTCAAGTGATTCTTTTTCAGAACTGAAAATATACCGAAAGAACTGCGGATGCTGTAAATCAGGAACAAAGACAGAAATTGCTGGAGAAGCTCACCAAGTCTGGCAGCATCTGTGAAGGGAAAGACAGAGTTAACATTTTGGGTCCGGTGACGCTTCCTCAGAACAGGAAGGGTCACCGGACCCAAAAGGTTAACTCTTTTTTTTCCCTTCACAGATGCCGCCAGACCTGCTGACCTTTTCCAGCAACTTTGTTTTTGTTCCTTCTTCAGAACTGCTTTCTCTGAACAGATGCTGCCAGACCTGCCGAGCTTTTCAAGCAATTTCTGTTTTTGTTTCTGATTTCCAGCATCCGCAGTTCATTCAGTTTTTATTCAGAAGCTTTAATGCTTTGCTATTGAATATAAGATCGAGTAGATTAGATGGCCTTTGTTTGATCGTACATAAACAAATTCTCCACAATAAATATGGAAATGCAGTAATTTCAAGCAATCAAGCAGGCAATCACCCTATGAATAGCCTCTCGCTTTCAGTCTCAATTACCTACTCACACCAACATAAAAACACAAGGTCACGTGGTACAGGAGGCCAATCAACACATTGTGTCTATGTTGTCTTTTTGAAGGATCTACCCAATTATTCCCACACCCCTAAAAATTGCCCCCTTCAATTTTAACAAAATTTTCCCACGGCACATGAGCATCACTTGCTGGACCAGCATTTGTTGCCTTCCCCTAATCACTCTTGAGAAGATGGTGGTGGTTAACTCCCTTTGTGAGTCACTGCCCATGGGTATAGATGGATTCACAATGCCCTTAGGGTAGGTGTTCTAGGATTTTGACCCAGTGACAGTGAGGGAACAGCAATATATTTCCAAGTCAGGATGACGGGTGGCTTGCAGTGGGTATTTGGAGATGGTGGAGTTCCAATGTATCTGCTGCCCCTATGCTTGCGGATGGAAGTGGTTGTGGCGCTGTCTAAGGACTCTTGGTGAATTTCCACAGCGCATCTTGTAGACAGTGATCCATTGCTTTACGTGATGGAGGCAACTGAAGTCAGCTTGAATTTGTGATTCAGAAGGACGCTTTCAGCCACTTGAGCCTGATGACTTAGCTGTGTGATATTCTGGGTCTCTTTGTTCTGCAAAAGAACATTTTCAGAATCTGCAGACATAAGAAAAAACGTTATCTCTATCTTGCTGTGACTTTGTCTTGCCAGAAGGTTGCAAGGGAGACCAAGATCAAAAGACCTTGCATCGTTGCCAATGATTTTCTAAACTGCCTTCTTAACATATCAGTCGGACATAACCCTCTGCCTCTTAACTCCATCCTTGTTAACTCCTACTCACATCAACAGATTTCTACCAACCTCAAACTTGACATTTTCAATTGACCATTCAGGCACATCAGATTTTATGAGAGAGAGTGTTCTGGATTTCTTCACAGTTTTCAATTCAATTACTTCCTTCAGTAGTTTCCTCATTATCCTTAAAATCTCTCACCTGTGCTTAGTTTGTGTCATTTCTTACAGCTTCAAATATTCATATGTATGGGCAGCAGACATTATAATCTTATCTTGCGCACTGGACGAAGCAAAGATGATTGTGAAAAGAGGCTGGAAATTAACTAAAAAGGAATCTCAGAATCGTCAATAGGAGCAGAAATAATAAACAGAAGAGTCAGACCGATTGGGACCAAAAGAGGCTTTACACATGGAAGCAAGGGAATAGATCAACTATTAAATTAATACTTTGCAACTGTCTTTACCAACGAGGTAGATGTTCCCCAAGCTGTGGTTTAAAG
Source organism: Ginglymostoma cirratum (assembly GCA_024137785.1). NCBI lineage: Eukaryota > Metazoa > Chordata > Chondrichthyes > Orectolobiformes > Ginglymostomatidae > Ginglymostoma > Ginglymostoma cirratum. The sequence continues at coordinate 46,909,197 of JAHRHZ010000251.1, forward strand.
CAATTTGCAAAAGAAACAATTGCAATGGGAATAAAAGGAAAACCCCATTCCAGTTAGGGTCTGGAATGCACTTCTTGTAAGTTTCAGATGACACATTCAAAAGGACATCACATGATTAATTTTATTGATTTGTTGGATTATCGGGAAAAAGCAGGAGAATGAGACTAGGCCATAATGATCATTCAGACTGGCAGTGCAACTAGAATGGGCTGAATGGCCTTCTTCTGCCCAGTAATTGTTCTGTATATTCTATATATACTGCACTGTGGTTAAGGACGGTTCTTCCACTTTAGCTCAGTACAGTTCCAGCCAACTGCAAGCAATGTCCTCTCATGAGTTGCCTTGGCAACTCTTGTGTCTGCAGTAAAGTGTCTGCCTATGTTTTATTCAGCCTGATCTCGCTGTGCCTCTTATATATCCCATTCTATGTTAATACCTGCATTTTAGGTCAATGCTGATCAGCCATTTTACAAAAATGTATCTTCCCATTAATCAATCAGCCATTTTAAACAATGTGCAGCCATTTTATCTCAATATACATTAGCCATTTTAAACCATTCAGCCCCATGCTTGTTAAACTATTGCATGTTGGCTGTATAGCCCGTGAAGCATGCAGAGATTTGTTGATGTTTGGATGTGCAATAAATATGAAGTTAACAAAAACATTTCTGCTGTCCTGTGGAACCTGCTTTGTTTGGAGAAATAGCTTTGTGTACTGCGCCTTGCCATAGTCATGTGACCTCTGAAGTCACCGTGAGTGAAGCTGGGCTATGGGGTAGAAGCCATTTTGCACAACAAGGTGTCAGAAGTGGAATTTCTTGTTTTTAAGACATATCTCTGACTCAACATCTGAATACAGTCGCATGCTGATCAATATTCCCTCCTTCTTCCTGAGCTCTGGTGTTGAACATTACCCTGTCGTGTTCCTAATAAAGGTCTCCCTCCAGTGCACTCTCAGGTAATACATTCCAGAGCTGGCCAAATTTTTGAGCGAGTTGCAACTAGTTCTGACTGAGTTTTCCACCTACAAGGTGAAGAATTCCTTCAGCTTCACAAAGACTGTCCAAGACTTGCATATCAATAGCAATGGCACGTCCTTATGGCTGTTCGATATTGTTCATCAATTCACTCATGTTCAACTCAAGGGAACTATAGACAGATGCACTGCTGCTTCTTGTGCATTGGGACTTGCCATATTAAAGCAATCTTTGAGGTCACATTGGGTGAAATAAGGACTTTAGGTCAGAAGACAGTTTACACAGTACACAAAACACGTTTGGCAATCCTCAGAGAATCAACACATCAGCCTTTGTCAACAGCAACATAAATTTTTCACACGTATGTGGAAGTTTGGATTTAGTATCTGAATCTAATTTTGTCAAAGAGCTCTGAGGAAAAGGAGTTGTTGAAGAATGTCCAATCTTGACTCGAAAATATCAGCAATTAGTTAGGAAACTGGAGCCTAGTACCAGGACCGCCATTTGCTGACAGAATGACAGCTGAAAAAGATCCTTTCTTCCACCATTGTCCAAACATCAACCCACTTTCCAGACAAAGTTAATGTATCACGTGTGCTGAAACTCTGAATGTTAACTCTCTAATGATCATAATGAAAATGAACTCTCCAACATGAATAACTTTAATTTAATTAGACTGACTTTCATGGGATAAAAATGGCTTTGAAAGAACACTTTTGACCAAAGGGCAGCACAGTGGTTCAGTAGTTAGCACGGCTGTCTCTCAGTGCCAGGGACACAGGTTGGATTTCGCCCTCAGATGACTGCCTGCGTGGAGTTTACACATTCTCTCTGTGTCTGTGCGGGCTTCCTCTGGGTACTCCAGTTTCCTGAAAATAGGTGGATTGGCCATGCTAAATTGTCCCATAGTTTCCAGGTATATAGAAATGCAGGATTAAAGGATTAGGGTAGGATGCTCTTCTGAGGGTTGGTGTGAACCCTATGGGCAAATGGCCTGCTTCCACACTGCAGGAATCTAGGATTCTGAACCCATGTTCTGATCGCCTGATAAGCCCAGACAACCAATATGGGACGTAGGAATTTAAATGGATCAGAATTAGCATTTTAATCTAGAGGCATTGAAACTCAGTGAGGTGTCAAATAATTTCACGTTCCTTGTGTTAATCATACTTCCATACTAAGTTGATATATTAAGGATAAAACATTACCTGCAAAATGCTTAGTTTGGACTGGACAATATTTCAGTAGTGTCTTTTGAGAAATAAAACAAGGGAGGAAGCAACATAGACTGTTAACAAGAAGGATGCTCGAAGCATTTCCTCTTTCTTCAACCTCTGAAATATAGAACATCGATAACAATTCACCGAGAACTCCACGTCATCCACAGCTTCAGCATGTCAGAGAAAATGAGACAGCAGTTCACCAGTTAGACTCAGGTCTTTTCATTCCCTCAATCCGAGGGACTTTTAAAACCTGTACCAGCATCTATCTTTAATTTCCTGCCTATTCTGCACTGTCCTCCCCTCACCGTGCTCCACACCCGCGGCCCTGCTCCCACCTTCTTTGCAAGCTCGTAACTTATGTCTGATATTTATGTCAGTTGACATGGTTCCTTACATTTCTTGGGTAATAAAACTTTGTCCTCTTTCATTCAAAACATCTAGGAATTAGCTTTCCTTCATTTTTGATCTGGTTAACTCAGTTCAGTTGAAGTGTGATAGTCAAGCACTAAAAAAAAATGTTGTGACTAAGAGCGGGATTAAAAAAACAGGGAGTTATGTCCCTTCCTCACCATATCAGAATATCTCCCCCAGTTTAGTGCAGACTGCGGTGAATCGAAGGATAACACCAGCCCATAAGGGCACTGATTGTGGTAGAATGTAATTACTCTGCTGTTGATGGCACATAATGCCTTACAGAGGCCTAGATTTGAGACATAATCTGTCTATCTTGTTCAGCACCACATAATATGGAAGACAACCTTGATGTAATCTTTGGGCAGAATCATCTCAGCCCCTGAATAGTATAGGTTATGCCAAGAAGGTTGGGAAAATCAGATGAGTTTTTAACATCAGCAGCAAAAACTCCCATTTGCTGACAACGTTTTGAATGGTGTGACAAGGTGAGCAGTGAAAGGCCTGTTTTCTGGATCAGTGTTCATTATTATCCTCATTATTACTGTTAGGAAGGGGAGGTCAAACCCCTCTGATAATTAAAATCGAAACACAAGCCCCCAATCTGTTATGGCCGGAGTAGAGATCCCCTTCTGATAATTAAATCCAAAACACACAGAGAAGTTTGCCCCACCTCAGCTAATCTGTTAAACTGTTACAGAGAAGGGGAAGTTAAATGAAAGAAAATTCCTGATAGTCACTTTGTTAGTAATTTGCAAAAATTCATTTATTTAACCCTAACAGTGAAGAAATTAACAAAACTACTAACAAACTGAACAATTCCCTCCTAACTTCTAACTATTCCCTAACTGAACAAAATTTGACTGGAATGCTGTTCAAATAAAACACAAGTCCCACTTGTATAAACCCCATAAATGAAACAACAATAAATTAAAACTTATTTTCTCCAAAGTTCGCACAGGCTGTGTCTTCTGGAACACTCTGCCTTCTCCAAACTTTCTCCTGTTGATCTCAAGCCACAAAAATGTCTTTCTTCTAATGATCTTGCTGTCATGGATGTATTCTCTATCATTTCCTCTGCAAGCACTTTGAACTAAAAATGTCATGGTACCTTTGATGGGTTTTTTTTAAAAGAGCTTATTGATTTTGTGTGAAAGACAGGTTTCTGTCTCAGATGGCGGATTTGCTTTCACTTCACATGGCAGTTGGCTCTCTGCCGATTTTCCAAATACCCTTGATGACCTGTCCATTTCTTCCACTAGGATTGGTCCCAGGTTGTCAACATCATCAGATTTAAATTCAATTGTCTTTCAGTATCTAGAGCCTGGTTTAAATTAATTGGCTAAATTCAACAACCTAGCAGGCCAGGTAGCATCAGAGGAGCAGGAAAGCTGATGTTTCAGGTCAACCCGGAACGTCAGCTTTCCTGCTCCACTGATGCTGCCTGGCCTGCTCTGTTCCTCCAGCTCCACACTGTGTTATCTCTGACTCCAGCATCGGCAGCTCTTACTATCACTAAATTCAAAAACCTGTTGTCTTGGTAAAAATGCTGCTTTGCCTGCTAACGTAAACCTTTCAATACACATGTTTCAATTCATGAACTCTCTGTGCAGCTGCTTGAAGACATATTCTGTTTAAATCTCCAAGCTTAGAAAAGCGCTCTATCTCTTAAAGAGGGCATACATTTTTCTCCCACATTATTTTTACAAACGCATTCTAGTTTCCTGCTTTCCAATTCGTGAGTACTTCCACACAACTTTGTAACATTACTAAGCTTTACTTCCTTGATATGAAGATTCCCATTCTCCCACCTGCCGGGTAAAAACTGGACACCGAGAATTCCCAATGTAAAAGTTAGAGCGATGTTAAAGCCTGGTACTTCCAGCTCGCGGTTTGCTCCATTGGCCCTCCAAATTGGCCACCCAGCACTGACATCTCAGGGCACGCTCCATGGGTAGCACCCCCATAAATGTTGGCATCATATGTGTAGCAGCCTCACCGCACCCTCCTAACACATCTTCAACCCACTTTCTGCACACTTCTGCACTTCAGTGTTGCACTTTGCAGCACACCATCAGCTTTCATTGCAATGCTGCTGGCACACACCACACAGGGAGGATCTCAGGGATCCTCACTTAGTCTCTTAGTGCTCATTCATTTTGAGCCAACTTGGGTTTTGATTTGATTCGATTTATTATTGTTACTGAGATGCAGTGAAAAGCATTGCATTACATGCTAACCAGACAAATCATACCTGACATTAGTAGAATAGAATAGAATAGCAATTTATTGTCTCATCCTTTTACAAAAAAAAGTGAAAAGCTTTTTAAGTCGCCACACCACGGCACCTAAATGAATGACAGAAGTTGTAGATAAGAAGAAAAAAGTGTAAAAATTAAGACAGAGTTCATCTCAGGTCAATTTCAGTTCCAGAAAATGGGATTAAGTTGATGAACATTGGATTACCTCAAAAAAGACTTCCATACCAGCAAGACTGCCACTCCAGAACAAAAACACCAAACAGAAAAGCTCCACACCAAGCAGCGACCGCCCCTCTAGAACAAGGCTTACCACTACAGGAGACCACCGCCCCAAGGTCCAAGTACATCAGGGTAACAGAACAGAATGCAGAATGTAGTGTCACTGCTACAGAGGAGGTGCAGAGAATGCTCAACTCTAATATATGAGAATGCTGTTCATAAATCTGATAGCAGCGGGGAAGAAGCTGTTTTTGAACCTGTTGGTACGTGGTTTCAAACTTTTGTATCTTCTGCCCAAAGGAAGAGGGTACAGATGGGGTAGGAGGAGTCTTTAACTACATTGGCTGCTCTCCCGAGGCAACGGGAAGTGTAGACGGAATCAATGCAAGAAAGACTGGTTTTCGTGATGGATCGGGCTGTGTTCACAACTCTCTGTAATTTCTTTTGGTCATGGGCAGAGCAGTTGCTGTACAAAGCTGTGATGCACCGGATAAGATGTTTTCTATATTGCATTTATAAAAATTGGCAAGTGTCATTTTGGGCATGCTGAATTTCCTGGGCAAGTAAAGGTGTTGTTATGCTTTCTTGAGTGTAGCATTGACTTGGATGGACCAGGACAGAATGTTGGTGATATTTACTCCAAGGAACTTGAGGCTCTTAAACACCTCCACCTCAGCACCATTGATACTGACAGGGACGTGTCCTACACTCTGCTTCCTGAAGCCGATGACCAGCTCCTTCCTTTTACTGACTTTGAGGGAGAGCATCCTTGCATTGCTTTGACTTTTTGCACTTTGACCCCTCTCAGCTGGAGCTAACAGGCCCATTGGATTTCTGTTCTACCTTGCCTTACAGCACAGACACAAAGCTAGACAGTTTGTCCTGGTTGTTAATCATCTTTAGTGAAGGGAGTGGACATGTTACTATGTGGGACCATGCTATGTCAATCTCACATCTGCACCAAATACCAGCCACATATACATTAAACACACAACATGTACATCAGCTAAGTGACCGTGTCACAAAGTCTAAGGCGAGCACCCTTCCATCAAGTCAAGCAAGACAACTTTCTGGCAGGAGCTTGCATCATAGAGAATCCAGGGCAGTGTCCAATATTGGTCTAGGGGCTTCGGAATAGTCAATCAATAGCTCAGATAGTCCCAGTCTTTACCTTCTAGCCGTGAGGAGCTGAATGTTGGGCATGTCACCCACCATTCTTAGCTCTTAGTCCCCTACTGCCTATCAATTCTCCTGAAATGAGACAAAGGGAGGGATTGAGTGAGACTGAAGTGACTGGCACAGGTATTGATGCTGGTGCAGGCAAGGACAGGCTGGGTGATACGTACCAAGTGAGTGAGTAGGAGGGTGCAGAGCTCATGGGGACATTACTAATCTTGGGGGATGAGGTGGAAGAGAGCAAATGACAGGTGAAGCTGCAAATGCCAATGGTGAGCGGAACATGAGCCTTGGTGAGACGTGTGTGCAGCAGCAGCGATAGAGTGAGGGAGAACAGAGAAGGTGGTGGCTCTTAGTCTGGTAGAAATGGGAAGGTCATTGATGAGGAGGGGAGGCAATGGCCTCATAGTATTATCGCTGGATTGTTAACCCAGAGAATATTGTGGGGACCCAGGTTCAAATCCTGCCACAGCAGATGGTAGATCTTGAATTCATTAAATATCTGGAATTAAAAATCTGATGATGACCTTGGGTTGTCAGGAAAAGCCCATCTGGTTCACTGACATCCTTTAGGGAAGGAAACTGTCAACCTTACCTGGTCTGGCCTATGTGGAATTCCAGACCCACAGCAACACGGTTGGCTCTTAACTGCCCTCTGGACAATTGAGGATGGGCAATAAATGCTACCTAGCCAGCGACACCTGCATCCTGTGAATGAATAAAGGAATAAAAAAACCTCCTCCCTAGACTGCTGGACATTTCTCCACACAGCTGAGATTGCACTGACCCGGGTAGCAACCCTGAGCAAGTTGGCATGGTCTGATAGCATTGGTTCCTCTCCCATTGCTAGGGAAAGAGGATGGTCTTCCTGTATCGCATTCTGACCGCTAGAACATTCAGGTCCATGCCCACAACATCGGATACCAACTTCTCCAGTGATTCTGGAGATGTCCCAGCATGGTGAGACTATACCAGGTGGGAGAAACAGGCTGGCATCTGAGAAGTGGGGCACCATAGAACATGGTCAACGAGGCAGGTTGGGGACAACAGCACGAGGAAACCCACTCAGCCTTGGGGAGAGAAACCCTCCGCAAAACTGGGGACAAACATGACACTCAGCCGAAGTATGGTACAATTCAGCACTTTGTTGCCGTGAGGGTGGTCACTCCTACCAATATTACCAGGTAGATCGGTAAGGGTGAAGTTAGATCCTTTACTCAAGATGAGTCCCTCACCAGCAGCTGCAGGGCCAGTTAAGATCCTCCAGATTTGGTCAGCTCGGTCAGGAGTGACAGTCCAATTGAAAGACATTAAAATCCCTGTTGTAGATTGTTCTATGGGCCCATGTAGGGGTGGAAAGGAGCAAGACACGCACAATAAAACATGAAAATAAAATCACGTTGCTCTGACATGGTGTGATATAGCCACACTTGAAAATGTCAATAGCATAGGAATGATGGTAGGTTCTCTTGTAACTATGCTGCTCTTCATCTCCCATCCAAAACCCATCTCAATCCTTCTCATTATGTTTGCAGAGGTTTAACTGCAATATTACATGTAGGTCAATGGATTGTGAAATTGTGAGATTCAGTTAAATGATGAATTTCCTGTCAGCAAAGAGAGCACAGCAAACAGAAAGCCGAGGAGAGGAGTTATTAGTCTCGGTTAGCGTGCCATGTTTCTGTGTTTATCATAGCAGAGCCACATCGCTTAGCAACCAATTATTAGCAAGTGGTGTTTAAATCCAACAGCTACACTATTGTATAATCAGCCAAAATGGGCAATGGTCTATGCAAATCAAAAGTTGGTCATTAAATCCTTAGCACAGGCAATAATTCAAGTAACGAGGACTGCAGTTTTATAGTGAACAACAATAATGTCAGTTATTCAACCTTTGGGAACATCAGCCCTGTACACCATGCAGTGACAACCTTCAACTCACGGTGGCTCAGTGGTTAGCATTGCTGTCTCACAGCACTAGAGACCCGGGTTCAATTCTACCCTCAGACGACTGTCTGTGTGGAGTTTGCACGTTCTCCCCGTGTCTGTGTGGGTTTCCTCTGGGTGCTCCTGTTTCCTCTCACAGTCCAAAGATGTGCGGGGTAGGTGGATTGGCCATGCTAAATTTCCCATAGTGCCCAGGGATGTTTAGGTAAGGTGGGTTAGACATGGATAATGTGAGGGGGTGGGCCTGGGCGGAATGTTCTTTGGAGGGACAGAGTGGACTTGTTGGGCCGAATGGCTTGTTTCCACACTGTAGGGATTCTATCATTCTATGAACTTGATTGCCAGGCCATGATCTTCCACCAGTACAACACTGTGTTTCCATTCAGCTGCAGGAGCCCAAGCCTCTGATTAATACATGTTTTTGAATATGATCGTTGAAGATATGAGAGCTCACACTGAGAATTGCTCATAAGGTTCAGAAATGACTTCTTTAGGAAAAGAAAGAACTTGCATTGATGTAGCCTATTCAGCCCCTTGAGATTCAGTCTGTTTCCCAATGTTCATTGAGATCTTGGCTCATCTGTACCTTAACTTCATCTGCCTCTTAGCTCCACATCCCTTAAAACGCTCAGCCAGGAAACATCTATTGATCTCAGATTTAATGTTGTTCATTAAACTGGGCCCCACCACATGTTATGGATGGGAATTCTACATTTCTACTGGCATTTGCTGGAAGATGTGCTTTTAATTCATTCATGGGATGTTTGTGTCACTGGCTAGACTGGAATGTATTGCCCTCTACCCCTAACTGCCTTAGAGAAGATGGTGGTGAGCTGCCTGAGATATATAGAAAATAGGAACAAGAGTAGGCCATTCAGCCCATCAAGCCTGCTCCATTGTTCAATTGGATCATGGCTGATCATTCAGCTCAGTCACCTGTTCCCACTTTCTTCCCATGCCCTTTGATCCCTTTTAGCCCTAAGAACCATATGTAACTCCTTCTTGAAAACATTCAGTGTTTTGGTCTCAATTGCTTTCTGTAGCAGATAATTCCAGAGGCTCCCCACTTTCTGGGTGAAGGAATTCTTCATCCCAGTCCTAAATGTCCTACCTTGTATTTGTAGATATGTGCCCCAAGGTTCAGGACTCCTGGTCCAGGTCAGGAACATCCTTCCTGCAAGGGATGACCCCTTGTTTTTAAACAGTGACGCTACTTCTCAGTGCTTCCATAACAGGAAGCATCTTTTCCACATCCACCTTGTAATGACCCCTCAGGATGTGAAACATATCAGCTCAAGTCACCTATTGTTCTTCTAAACTCTATTGGATACATATTTATCCTGTCCGACCTATCATCAGATGATAACCTGTCCAGTTCAGGTATTAGTCTGATAGATCTTTTCCAAACTGCTTCTAAACCATTTACATTCTTCCTTCGGTCAGCTGACAAATAGAGTGCACAGAACTCTGGGTGTTGTCTCACCAATGCCTTGTACAGCTGAAGCTAACCTCTTTATTTCTGTATTAATTTCCCTTTGCACTAAATGATATCATTCTGTTACAGTTTCTAAGTGCACCCTATACCTGCATAGTAACTTTTTGCTATTTGTGCAGTAGGAGCCTTCAGAATCTCAGAGCCCTGTAACCTTTCCACATGATGATAATACGCTTTTTTTCGTTCTTCCTTCCAAAGTGGACAATTTCATATTTTCCCACGTTATACTTCATTTTCTCCTTAATCCTGTCCTTTCACAACTTACTTTCCTACCTATCTTTGCCTCATCAGCAACTATACCTTCAGTCTTTTCTTCCAAGTCAATTATATAAATTTCAAAAGTCGAGGCTCCAGCACTGATCCCTCTTGCATGCCACTCATCACATCTTGCCAAACTGAAAATGAATGATTTGTGCCTCCTTCCTTCTAATCCAGCTGACTTTCTATCCATGTCAATATGTTAAACCATGAACTTTCCTTAATAACCCCTGATGTGGCACTTTACCAAATGCCTTCTTGAATTTTAAGTACAGTACATTGACCAGTTCCCCTTTATCCACAGCACGTGCCTCTTTATCATGGAGTTGTAATAAGTTGGTTGACCATAATTTCCCTTCCATTAAAAGATGTTGACTCTGTCTGCTTACCTTGAACTTCCCTAAATGTCTTGCTTTAATATATTTTATGGTAGCTTCTAACATTTTCCCTATGACAAATGTTAAGTAAACTGGTCTGCAGTTTCCTGCTTCTATTTTCTGCTCCCTTTTTGAATAAAGGAGTTTTATTTGTTACATTACAATCATAATGGAAACATCGTCAGGTCAAGAGACTTTTGGAAAAGTAAAATTAATGTATCTATTCTCTCGCCTGACCCTTCCTTTAAGGCCAAAAACAAAGTTGCTGGAAAAGCTCAGCAGGTCTGGTAGCATCTGTGCAGGAAAAAACAAAGTTAACGTTTCGAGTCTGGTGACCCTTCCTTAGAGCTGATGAGCTTTTCCAGCAACTTTGTTTTTGTTCCTGATTTACAGCATCTGCAGTTCTTTCAGTTTCCTTCTTTTAAGACACTTGGATGAGGTTCATCAGAACCCAGAGGCTAGTCAGCCTGCAGCTTCAATTTCTTAGTACCACTTCTCTGGTGGCAATAACTTCCTCAAATTCCTCCCTGCTTTCCATTTCCTGAGTTACGGCAATCTCTGGAATGTTACTTATATCCTGCAAAGGGAGGACTAATGTGAAATGCCTGTTCAATCCATTTGCCATCTCCTTGTTTTCTGTAATCACTTCTCAAGACTCTCTTTCAAAAGGGCCAATACTCAGTTTGTTAACTCTTTTGTAAATATCTATTGTTATGGACCAGACCATGCCCCTTCAAAATATATTGAGAAGATAATCTAGATCCTAAAATTTTCATATTTTAAAGGTGAGTGTAGGGCATTGCATTCCAGATGCAATCCGATTGGTCAAGCTATTCGATTTTAAGCAAAACACACTTTATTTTTACACTACAGTTAAAATAGACAAAATAAAAATAAAATAATTGGTTTACCTGTAACTCTATCGAAGTGCTTAACAAAATAATAGGAATATTAACTACTACTAATTAACTGTTCCAATATAGTAACATCCCATAAACACAACCTTGGCAAAAGCAAATTTAGTAAGATAGATTGTTTCACATACAATTCTAGCAGCAGAGTGAACTCCAACTTTTAGCTGTAACAGAGAGAGGAATAAGAGCTTCCACATCCAGCTTCATGATCCTAGCAACTGGAGAAAGCTAAAACTATAAATCCTGGTTCTGTGAGACTTGACACCACCCATTCAGGCTGCTTCAATTGTTCCAACTTTAAAAAGAGACACCAAGGCCTCAAAAGCTGCTTACTTTATTGGCTTTGAACAGACTGCTCGGTACCTCTGTCTCAACTTATCTCCAAAAAAAAAACAGGACAAAATATACGTCTTAAAGCCATAGTATTGTCACACCTCCCTCTTTAAAAGAAAATGAACCATCAATATACAAAGATGGCTTCATTTTTAAAAACCTTTAGCCTTACTCTACTAGTACGCTATAATGTGTCTGCATTGCATTGACTCCAAACATGCAAACACATGACTATAATTTATTTCAGTGCATTTATTCCTGCCATCTTTCTTCTTCAAAGTCATGACAATGTGTCAACAATTACATTTTCTTGTCCTGCCACATGTATAATTTTCAAATTGAATGGCTGCAATAATAAGTGCCATCTAAACAGTCTGGAACTTTTACCCTCAATTTTTTCCAAAAGCTTTAAGGGTTTATGATCAGTATGTACAATTTTCTCAGACACATTACTGGCAAAATAAATGTTGATATGTCTCAACATCAATATACAATCTCAAGGCCTCCTTCTCATTTGTGGAATATTTCTGTTGATGAGTATTCAATTTTCTGGAAAAATACCCAATTAGTATTTCTATCTTCTAATTGTCCTCTTGTTAGAGTACAGCACTGACACCAACATCACCCACATTGATAGCCACCTTGAAAAGCTTTGTGTAATTAGGGGCAGCTAACAGTAGAGCAGTGGTTAACACAGCTTTCAGGCTGTCAAATACCTCCTGACATTCCTCCTCCATCCACTGAAATTTTGTGCACTTCTTCAACAGGTCAATCAAGCCAATAAAACCCTCTCAATCCCAAGAGTTGTAGTACTGCTCTCTTCATCGATTGGATGGGAAACTGCCCAATAACCTTTGTTTTCACATCCCATGCAGCCATCTGTCCATGTCCAATGACATGGCCCAGGAATGTGACTTGGACTTTTGCAAACTCATGCTTCACCAGGTTTATCACCAACCTGGCCTCCTGAAGTCAATCGAACAATTCTGATCGATGTTCCAAATTTTCTTTCTATGAGTGACTAAAAATCACCAGGTCGTCAAGGTACATCACCCAGTTAGGTAATCCAGAAATTACTTTGCTGATTAGTCTTTGAAATGTGGCTGGCACATTTTTCATACCAAATGGCATGACTCTAAATTGATACAGTCCATTCGCTCTTTCCAATAAAAGTACCTGCCAGTATCCTCTGAGTAAGTCCAACTTTGAAATATAAGTTGCTTGTCCCACTTTCTCATGACAATCTTCTAAACATGGAATAGGATATGAATTGGATTTTGTAACTGCATTGACTTTGCAATAGCCCATACATAATTGTCGAGTACCATCTGGCTTTGATGCCATTACAATGGGTGAGCTTCTTTCACAGCAACTCACTTCAATTGTGTGGTTGTTGAGAAAGCATTGAATCTCTTTTTGAACCTGTGACAACCTTAGAGGAATAAGCCTATAAAGATGTTCCTAACTGAAACAGTGTTTCCTATATCAACATCATGTGTAATTAGATCAGTACTTCCCAGCATATTCTCACGTATCTCCCCGTGCGATTATAATAACTCTTTCAAGTCATTTCAGTTTTCCTCTGGAAGGCAAATCAATAATTTATCCTAATTTTTGAGAACTTCCTCATTGTCCACTTTAATCTGAGGAACGTCCAATTCAGACTCATCTGAATTTGGTAACACATTCTCCTTTTGCTTTCCCGCCCTATCAAAATACCATCTAAGCATATTCGCATGACACACTCTGTGAGATTTCTTTTTATCTGGTGTTTTTATCAAATAATTCACCTCATTCAATTTCCTTTTGATTTATAAATCCCACAAAACTTTGCTTTTAAGGCTCACCTACCACTGAGAGTAGCATTAAAACTTTATCTTTTCTAGCAAACTTTCAAATTTTTGATTTCTTGTCTGGTTCCTGCTGCAACACATGCTATGCTACTTTCAAATGCTGTCCAGCCAAATCACCCACTTTATTGAAAACAACAAATGCTGGAGATCACAGCAAGTCAGACAGCATCCATGGAGAGAGTGCAATCTAACGTTTTAAATTTAGATGTCTCTTCAGCAGAGTAGTCATCACACACTCTATTTAATCTTTCCCTAAAATTTGGCATATAGTCTAAATATGTGGTCTCTGAAATCTGACTCATCAATTTCTCCTTAATTAGTTTCAGTGGTCCTTTCACTTCATTCCAAAAAACTAATTCAAATGGACTGAATTTTGCTGATTCATTAGGTGCATCCCTACCTGCAAAAAGTACAAAAAGGAATTCCTTTATCCCAGTCCTCTGGATACTCTTGACTATAAGCTCTCAACATGGTTGTTAAAGTTTGATACCACCACTCTAATGCTCCCGGCAATTGTGAATGGTACATAGTTGATTTGAATATTTATTTCCCTAAGCTATCCGTAACTTCTTTGAATAACTTTGATGTAAAATTTGACCCTTGATCCAATTGCATTTCTGTGGGTAGTCTGTATCTAGTAAAAAAAAATTACGTAACTTTTCTACACTCCTTTTAGTTATGATACTGAGTAATGACACGGCCTCTGGAAATCTAGCAAACATACCCATTGTGGTTAACAAATACTGAATCCCACTTTCTGTTTTAGGTAGGAGTCCTAAGCAATCGATTAAGACTCTTGTAAAATATTTTTCAAATGCAGGAATGGGTATTAAAGGAGCTGGTTTTATCACTGCTTGAGGTTTTCCACTTACTCGACATGTATGATATGTCTGGCAAAGTTCAACCACATCCTTATGCGGTCCAGACCAATAAAAATGTTTTTTGTATTTTGGCTTGAGTTTTCCTTACTCCTAAGTGACCTCCTACGGATAATTCATGCATTACACACAATACCTCCTCTCTATAACCTACCATTTATACAACCTGATGAACTTCTTCCCATTTTTCATCCACCTGAATATGTGATGGTAACCATTTCCACATCAAGATTTCATTTTTCAGATAGTAACCTTCAGGGATATGCCCAGATTTTTCTTCTGTATATGTGTTTTGATACAACTGCTTTAGTTTTTCATCCTTCTGTCAGAATTCATCTAATTTCTCTGAACTAAAAATAATCCACTTTGTCCTCCATCTGTTCTTTACATTTTCTCAACTACTTTATTGAACGTAGTCTCTGGTCATTGAATTTCAACTTCCTTTTCGTTACTCCTTGATTTCTCCTCCTGCTTCAACCTGTGGCTTTGAGATTTTTCTACCACACAGTGAGAAAAAATCCCAGGATATACTTCCAGTAATGCCTCTAAAATAGAGGCTACAGAGACCACTGTCCCACTAACAAATCACTCTTTACTTAAATATACAGAATCCTTGACACTGATCCAGCTCCCTGGACCCAGGATGTCTGATACTCCTGTTCTTATCTGTCAGCCAGGGCTCCCTCATTGGACCAGATTAACAGCACCAATCTGTGAACTCACTTGCTAGGAGGTCCAGCTGGTTAACGTCATTAGAATCATTACTTCTTCATTTCCAATCTTCCATTTCTAAATATTAATACTTTGTTCTTTTGATAGATGTTCTCACACTTGTTGAGTTTCTCAAGTTCTTTCTGCTTTTACTTCAGATCTCCAGCACCCACAGTGTTTTGCTTTTTAGTGGTCTAACCCAGGCTTTGTCTAGCTGCAGCAAAGCACTCTCCACTTTATATTCTACTTACAAAGACTAACATTCCATTAGCCTTTTCTTGTGTTTTTTTGTACTTCACTTCCATTTATCTGTGTTGAAATCCATGTCCCACAGTTTCTCTCACTCACTTAATTTATCAATGTCTCCTTGTAATTTTATATTCCTGCAGAACTTGCTATGCTGACAATTCTTGTGATTCATTAAGACTGAATTCATTTAGCTCACTGTTGTGTTATCTAAGCCATTCATAAATAAGGTGAGGAGTTTGCTGCTTTAGAGGTAAATGAGAAGCAGTAAGGTGTCTGAAGTCACAGTCTTTGCAAAATCAATTAAAATGGCAGCATCTACGGACGGAGCTCCATCTTCCATAAAGTTCTCAACTTTGTGGACTGTACCAGAAAAGGGGACGTCAGTACCTAATATGTGGGTTAGCAGTTAATACTGACTGTGAACAAAAACAGAAGTTGCTGGAAAAGCTCAGCAGGTCTGGCAGCATCTGTGAAGAAAAAAATCAGTTAACATTTCAGGTCCGGTGAACTTTCCTCAGAACTCTGACTATGAGGTGGTGAGAGATGGACACACTAACACACCATTGAATAACTGATACTCCATAGGGTAGGGATAAGGAGAAATTGAACACTGATGTATACCTTATCAAAATGAATACTCATCAATAAGGAAATGGTAAAAGGATTGTATAAAACCGATTAACATATCTGGACATGCTTTGTAAAATTGAACGCTATTTTCAAATAATCATTGGCTTATAGGGGGTCACATATTTAATACAGAGATGAGGAGGCATTTCTCAGCTCAGAGGGTAGTGAAGTTATGGAATTCTTTATCACAGAGAGCTGTCGGAGCTGGATCATTAAGTATATTCAAGGTTGAGACAGATTTTTTTTAATCGGTTAAGGAATCAATGGATATTGGGACGAGGCAGGCGTGCAGATGAGGGCTATCAGAGGAGCCATAATCTCATTGAATGGCACAGCAGACTTGATGGGCTGAATTACTTACTTCTGCACCCATATCTTACATACTTATGGTCTAACCCCAATGTCCGCAAAGTTTAGATTGATGGCAAGATGATCAGCAACATCGTGACATTTACTGGGAAATTGATCATATTTTCAGTGGACGGTTTTATGATTGAAGTTCAGATTTTGGATCTCATCAAAACCCATCAGTCACTTTTTCATCAGAATTGGTACATTCCCATTGTGTGGTATTTAAAACAGCTTTGATACACAGGA
Source organism: Ginglymostoma cirratum (assembly GCA_024137785.1). Lineage (NCBI taxonomy): Eukaryota > Metazoa > Chordata > Chondrichthyes > Orectolobiformes > Ginglymostomatidae > Ginglymostoma > Ginglymostoma cirratum. Next base: position 46,925,706 of record JAHRHZ010000251.1, read on the forward strand.
GCTTTGCAGAGATTTCACTTGCTTTCCTCACAGCTTTAAAATATCTGCTCCATGCTTCATGACTGACTTCCTACTCTTTTTATAACTTCGTTTACTTTTGTTCTGATTTCACACCTAATCTTAACCGATCAGGCACAGTAAGCGTCAATAGTGACAGCCTACCTCGTCAAATATTTAAATATTACAGTGCTCTAAAGCAAGCAAGGGTTTTCAAGAAATAAAAAATCACGAGTGACGTTTTTTTACTTAAAGAATGTGCCACCCACCCGTGTACGCAATCTGTTCCTCAATCCCACCTCCCCAAGCTTTCCCCTATATCCTTCAATGCTTTCTCCCTGAGACAAAAATATGTTGGGCCTGAACACTACGTTAGCATTAAGCCAATGTTGGTGCTAGCCTAACAGCTCCTCGAGAGGTAGTGGTGTAGAAGACAATGTCACTGAATAGTAACCCCTACTCCAAATTAATGTTTGGGGAGCATGGGGTCAAAGCAGATTGTGAAATTTGAATTCAATAAAATCTCTCTCGAAAAATCAAACTAATTGTGAACATATAACCACTGTGAAATATCAAAAAAAACCCACACAAATGACTTTTTGGGAAAGAAATCTGCCATCCTTACCGGGTCTACATGTGACTTCAGTATGATTGACTCTTTACTGTCTTCTGCTTCCAGTCAGTGGTGCCCACATCCCATGAAAAGCAAACAAAAATAACATTTAAGAGCAATGCAATTGAGACCAAATCTATTTCTTTTAAACAACAAATTGTTGATCATCCACCAGGAGAATGCTCACTCTGCATGACGCAGAGTCACTGTGGGGGAATAGAGTTTACCACTGAGGGGACAGGAGCAGCTTTCACACAGGCGCATTTAAAGACTGCAGTTCAACTACATAACAGATGGAGCACTGCTCTATGTAAAAGTCAGTTACTGAGGGACACTGCACTGTTTGAGGGTCAGTGACTGAGGGAGCAATGCACTGTCTGAGGGTCAGTGACTGAGGGAGCACTGCACTGTCTGAAGGTCAGTTACTGTGGGGGTATTGATCCTCAGTCCGGATCGCCTTTCTCCATCAAAATTTTTGTGTCAGGAATGTTGTACTCCATCGAATTCTTGCGCCAGGAATATTAGCTAAGAGTGCCACCATACCTTTGTTAGGTGATGGTTTTCTGAGCGCGTAGAGAGTTCTGTGAGAGCCAGTGATTTTTCTCTTTAGAGCTGCTCATTGTTAACTTTATTGGATGGCAGCTGCTTTCACACCAATTTTCAAATGCCCTCTTCTTTTATACCCTCGATAACCTATTAATTTCTTACACTAGGATTAGTCCTAGGTTGTGAAAACCATCAGATTTAAATTTAATTAGCTTTTAATTTCTAAGTGCCTGGTTTGAATTAATTGGCTGATTTTCAAACTGGTTACTTTAGTAACAAAGCAAACTACTTGCCTGGGTTTCTAACCATGAGCCTTTTGATACAAGTTTCCACTTCAGGAGCTCTCTTGTGCACCTGCACATTTTTTTAAAATCTCCAAACCCAGAAAAAACACATCATCTTTTAAAGGGCCCACACACTCTTTCCCCCTATCATTTTACAAACAGCAAATTCTAACGTCCTGCCTTCCAATCCGCGAATACCCTACCCAACTTCACAACACACGAGCTTCAGAAGCAGTTCAAAACAGAGTCACAGCTGTTTCCAGGGTTGAAGGGTTTCACTTATCAAGAATGTCTAAAAAGGGTAGGCCTTTATTCATTGGCCTTTAGAAAAAAATAAGAGATGATCTTTATTCTGAGGTGACTTGACGAGTTGGATGTTGAGGAGATGCTCCCACCTAGCTGGGGAGTCTCCAATAAGAGGCCGCTCACTTGGGATTAAAAAGAGAAGTAATCTCTTCGACCAGGGGGTAGTGAATGTTTGGAATTCCCATCCCTGAGAGTTGTGGAGGCTACATCACTGAAAACATTTAATGTAAAGCTCAGTAGATTTTTAAAATATCGGGGCATTGAGGGCTGTGAACATATGGCACGAAAGAGGAGTTGGGGCCTGCAGTTACTCAGCCACAATCTTATAGACTAGCAGGATAGGTTTGAGGGGCTGAATGGCCTACTCCTGCTCCTATTTGTTATGTTCCTGTGTAGACAATTCGCAGGGGCAGAATAAATAAAGTTTGACACTGAGCCATATAAGGAGATATTGTGGCCAGTGACCAAAAGGTGGATGAAAATGTGTTGGCTTTAAGGAGCATTATAAAGAGCAAAGGCATGCAGATTAGATGGATTGGCTGTGCTAAATTGCCCATAGTGTCCTGAGTTGTGTGGGCTTGGTGGAGTAGCCATAGGAAATGTGGGTTTATAGGGATAGGTAGGGGTTGCGTCTGTGTGGGATGCTCCTCAGAGGATCAGTGTGGACTCAATGGGCTGAATAGCCCATTTCCACACTGTAGGGATTCTATGATGCTACGATTCTATGATTATAAGGAAGGAGCCATGATAGTGAGGGGCAGAAATGTAGTCAGGGAGTTCCTGAATTTATAGCTCAGGGATTGATGAAAATTAGGATGTGCAGAAAATCAGAATGCACAGGACTGTGGGGATGTCAGAAGATGGTAGTTCTGGAGAAGACTAAAGAGATTGAGAGAGATGAGGCTAATGGAGGAATTTGAACATGATGATGAGAATTTTTGCCCTCCAAATAAATCCAAGGAAAGTCATTGTGATTATTCTGTCTTGTTATAATGATTGAGTCTCAGCAGCAAAGCAAGTTTTGTCTGACTTTAATGCTGCATCAAAAATGACAAACAGCCTCATAAAATTATAATTCTCTTCAAACAGCCAGCAAGAGTTCTGGTAAAACCCCAAGACAATATTTGCACTGAGGAGCAAATGATTCAAATTAGATGCCAATATCGGGCACTGCATACATTGTCGTATCAAATCTGTGCAACAGTCATGTTTAGATAAATATTCATTCTCATTAACATTTCATGAATATTAGTTTTGCTACAGTCCATTACTTCTTTCCTCATGTATTGAAACTCTAATGATAAACAATGAATGCTGATTGCAAACTACTTGCTCACTGGCTCACATTGATAGTGTCCAACAGACACAGTGGATGCTGGATCCTTGCCTCATCTCCATTAGTTTCATTACTCTCTACTCCCTCTTTTGGCTTTCTTCCAGTTAAATTTTACTACCAGTGTAATTGTGCCATTATTTAATTCCCGCATGTTTACAGCTCTGAATTGATAGTCAGGAAATAAACTCCCCTGGTCCTCTGTCTTGAAGAGGAAGCAACAGGCAACAGTTCTCTTTCCTTCATAAAATTCTTCCAAGTTAAATTTCCCATTTTCCTTATTAAATCCCTCTGTGGATCCTCCACATTTCTTGAAACTCTTCCATGCTGCAAAGATGTCCTCAAACTCCCAGCTCATCCACCTCGGGGTCTCTCAATTCACAACTGGCAGTCATACTGAATAGGCACCAAATTCAGGAATTCCCTCCCTGGAAAAATCCACCTCTCACACATCCAGAGGGAGGGAAGGCAGAGTGCTAGATGGATCATAAAGCAGATGAAGGTGTAGCTGGAAAGATGGTGCAGGAGAGAGGGTTTTACTTTCCTGGGATCAGTTCTGGGGGAATTGGGGCCTGTGCACACCAAATGTCATGGAACCTAAACAGAGCCAGAACCATTTTCCTTTTGGGATGATTCTCTGATGCCAATAGGGAGGGTTTAAACTAATTTGGCACCAAAGTAGGAACCAGGAGTTATTACAAGGGAGGAATATCAAAGTGCAAAGGAGAGACAGGTAACATCACTGTAGGAAACATGAAGGTATTACATGGGGTCAATGTAAGAGGGAAAATAATAAAGTTAAATTCCAGAGGCAAAGTGAGATTGACTGCTCTTGGCATCAGTATGCATTTGATTGAAAGTGGCATCAAGGAGCCCAAACAAAACTAGAGTCAATGGGAATTGAAGAAAACTCTTCATTGGTTGGTTCACACCTGGCACACAGGAAGATGGTTGTGGTTATTGGAAGTGGGTCAGCTCATGGCATCTCTGCAGGAGTTCCTCAAGTTAGTATCCTAGGCCCAACTATCTTTAGTTGCTTTATCATTGATCATAAGATCCATCATAAGATCAGAAGTGGGGATGTTTGCTGATAATTGCACAATGTTTAGCACCATTCATGACTCCTCAGATACTGAAGCAGTCTATGCCCAAATGCAACATGATCTGGACAGTAGCCAGGGTTGGGCTGAAAAGTAACGACTAATATTTCTGCCACACAAATGCTAGGCAATGACCATCTCCAACAAGAGAGTACATAACCATTGTCCTTTGACATTCATTGGCATTACCATCATTGATTTCCCCGACGATCAATATCCTGGGGGGTTACCATTGAGCAGAAACTGAACTGGGCTAGTCACGTAAGTACTATGGCTATAGGAGCAGGTCAGAGGCTAGGAATGTTGCAGTGAGTAACTCACCTCCTGACTCCCAAAACCTGTCCACCATCTTACAAGGTACCAGTGGGAAGTGAGATGGAATATTTCTCACTTGCCTGGCTAGGTGCAACTCCAACAACACTCAAGAAGCTTAACATCATCTTAGAGGATAAAGCAACATGTTTGAGTAGTGCCACATTCACAAAAGTCTACTCCTTCCACCACTGACCCTCAGTAGCAGCCATGTGTACTATCGACAAGATGCCCTGCAGAAATTCACCAAGGCTCCTTAGATAGCACCTTCCATCTTAGAGGACAAGGGCAGCAGACGCATGGAAATACCACCACCTGCAAGTTCCCTTCCAAGCCCCTCACCATCCTGACTTGGAAATATATTACCATTCCTGCAGTGTCAGTGGGTCAAAATCCTGGAACTCTCTCCCTCATAGCGAGAAACCCTCCAAAAAACTTGACACAACTTAGGCTTAGTAAAAAAGTCAGCTCAGAATCCAATGGACCTAAGTGAAGGAACATAAAAAAGGCATTACATTACTCCATGTCATCCAAATAAATTGGACTCAAAGATTGGCAGAAAAGTTGGTAGTTAAACAAGTAACTGCCTGAAGAAATTATGCTTTGGGTACGGTAAAGGTGCAATACTGCAGCTCAGAAAGACAACGCAAAACAGATTCATTCACCCCTTGATGACAAACAGGTAGACATTAAGATGAAACACAATAAGTACACAATAAGTGTGTTAATGATAGATGTTGGGTGCATAATACAATTGAGAACTAGGTTAAAGATTCAGAGGAAAAATTGAAAAGGTAAATAACAGAAGAAAAGAGAGAGCATGAGAAGAAACTGGCAGCTAACATAAAAGGCAATCCTAAAATCTTCTATAGGCTTTTAAATATGTATGGAGGCAGGAGACATAGTTGAAGTACAAAATGAACACTGTGCATCCATCTTTACTTAAAAAGAAGCTGCTCCCACATCAGACATTTGAAGGTTTAAAATTGACAAGAGAGATGTATTAGATAGGCAGCAGCTAAATTTGGCAAGGCACCGGGACTGCGTGAGATGCATCCCAGAGTACTAAAGGCAGTGAGAGTAAAAACTGAGGAGCCACTGGAGGAAACTTTCCAACCCTCCTTGAAATCAGGGTTGCATCCAGATGTTACATCCGTGTTCAAAAAAGGTAGGCCCAGTAACTGGAGACCAATAAGCTCAGAGGTGGGGAAACTTTCAGAACAATTACTTGTAACACACGTAATAGTCTAATGTGTAAGTGTGGGTTAATTTTTTTAAAAAGCCAATGCAGATTTGTTAGGGGTAAATTGTTTTTAACTAATTTCCTTAAGTTTTTGTGGGTAAAGAAACTTCAGAGAGCATTGATGAAGGCAATGTCATTGATGTGGTGTTCATACACTTCCAGAAAGAATTTGATATAATGTCACCAAAGATACTTGCAAGCATACTTAGACCTTGTAGTCATGAGTATTAATCCAGAGACCCAGATAATCTTCTAGAGATAACACCGTGTGGAGCGAGAGGAACACAGCAGGCCAGGCAGCATCAGAGGAACAGGAAAGTTGATGTATCGGGTTTTTTTCTGAAAAAAGGTCCTGACCTGAAATGTCAACTTTCCTGCTCCTCTGATGCTGCCTGGTCTGGTGTGTTCCTTCAGCTCCATACTGTGTTATCTCTGACTCCAGCATCGGCAGCTCTTACTATCTCCTAATGCTTTGGGCACCTGGGCTTGAATCCTGCCATGGCAGATGGTGGAATTTGAATTCAATGAAAATCTGGAATTAGGAATCCAATGATGACCATGAAACCATTGTCGATTTTTGGAAAAAAACTCATCTGGTTCATTAATATCCATTAAAAAGGAAACCTACCTGGTCTGGCCGATCTGTGACTCCAGATCCACAACAATGTGGTTTATAATTAACTGCCATCTCAGCAATTATAGATGGGTAATAAATGCTGGTCTGGCCAGTAATACTCACATACTGTGAATGCATAAAAAAAAGTAGCTCCCTTTCGAATTTTGTGGTTTGTGCTTCCTTCACGTTGGGGTAGATATGGTGGGGTACATTTAATACCCTTCCCTGCTTTCCCCTGAATACCTGAGCAGTCACAATTGAGATCCAACTGCATGTGGAGTCTGGCCTCACATTGACCAAGCCAGGTCCCTCCCCCAACTGGGACCACTTAACCAGCTGCATTTCAAGAGGAGAGACTGAGATAAAAAGGTGCAGAGCTGGATGAACACAGCAGGCCAAGCAGCATCAGAGGAGCAGGAAGGCTGATGTTTCGGACGTGGACCCTTCTTCAGAAATGGGGGAGGTGAAGGGGGTTCTGAAATAAATAGGGAGGGGGGGGAGGCGGTTAGAAGATGGATAGAGGAGAAGATAGGTGGAGAGGAGACAGACCAGTCAAAGAGGCGGGGATGGAGCCAGTAAAGGTGAATGTAGGTGGGAAGGTAGGGAGGAGATAGGTCAGTCCAGGGAGGACGGACAGGTCAAGGGGGCAGGATGAAGTTAGTAGGTAGGAGATGGGGGTGGGGCTTGAGGTGGGAGGAGGGGATAGGTGGGAGGGAGTACAGGTTAGGGAGGCAGGGACGATCTGGGCTGGTTTTCGGATGCAGTAGGGTGGGGGGAGATTTTGAAGCTCGTGAAGTCCGCATTGATACCATTGGGCTACAAGGTTCCCGAGCGGAATATGAGTTGCTGTTCCTGCAACCTTCGGGTAGCATTGTTGTGGCACTGCAGGAGGCTCAGGACTGACATGTCGTCTGTGGAATGGGACGGGGAGTTGAAATGGTTCGCGACTGGGAGGTGCAGTTGTTTAGTGCGAACCGAGCGTAGGTGTTCTGCAAAGTGGTCCCCAAGCCTCCGTTTGGTTTCCCCGATGTAGAGGAGGCCACAACGGGAACAGCGGATGCAGTATACCACATTAGCAGATGCGCAGGTGAACATCTGCTTGATGTGGAAAGTCTTCTTGGGGCCTGGTATGGGGGTGAGGGGGGAGGTGTAGGGGCAGGTGTAGCACTTCCTGCGGTTGCAGGGAAAAGTGCCAGGTGAGGTGGGGCTGGAGGGGAGTGTGGAGCGGACAAGGGAGTCACAGAGAGAGTGGTCTCTCCGGAAAGCAGATAAGAGTGGGGAGGGAAAATGGTGGGGTCGGATTTCAGATGGCAGAAGCGTCAGAGGATGATGCGTTGGATCCAGAGTTTGATGGGGTGGTACGTGATGACGAGGGGGATTCTTTTTTGGTTGTTATTGTGGGGAGGAGGTGTGAGGGATGAGTTGCGGGAAATGAGGGAGACACGGTCGAGGGCGTTCTCGACCACTGATTGCGGGGGGGAGGTTGCGGTCCTTGAAAAATGAGGACATCTGAGATGTACAGGAGTGGAATGTCTCATCCTGGGAGCAGAGGCGGCAGAGGTGAAGGAATTGGGAATAGGGGATGGCATTTTTGCAGGAAGGTGGGTGGGAGGAGGTGTATTCCAGGTAGCTGTGGGAGTCAGTGGACTTGAAATGGATATTGGTTTCTAGGTGGTTGCCGGAGATGGAGACAGAGAGGTCCAGGAAGGAGAGAGAGGTATTAGAGATGGTCCAGGTGAACTTCAGGTTGGGGTGGAAGGAGTTGGTGAAGTGGATGAACTGTTCGAGCTCCTCGTGGGAGCACGAGGCGGCGCCGATGCAGTCATCAATGTAACAGAGGAAGAGGTGGGATTTAGGGCCAGTGTAGGTACGGAAGAGTGATTGCTCCACGTAACCTACAAAGAGACAGGCATAGCTTGGGCACATGCAGGTAGCCATGGCGCCAACTCTCCGACACCTCCTCCTACTGCCCCCTTGATCATGACCCCACCCCCAACCACCAAGCCATCATCTCCCAAACCATCCACAACTTCAGCACTTCAGGTGACCTCCCACCTACAGCCTCCAACTTCATCATTCCCCAACCCCGCACCGCCTTCTACTGTCTCCTTCCCAAAATACACAAACCTGACTGCCCTGGTTGACCCATTGTCTTCGCCTGCTCATGCCCCACCGAACTTATCTCTACCTATCTTGACTCCATTTTTTCTCCCTTGGTCCAGGAACTCCTTACCTATGTCTGTGACACCACCCAGGTCCTCCACCTCCTCTAGAACTTCCAATTCCCCGGTCCCCAACACCTCATTTTTACCATAAACGTCCAGTCCCTATACACCTCCATTCCCCATACAGATGGACTAAAGGCCCTCTGCTTCTTCCTGTCCCGCAGGCCCGACCAGTCCCCCTCCACTGAAACCCTCATCCACTTAGCCAAACTCATCCTCACCCTCAACAACTTCTCTTTCAATTCCTCCCACATCCTACGGACAAAGGGGGTGGCCATGGGTACCTGCATGGGCCCAAGCTATGCCTGCCCCTTTGTAGGTTACATGGAACAATCCCTCTTCCGTACCTACACTGGCCCTAAACCCCACCTCTTCCTCCATTACATTGATAACTGTTTCGGCGCTGCCTCGTGCTCGCACAAGGAGCTCAAACAGTTCATCCACTTCACCAACACCTTCCACCCCAACCTTATGTTCACCTGGACCATCTCTATTACCTCTCTCACCTTCCTGGACCTCTCTGTCTCCATCTCCGGCAACCACCTAGAAACCAATATCCATTTCAAGCCCACCGACTCCCACAGCTACCTGGAATACACCTCCTCCCACCCACCTTCCTGCAAAAATGCCATCCCCTATTCCCAATTCCATCACCTCTGCCACATCTGCTCCCAGGATGAGACATTCCACTCCCGTACATCTCAGATGTCCTCATTTTTCAAGGACCGCAACTTCCTCCCGCTTCAGTGATCGAGAACGCCCTCGACCGTGTCTCCCTCATTTCCCGCAACTCATCCCTCACACCCCCTCCCCGCAATAACAATCAAAAAAGAATCCCCTTCATCCTCACGTACCACCCCACCAACCTCCGGATCCAATGCATCATCCTCTGACACTTCCGCCATCTGCAATCCGACCCCACCACCAAAGACATTTTTCCCTCCCCACCCTTATCTGCTTTCCAGTGGGACCACTCTCTCCGTGACTCCCTTGTCCGCTCCACACTCCCCTCCAGCCCCACCTCACTCGGCACTTTTCCTTGTAACCGCAGGAAGTGCTACACCTGCCCCTACACCTCCCCCCTCACCCCCATCCCAGGCCCCAAGAAGAATTTCCACATCAAGCAGATGTTCAACTGCACATCTGCCAATGTGGTATACTGCATCTGCTGTTCCCGTTGTGGCCTCCTCTACATCGGGGAAACCAAGCGGAGGCTTGGGGACCACATTGCAGAACATCTACACTCAGTTCGCACTAAACAACTGCACCTCCTAGTCGCAAACCATTTCAACTCCCCCTCCCATTCCTCAGACGACATGTCAGTCCTGAGCCTCCTGCAGTGCCACAACGATGTTACCCAAAGGTTGCAGGAACAGCAACTCATATTCAGCTCGGGAACCTTGCAGCCCAATGGTATCAATGTGGACTTCACGAGCTTCAAAATCTCCCACCTCAAGCCCCACTCCCATCTCCTACCTACTAACCTCATCCCGCCCCCTTGACCTGTCCATCCTGCCTGGACTGACCTATCTCCTCCCATACCTCCCCACCTACACTCACCCTTACTGGCCCCATCCCCACCTCTTTGACCTGTATGTCTCCTCTCCACCCATCTTCTCTTCTATCCATCTTCTATCCACCTCCCCCTCTCTCCCTATTTATTTCAGGAACCCCCTTCCCCTCCCCCATTTCTGAAGAAGGGTCTGGGCCCGAAACGTTAGCTTTCCTGCTCCTCTGACGCTGCTTGGCCTGCTGTGTTCATCCAGCTCTACACCTTGTTATCTCAGATTCTCCAGCATCTGCAGTTCCTACTATCTCTGAATCAAGAGGAGAGTGGCCCTCTTTCAGAGAGACAGCATCAACACTAAGGGATGATTAGTCTCCATTTGCACCGTATCGTTCTTTAATTGCTTGCTGTTGCTCAGTCTTCCTCTTCCTTTGATGGATTATTGTGATAATTGCTCCTACTGCCTCTATTTGAAGAATGACTGCCTGCAATCAGGAAACTAATGAGTTGGACTCACATTTAGTTTACAGAGATATTGACTCATTCCACTGATAGTCGTTCAGAATTTAAAAGCCACATTGAATATTTGATTCGATCGCTCTAGTTGTCAATGCCTTTTAACAAGGACTTGGAGCCGGACGCTGGTCCTTTGAAGCTGCGTTTTTTTTAATTGAGTTCAGGGATGAGGAGCTTCAGTTAGATTGAGAAACTGAGCCATTTGATGTTCAAAATTATGAAAAGATTTTATAGAGCAAATAAAGAGAAATTGTTACCAGTGGCAGAGTGGTCAGCAGCCAGAGGACACAGATTTAAGCAACTGGCCAAAGAAGCAGAGGCAAGATAAGGGGAAAATGTTGGGGAACACTTTGTTGTGAGATAGAATGAAATGGGCAGAAGGGCAATAGATTCATTAATGATGTTCACTATGGAATTGATAAAGAATGTGAAAGAAATAGCTGAGGCAATGGGGTAAGAGTCATGGAATCATAGAATCACACAGTGCAGAAGAGGTCCTTCAGCCCATCAAGTCTGTACTAACAAAGCTACACAAAGTCTGTACTAGTCCCACCTTCCAACATTAGCCCACAGCCTTGAGTGTTATGACATTTCAAGTGATCAAAGAGTATGGGAGTGAAATTGATTAGATAGCTCTTCCGATGAGCTGGCACAGTCATGATGGATCAAATGGTCTCTTTTTGTGTATTAAGGTTATATGGATGGAATTTTTTAGTTTGAGGGTGGTGTGTTCACTAACACGTCATCCTCACCGCCAAGGAAAGCCATCAGACCATGCACCAATCAACTCATTAGGAACTGCCAGGTGAGCTTCTCAGCAAACCACAGGCCGAGCATCCCATGTCACTGGGAGCTGCCAGCCAATCATGAGGCCGGCACTGTCTCGGTCTTAAAGTCTACCAGTCCAGGCCTGCACCTCAGGGTATTCATGAGCAAGAAGCAAATTCCTTCTTATATGGGGCAGGGTATCTGGGCAGCCAGGGACAAGAGTGGGGAACTGGCTTTCATAAACCACACTTTTGCCCCCAGTTGTGTCACCAGTTATCCCCAGATTAGGCCAAGGAGGATCCTCCTCCTCCGCCAAAACAAACCCAGCAGCCAGGTGACCATGCTTTCCCAGCTGGGAAAGTCACCACTTTTCTCACTTATCATGTCATCAGGGAGGTGGTGAGTTGAGACCCTTAGATTGCCCTTAATTGGCCACTTAATGGCCTTAATTGGCAGCAGGTCAAGAAAGTCACCATGGAGCTTCTCACCCACAAAAGTCACCACAAATCATATTCAGCCTGGGAACCCTGCAGCCCAATGGTATCAATGTGGATTTCACAAGCTTCAAAATCTCCCCTCCCCCAACTGCATCCCAAAACCAGCCCAGCTCATCTCCACCTCCCTAACCTGTTTTTCCTCTCACCTATCCCCTCCTCCCACCTCAAGCCACACCCCCATCTCCTATCTACTAACATCATCCCACCCCCTTGACCTGTCCGTCCTCCCTGGACTGACCTATCTCCTCCCTACCCCCCCACCTACACTCACCTTTACTGGCTCCATCCCCGCCTCTTCGACTTGTCTGCCTCCTCTCCACCTATCCTCTCCTCTATCCATCCTCTATCCGCACCCCCCTCTCTCCCTATTTATTTCAGAACCCTCTTCCCCTCCCCCATTTCTGATGAAAGGTCTAGGCCCGAAACGTCAAGTTTTCCTGCTCCTATGATGCTGCTTGGCCTGCTGTGTTCATCCAGCCCCACGCCTTGTTATCTCGGATTCTCCAGCATCTGCAGTACCTTTTGTCTCCCCCTCCAATAATAGTCTGTTTTTCTCCCGCACTCGCTGCTGATTAGCTCACCAGCCAACCTATCAGCATTAAACACAAAGGAGTGCCAGCCTGTGATTAGAGGAGCATCACAAAGGTATCTGATGGCATTAAGAGGCTGGGGCTGGTGCTGGGGTGCATGAGATGAAGCAGGAAGCTACAAAGGGGGTGAGGAGGGCGTGGGGAGGAGGCTTCAAGGAGGGTGAGGAGGGTGTGGGTAGAGAGGCTACAAGGGGAATGGGGAGAGAGGCTACAAGTGAAGTAAGAACACAGGCTACAAGGGGTATGAGGAGGGACTGGATGACTGCAGATGGTTGCTGCAAGGGGTGTAGAGAGATTATGGATTGGGAGGCTGCAAGGGGAGTGAGGAGGGAGTAGGAAAGGGCTGCAAGGGAGAGAGATGGAGAGATTGCAAGGGGACTGTAGAAGTGGATGGGCAGAGGAAGGCTGTAAGGTGGGTAATGGGAGTTTGCAAAGAACAGGGAAAATAGTTTTAAACATGTCAACAAAAGCAAAGGTGGGAGATAGAATACAAAGGTGCTGCTTTGGTTAGAAGACGCAAATGTGGAACACAGAGGCCAGCATAGGTTATTTCATTCATTCATTCATTCAGGTAGGCTGAATGGTCTGTTTCTGTGCTGTTGACTTGACATAATTCTTTGTAATCCCACCATAATTTTTTAAAATTTTTTTCATTAGATTTAGTCAAGGCCAGCTTTTATTATTGTTCTTTTAATTAACGTAGAGTCATAGAGCCATAAAGGACAGAAACAGAGCCTCCAGTCCAACTCAACCATGCCAACCAGGTTTCCCAAACCTAACTAGTCCCACTTGCCTGCATTTGGCCCATATCCTTCAAAACCTTTCCTATTCATGTACCTATCCAAACGTCTTTTAAATATTATAACCACACCCGCATCTACCACAAATCTGGCAGTTCATTCCACATAAGAATCACCCTCTGTGTGAAAACGTTGGCCCTCAGGTCCCTTTAAACCTTTCCCCTCTCAACTTAAAACTATGCCCCCTAGTTTTGAATTCCTCTACCCTAGGGAAAAGACTTTTGCTTTTCACCTTATCTATGCGCCTGATATAAACCTCTATAAGGTCACCCCTCAATCTCCTACGCTCCAGGGATAAAGTCCCACCTATTTAGCCTGTCCTTTTAATTCAAAGCCTTCAGTCCTGGTAATATCCTGGTAAATTTTTTCTGCACACCTTCCAATTTAATAACATCCCTGCTATAACAGGGCAATCAGAACTGTAAGCTATGCTCCAAAAGTGGCCTCACCAACGTCGTGTACAGTCATAACATGATGTCCCAGCCCCTAAACATAATGCTCTGACCAATGAAAGTAAGCTTGTCAAACACCTTCTTTACCACTCTGTCTACCTATGGCACCACTTTCAAGGAACTATGTAACCTCCTAGGTCTTTCTGTTCACACTCCCTGAGGTCCCACCATTAACTGTGAAAGTCCTATCCTGGCTCATCTTACTTTGCAAAACCTCACATTTATCTAAGTTAAACTCCACATGCAACTCCTCAGCCCACTGTCTCAGCTGGTTAAGATCCCATTGTACTCTTATGTAACCTTCTTCACCGTCTACTATACCATCAATTTTGGTGTCATCCACAAGCCTGATTAACTATGCTTCCTAAATTCTCAGCCACATTATTGATGTGAATGAGAAACAACAGTGGGCCCAGCACCGATCCCTACAGAATGCGGCTGGTCACAGGCCTCCGGTCTGAAAAACAACCCTCTACATCACCCTCTGTCTCTGACTTAAAGCCAATTTTGTATTCAATTAGCTAGCTCTCCCTGGATCCCATGTGATCTAACTTTACTAACTAGTCCTCCATGCAGAACCTTAACAAAGGCCTTTGAGAAGGTGATGGTGACTCATCATCTTGAACTGCTGCAGCCCATGCAGTGTAGGCAGGCCCCCAGGCTCAAAAGGGTCATTAGGGATGGCAATAAATATTGGCATAGCCAACAACACCCACATCCCGTCAATGAATAAAAAAAAGTATCTTTCTTCCATTGTATCAATTGATAGGCAGAGAGTGAATTCCTCCAATTCCCTGTCCATGATTCAACATCAAAAGCAAATGGTAAAGATGGTTTTAAAGCTAAATAATTGAAAGGATTGGAAGCTGAGTTTGAGGGGGTGTGGAGACGGTGTCTCTTTCTCTCATAGGCGGGACTTGGTGTAATTTAACACTTTTATCACTCATCTTCTAGTCATAGTTGTATCATGATGCAGCACAACAGAGACTATTGAGCCCATTAGTGTGGAGCTGGAGGAACACAGCAGGCCAGGCAGTGTCAGAGGAGCAGAAAAGTTGACGTTTTGGGTATTTTTCTGAAGAAGGGTCCTGACCCAAAGCGTTAACTTTCCTGCTCCTCTGATGCTGCCTGGCCTGCTGTTTTCCTCCAGCTCCACACTGTTATCTCTGACTCCAGCATTGGCAGTTCTTACTATCCCATTTAGCACATTCCCTGGTTATAGGGTCAAAGAGTCATACAATATGGAAACAACAAGTCCATGACCCAAACTAAACTAGTCTGATCTGCCTGCATTTGGCCCGTATCCCTTCAAACATTTCTTATTAATGTATTTATTCGAATGTCTTTTAAAAGTTTTAATTGCACCCGCATCCACCACTTCCTCTGGAAGTGCATTCCACACACAAACCACTCTCTGTGTAAAAAAATTACCCCTCGTATCTTTTTTAAATCTTTCTCCTCTCACCTTAAAAATATGCCATCTAGTCTTGAACTCCCCTACCCTAGCAAAGAGACACTTTGCCATTCGCCTTATCTACATTCCTCATGATTTTATGAGGTCACCCCTCAAACTCCTAGGCGTCAGTGAAAAAAAGTCCCAGCCTATCCGACCTCTCCTTATAACTCAAATCCTTCATTTCCAGCAACATTCTGGTAAATCTTTTCTGAACCTTGCCCAGCTTGGTAATGTAGTAAAAACCCAAAGAGCTGCAGATGCTGTAAATCAGGATCAAAAACAGAAGTTGCTGCAAAAGCACGGCAGGTTTGGCAGCGTCAGTGAAGAAAAAATCAGAGTTAACATTTCGGATCCGGTGACTCTTCCTCAGAACATTTTCAGAGCTTTTCCAGCAACTTCTGTTGATAATAGGCCAGTCCTACAAATTGCTATGACGTTAGATGACCAAAAGTGGGAACATTTTGTCTTCTGTCTTCCTTTTGCAAACAAGTGAAGAGGTTTGACATTGACCCTGTGTACTCCCTATAACAACCGCACTTATAGTTACTCAAAGATGCACAGTTGATGTGTGACTATACTGGAGACCTTTCCTGATATTGTGTACTCTGTTAAGGTTGTCCCAGTGCTAGCATTTGCCACCTGCTGAGCTCTATTTCGTGACGATCTTGCGTTCATCAGCTTCGTCACCAAATACACCAAGCTGCTTGTGAACATCTTTAGCTTAATTCATGTTATTTCTAGTTAAAACTCCTATTTTAAAATATAGGACAACATTAACTGCTGGCATTTTGTAAACGTCATGTCCTCTGTTTACAGGATGAGTCAGTCTAAGGTTAGTGTGGATCATCAGTAACTTAAGAACTGTTTGTTCATTCCTTCGTAGTTTTGAACATATTAAAGTCTGGCAGAGAAATGAATACTTCACCCATCATCCATCAATCTTGCACCATCCAGTTTCATTAACTTTACCCACTGCCACCTGTTAATCCTATATCCCTATCTCCTGTAAGCATCAGATTGTCACTTAAATCTTTGCAACAGCCAACTTCTCTTTCCAATTGATATTGGTCTTAACTCATCAGTCACTGCCAAATCAATACCTTCTCTGGAACTCTGGAAAGTTTCGTCTTGGATGATTGATCAGAGCTGTTTTTCACTTCATTTTCTAACTGGTTTCTTCAACGGTCAGCCTTCCTCCCTGTCTTGAATTCTCTCCACTTCTGACACTATGCAATATTTCACCCTCACTCTGCAGATTCCCCTAAAGGTGCGAGATTTTAAAATGGTCCAACTAGCCTAAGCTCTGATTCAGAATGCAGAGTCCCCATGTACATTTCAGCCCCATTCCAACCACGGAGAGTCATAGAGTCATACAGCACAGAAACTGACCCTACCATCCAACCAGGCCACACCGGCCATAACCCCAAACTAATCTAGTCCCACCTACCTGCACTTGGCCCATATCCCTCCGCACATTTCTTATTCATGAACTTATCCAAATGTATTTTAAACATTGGAACTGTACCCACGTCCATCACTTCCTCTGAAGCTTCATTCCACACACAAACCACACACTGTGTAAAAAAAATTGCCCCTCATGTCTCTTTTAAATATTTCTTCTCTCATCTTAAAAATATGTCCCTGATCTTGGAATCTCCTACCCTAGGGAAAAAACACTTGTCATTTACCTTATCCACACCCCTCATGATTTTATAAACCTCTATAAGGTCAGCTCTCAGCCTCCTCTGCTCCAGTGAAAAAAGAGTCTCAGCCTATCCAGCCTCTCCTCATAACTGAAAACCTCCATTCCTGGCAACATCCTGGTGAAACTTTTCAGAACTCTCTCTAGCTTAATAATGTTCTTCCGATAACAGGGTGACCAGAACTGGAGACAGTGCCCCAGAGCAGGCCTCACCAACGTTGACACTCCTTTGCTACTGAGGGATCACTGGACTGAGGAGCGGTACAATCCAAAACCAACCAGAAAATGGGAATTTCACTAAACTTCTGCAAAACGAAGGTCCTCAGTCGACCAGCTCCAACAGCACAAGACCTCCCCCCATCAATTAAGATCAACAGTTCGATCTTGGAAAATGAGGACAAATCTCCATCTATTAGGAGCTTCCTCTCAATTAAACCACTGCAGGTTTCCTGGCCTCATGCTGAGTTTGTTGTGGACTCATTGATCACTCTTTCTTTCAAAATGCTTCAAATGCAGTCTGACCAGTGCCTTGTACAGTTTCAGTAGTACATCTTTGCCCTTGTATTCTAGTCCTCTTCAGAGGAAAGCTAACATTGCATTTGCCTTCCTAAATGCCAGCTGATTTTAATGTTAATCTTAAAAGAATCCTGAACTAAGATCCCTATTCCCTTTGTGCTTCAGATTTCTGAAGCCTTTCCCTGTTTAGAAAATCATTCATGTCTCTATTCTTCCTACCAAAGTGCATAACCTCATACTTTCTCACATTGTGTTCCATCTGCTACCTCTTTGTCTCTTCCTAGCCTGTCCAAGACCTTCTGCAGCCTGCCCACTTCCTCAACAATACCTGTCCCTTCACCAGCTATGTGTCACATGAAAACTTAGCAACAATGTGTTCAGTTCCTTCATCCAGATTGTTAATGTATAGCATGAATAGTTGTGGCCCCAGCACTAAGCCCTGCAAAAGTCCACTAATCACCAGCTACCATCCTGTAAAAGACCTATTTATCCCTATTCTCTGCTTTCTGCCAGACAGCCAATCCCCTATCCATGCCAGTGCCTTGCACTTAACATCATGGGCTTGTATCTTATTTAGCAGCCTCCTGTGCAGCGCCTTCTGGAAATCATAACATCCACTAGCTCTCCTTAGTCTAACTTACTAATTACCTTGACAAAGAATTCTGACAGATTTGTCAGACATGACCTCCTTTTGATGAGGTCATGCTGACTCAGACCTATTTTACCACGCACTTCCAGGTACCCTGCAATCTCATCCTTAATAATGGACCCTAAAATCTTAACAACAACCAACAACTGACTAACTGGTGTATAGTTTCCTGTCTGAATACTCCCCACTTGCATGGATGGGTGCAGCTCCAACATCACTCAAGAAGCTTAAAACTATCAAGAGCAAAGCAGTCTTCTTGATTGGCTGTTAAACCACCACCTTCAGCATTTAGACAGTCACTTCATCACCACACACACAGACACACACACACACACACACACACACACTGCCAGCAGGATGTGGATGCTTTGGAGATGGTACAGAAATGGTTTACAAGGATGTTCATAGATAGTAAGTACTGCAGGTTCTGGAGTCAGAGATAACGCAGTGTGAAGCTGGAGGAACACAGCAGGCCAGGCAGTGACAGAGGAGCAGGAAAGTTGACCTTTCAGAAGGGTCCCAACCCGAAACACCAACTCCTTTACGAGGATGTTGCCTGGAATGGGGTATTTTAGCTATGAGGAAAGGTGGGCTAAACTGGTTGTCTTTTCAATCGAACACAGGAGGTGGAGGTGGAGGGGTGATCTTAGATGCTTATAAGATTGTGAATGGCATGAATAGAGTGGAAAGTATGAGGCTTTTTCCCAGAATGGAGAAGTCAATTACTAGGGCACGCAGGTGCGAGGGAAGAGTTTAAAAGAGATGTGAGAGGCAAATTTTTTCACACAAAGGGTAGTGGGTGCCTGGAACATGTTGCCAGAGAAAGTGGTGGAAGCAGACACAATAGGAGCATTCAAGGGACACTTGGACGAATACATGAATAGGAAGGGAAGAGAGGGATACGGATCCTGTAAGTGAAGACAGTTTTAGGATAGAAGGGAAAAATCTGTCGGTGCAGGAAGGCTGAAGGGCCTTTTCCTGTGCAATATTGTTTCTGTTCTTTGGTCACACTTGCAAGCAGATGAACAGAAACACGAGCCAACACGTACAGGTAAAGATATCCATCCAAGCGGACATACATATGTCAACACCAAAGACATCATATAGAAACTCACACAGACTCACATAACGACACACACCCACAATAGCACAGATTCATTCAAACACATCACCCCCAAATTTAACTCGACAAGTGGATGTATTTTGAATAGATTAATATCCCATACCCACAAAAATATACACAGCCACGCGCAGGTAACGTCACTCAGACCCACACGCACACAGATACACACCCACTTCTCCAATGAGCCTGAGCAGACTCGAGTGAGCCCTTACTTACTTTTCTGGGGTGAGCACTGGACCCAGAATCGGCAGCTGCTACATCAGCAGAGGCGACATTGGTGAGGTAGGCCCAGCGGTGAAAGATGGTGTCTGAGGATTGGCGACTTCCACCTGTACACAACTGTGTGGGGTGTGTGTGTGTGTGTGTGTGTGTGTGTGTGTGTGTGTGTGTGTGTG
>JAHRHZ010000251.1:46945715-46973762 GCA_024137785.1 Ginglymostoma cirratum
ACACACACACACACACACACACACACACACACACACACACACACACAGAAAACGAGAATACTCAGGCCCAGACATACAAATACACACCTAACACAAACCAACACACACAAAGACACACAGACCAATGTTCACACGGAGACCCACACACACACTCTCACACATGCAGACAGACCCACACACAGACTGACACAAGCATACAAAGCCACATACCCGCACACACGCACATATGCACACACATACACTTGCACCCGGAAACAGCTGAAGTTACACAGTCGCACAAACTCATTTTACCTTTACTACACATGTCTAAGCACAGGCACGCACTCACTGACAGACAAAGGTCATGACCACTCTCAATGAAGCATACAGAAATGTTCCCACCCAAAAACACGTAGATACAAATAGAATTGGACCTACACAGATATACCCACACACATTGCTCACCAAATGAGCAGTTACGCTCATCTGTATCCGCTATTCTATGAATAGCCTAAAGGGGGAGCACCAAACTAGAGCAGACTGAAATCTTCAATTTGTGATTAAGAAATGGAGCAAGAATCAGAAGTGGTCACCAAGTGGTTAATGTTCCTTTAGAGTGTCCCAAAGTGCAGTCACGTGGACTGAAAATCACAGGCATACAACAGAATATTTGTCACAACTGCCCCAGTCTGGAATCCAGCCCAGTGAGAGTGAAAACTGTGAAAGGATCTTTACCCTGTAGCTAACACTGTGATGTAGCTGACCTGGGAGTGTTTGACGGGAACAGTATAGAGGCAGATTTACTTTGTAGCTAACCCCAGGTCGTACTTGTCTTGAGTGTCTGATGGCAACTGTGTCAAGGAAGATGTGCTAAGCTGTAACTGTGTCTGTGTTGTACCTGTGCTGGGAGTGTTTGATGACACAGTGCAGTGGGAAAATATTCTTTATTTTGTTAGTTTCATGAGCACAGTATTTAATAAAAGGCTAAAAAGATAATGGACAGATTTCAAATCAGTCTTGAAAGGTCACACTCGCAGGAAAGTAAAATTAATTTTACTTATAACTTAGATTTTATAACTGGAGATCAGTAAAGGTCAGTAGGTGTTGGTCTTTCCCTGTTTGACTTGGCTGAATTAAATATTAACTTTACCAAACTTTTGTACTGCTGGTCTACATTTTCCATATCACCCAACAAAGAACTGCAGCCCTCTCAATTTCCCAGAACTTACAGGGTATATGAACTGAATAAACTCCGAAAGGTTGCAATGCTCTCCTTACAACTCCACTATCCCAGTTTCTCTCCCATCACCATCACACAGCATCTGTTTGCTCACCAGAGTTTTAAAATCTTTCTCTGTGGCTGTGGGCATCACTGGAACATATGCTCAAACCCGTGAGGAGAGATTGACTACGAAGATCCCAGCTCTAGCGAAATACATTCAATCACAGGGACCCATTCTCAGCAAATATAAGGACTACGTTCAGGCCTTGCACATTGATTTAGCCAGGAGTGTGGGGAGTCTATAGCACCCCATCGTTTTCTCCATGGCCAATAAGAGTCAGTCAGACAGAAAGTAAAAGCAAAATGCTGCAGATGTTGGAAATATGAAATGAATCCAGTAAATGCTGGTGAAACTCAGCAGGTCTGGCAGTAGCTGTGCAGGGAGAAGCAGAGTTAATGTTTCAAGACTGATTTGAAATTTCTTCAGAACAGTTCCAGCTCTTTCTGGCTTTATGCCATTCAAAAATCCCCTTTTCTCCTGTAGTATATCTTGTTGTGCTTGTTTGGAATTTGGCCTTCCTGCATTTTCCCTGACGGATGCTTCAACAACACATCTCTGTCTTCGGCAATAATTCTTCAAGTGTGAGGAGTGCAAACTGTTTTCCATGTCAGACAACAAAATTATTTGACATTTAGGGTTTTTTTTCTGTGAATGTTGTTTCAAATATTAACATTCAAGTGTAGCAAGGTTTGTTTGTTGCAACTGCCTCAGGAGAAAATGTATGAAAGAGCAATTTTTTTATTGAAACTACTTTCAATACAGGCAGCATGTCCCTGGAGTTTTCAACAGTCATCGTGGCCTGCAGTTTGAGAAAATGGTGAAAAATACATGGCTGTGTTGATTAATTATAGAATCCCTACTGTGTGGAAGCAGGCCCTTCAGCCCATGGAGTCCAGACTGCCCCTGAAAAGAGCATCCTATCCAGACCCACCTGCCCATCCTGACCCATCCCTGTAACCCTGCATTTTCCCATGGTTAACCCACCTAGCCTGCACATCCCTGGACACTTTGCACAATTTCCATGCCCAAATCACCTAACCTGCACATCTTTGGACTGTAAGAGGAAACCAGAACATTGGGAGGAAACCTCCAGCTGACACGGGGAGAATGTGCGAGCTCCACACACACAGTCACCCTAGGATGGAATCGAACCCAGGTCCCTGGTGTTGTGAGGAAGCATTGCTAACCACTGAGCCACTGTGTCAGGCAAATTAATTTAACTAATTCAATTAAATTAATTTAATTTAAAATTTTCAAGTACAAACCAAAGAACGTCCTGGTCAAATGTCCAACTCCTTCAGGAGGCACCTTTCTGACTTCTGTGAGAATCGAAGTTGATGGGCATTTTGTCCATGTTGTTAGTCAGCAAACAGGCAGAAATTAAAAAGCAATACCTTGATGTGAGCTAGGACATAGCTACAGAGTTTCAGAAAAGTTCAACATCCTGGAAGCTGGGAGATAGAAGTTCAGTCAGGATAGCACTGGATTAGTCCTGTTTGATCCTGTTACAGCCTGAGTACCACAAGTTCATTGACCAACGTTATGCACCAGACCAACCCCCTTCAAAATAAGCTAAGGAGATAGTCTAGGCCCTAACTTTTTCTTATTTTAAAGGCACGTGTAAGGTGTTACATTCCAGATGCAACTCAATTCGTCAAACTACTCAATGTTAAGCAAAGCACATTTTATTTTTACCCTACCATTAAAACAAAGACAAAATAAAAATTATAGAAAAAAATTGGCTTAACTGGAACTCTTTTGAAATGCTTAAAATAATAGATGTATTAACTACTATTAATTAACTGCTCCAATACAGTGACATCCCATAAACATACCCTGACAAAGGTAAATTCAGTAAAATAGATTGTCTGACATGAAATTCTAGCAGCAGGGAGACAACTCCAGCTTTTAACTGTCACAGAGAGAGGAAAAAGAGCTTCCACATCTAGCTTCAAGACCCTTGCCAATGCTGAAAGTTAAAACTAAAAGTCCTGGCTCTGGAGGAGCTTGACCCCACCCATTCAGGCTGTTTCTATTGTTTCAGACTCAACTAAAACCCCAAGACCTCGTAAGCAGTTTATTGGCTTTGAGCAGACTGCTCATCGCCTTTGTCTCAATCTTATTTCATAAAACAAATGACCAAGTACACCTCTTAGAGAGATAATATCACCACACTGAACATTGTTTTATAATCCTATATGCATCAATTCTTGATGAATAAAATTTTGAAAATAATTCACCTAGACAATTCAGATACGCTCTACTTTGTTTTGTTGTGAGTCGAGCCCACTAACAAGGCTCATGGCAAAGCATCCTGCTCAATCCCACTGCCAATTTCAACCTACCTGATCTGGCTTGACCCTAAACACACTCAGACCAAACCACCTGACTTGACATATCAAAAATCTAACAGGGTCACAGCTCCAAGCATGTCATATTGAGGTACTTTTTCAGTAATGTCAGAGCAGTATTTATAATTTATTCACTCATAGGACATGGGCAGTATTCCTAGCTTCTAATAACAGAGTGTGGAGCTGGAGGATTACAGCAGGCCAGGCAGCGTGAGAGGAGCAGGAAAGCTGACATTTTGGGTCGGAACCCTTCTTCAGAAATGGGGGAGGGGGAAGGGAGCTCGGAAACAAATAGAGAGAGGAGGGGTTGGGCTGGGGAAGGTAGGTGGGATGTCATTAGGTGAATGCAGGTAGGGAGTGGTGGGGATTGGTCAGTGAGGTGGGAGGAGCAGATAGGTGGGAGAGAAGACGGACAGGTCAAGGAGGCAGGGATGAGAGGGAGGGTTGGTCATGGAATGAGGCCGGGGGTCGGGAGATTTTGAAACATTCCTAGCCTCTGACCTGCTCTTGTAGCCATTGTGTTTTTACGGCGAGACCAGTTCAGTTTCTGGTCAATGGTAACCTCAAGAATATTGATAGTCGGGGAGTCGATGATGGTAACAGCAGTGGACGGTGGTTAGATTTTCTCGTATTGGAGATGGTCATTCCATGGTATTTGTGTGCATCAATGTTACTTGCCGCTTGTCAGCCCAAACCTGGATATTGTCCAGGTCTTGTTGCATTTGAACGTGGGCTGCTTCAGTATCTGAGGAGCTGCAAATGGTGCTGAACGCTGTGCGATCATTAGTGAACATTCCCACTGCTGACCTTATGATAGAAGGAAAGTCATTGCTGAAGTGCCTGAACATGGTTGGGATCTAGGACCAGGGTGGAAACAAATGGGAAGTGACTGTGGCTTTTATGCATTACACCTAATGCTCCACTATTCCAAGGAAGTAACTCTGAAAACTATTAATCAATTGACAGACTGCAGCCAATTTCCAGGCTAAATTTGACCAGTTGATAACCAAAAACAAAAACTAGTTCACAGGTAATTTGGAAACTGCTGAAACTGGGAACCTACTTTGCAAGGTTTTTTTTAAATTCCCTTTAATTTTTTCATGGGTTGTATGCATTGTTGCCAATCCCTTATTGCCTGTGAACTGAATGGTTTACTAAGTCATTACAGAGACCTAGTTAAGATTCAATCATAATGTTGGAGACCAGGTAAGAACAGCAGATTTCTTCTGCTAAAGGACATTGGTGAACCAGATGGCTTTTTTGTGGCAATTTCATTGCTGGGACTAGCTTTCAATTCCAGCATTATTTGTTGAATTTAAATTTTGTGACTGGATTAAAGCCCAGAGTATTGACCTGGACACGTGGATTAATGTCCCACTGACATGATTACTGCGCCACCATTCTGTTGTGTATTACCCTCCCTGGATCAACACAGAATGAACATAATGACTATAGCCTGTGCTGTTACTGCAATCTACTTCTTTATTTATCACACAGTCAGTTTAACACTGCAGTGGCATAAGATTCTATCAGGTCAGAAACAAAACAGCATCAGACTCACTCCTGAGACTCAGTTATTACATGTCCTGGTGATGGAGAGCCAGCCAGTCTATAGTCACTCAGCTCAATCTGTCTATCTTTTCTGAACTCTGAGCTCAGAGTCCCGCTTCTGAGATGGTTGTTCCTGAATCACACTGCCGATATCTTCAAAACATTTATTTTATTTTGTTTTCTCTTGAAAGTTTCACAAAGCTTGACTCCTGCCCAGGACCCCTGTGACTCTAAGATCATCCATCCAAGAGTCAGAATGACAATATACATCTGTTTCAATGACCTCTCTTCTGTCTTTAATTGAGTCATAGAGTCACAGAGCTGTACAGCACAGAAACAGACGCTTCAGTCCAACTTGTCCAGGCCTATTAGAAATCCTAAATTAACCTAGTCCCATTTTCCAGCATTTGGCCTATACCCCTATAAACCCTTCCCACTCATATACCCATCCAGATGCCTTTTCAGTGTTATAATTGTACCAGCCTTCACCACTTCCTCTAGCAACTTGTACCATACACACACCACCCTCTGCTTGGAAAAACTGCCCCCTAGGTCCCATTTAAATCTTTCCACTCTCACCTTAAACCTGTACCCTATAGTTTTGGACTCCTCTACCCTGGGAAAATGACCTTGGCTATTCACCTTATTCGTGCCCCTCATGATTTTATAAACCTCTATAAAGTCACACCTCAGCCTCCAACACTCCAAAGAAAGCAGATCCAGCCTACTCAGCCTCTCCCTGTAGCTCAAACGCTCCAACCTTGGCAACATCCTTGTAAATATCTCCGGCACCCTTTCAAGTTTCACAACATCTTTCCTGTAGCAGGGAGACCAGAACTGAAAGCAGTATCCTAAAAGTGACCTAACCAAGGTCCTGTAGAGCTGAAACATGACTTCCCAGCTCTTATACTCAATGCACTGACCAATGAAGGTAAGCATCTCCTCTATCCATCCTCTATCCGCCTCCCCCTCTCTCCCTATTTATTTCAGAACTCTCTTCCCCGCCCCCATTTCTGATGAAGTGTCTAGGCCCGAAACGTCAAGTTTTCCTGCTCCTATGATGCTGCTTGACCTGCTGTGTTCATCCAGCCCCATGCTTGTTATCTCTGTCTACCTATGACTCCACTTCCAAAGAACTGTGAACCTGCACTCCAAGGTCTCTTTGCTTGGCAATACCTCCCAGGACTTTACCATTAAGTGTATAAGTCCTGCCCTGGTTTGCCTTTCCGTAACATACCTTGATAACTAAGAAGATTAAGAAGTGTTATAGCAGCCCTTATCACCAGATTCCTGTTTGGTCCTGCCTTGCACAATAGGCTATGGTTCCTGTGAAATTGGCCACTGTTTTTTGCCATCACCCTAGTGGAGATTTAACTGTTAACCACACTGTTACAGTATAGGAATTAAGATGCAGCCACTCAGCTACAATTCCAATTCCATTTCAGCGCTAATCTCCACCCCCTGATTGGTAACTTCCTGCTCCCATCCCTACCCCACAGGCCACGGCCCTGAATTATGGTGCAGCTGATTGGCTGACAATCACATGAATGAATGTGTGGAGTCAGATATCCCACCTCTGAGCAGAAATCCCACTGTCTTCAGTTGGCCCAAATCTGGAAAAAGAGTGTGGAATGAAAAACTAACCAATTGTAATAAAAACATCTGGTTAAATAATATCCTTTCAGGATTGAAATCTGCTCTCCTTACTTGATCTGGCCATGTGTCTCCACAGCGATGTGGTTAACTGCTCTCTGTGTAACAGGATTGTGCCCCAGGTTTCCCTCTTATGCTACTTGAATTAAGACTGTTAGAATCTCTTCTTAATTGCTCTTAAAAGCCACAATCAATATTCCTAGTATGCCACAAAATTCAGCTGGTACCAAATTGTTATGTTTATTTTTGCAATACAACTTAATTTGTTTGATGCTGGGAAGAGGAAAGTGTTTCCACTGTTTGCTGGATTTGGATTCAGAGTCCTTTCAGCAACATGTCCTCCTATCCCGACACAAGCATCATTCACCTGGCCAAAATAGACTATCACTGCTAGTCAGGAGCTTGCTTGTTGTGCTTTCAAATTGATCAATCAACTCTTCAGATCTGTTCCTGTACTATTAAACCAAATGTATCAATGAGTTGACGACGTCGGAGCTGTGGGATTGCTAGTTGTACTCTGAGACTGGGAGCTGGGTTAGTGCAGGCAACATTTCACATTTAAGTAGCACCTTTAAGGTGATGAAACATCCCAAGGTGCCTCACAGGAGCAATATCAATCAAATTTGGACACTGAGCCGCATAGGTAGTTGTTCAGGACAGCTAAAACCCTTCAGGTAGACTTAAGTCTTAAAGCGAGGGAGAGATGCCAAAAAGCAAAGAGATTTAGGGAGGGAGTTCCAGAGCCCAGAAACTAGTGTTGCTAGTGCTGGAATTAATTCAAATCAGGGATATTCAAGAGGCCAGAATTGAAGGAAGTGCCAGAGTGTTGCAGGACTGGAGGAGATTGTGGTGACAGAGAGGGGAAGGGCTATGAAGTGATTTGTTGCAAGGATGTGTTTTTGAAAGGCGGACGTGAGCTGCTACAGTTCAGAAAGCACGGGGTTGATGGATGAGCAGGATGTGATGTGCACACAGAGCTGGTTTCTGACGACTCTTCATCACCCTTTATTGGTGCCAAGGAACCTACCACTTTCATTCTCTGACTCTGTGGTTGCCCTGAAATCCATCAGCATCCCTCCAGACTGGGGGTGAATCCGAACTACCAATCGGTGTGGGGGGATTTTAAGGGAGAGAGGGTGAGAGGTGACCTAGTTTTGGCAGCAGTGACGTCTTGTTAGAAATTTAGAGAATCTGGTATATCAGTTGCAATCAGACGCAGAGAAATTGTGATAATATCACTGGGGAGAGCAATGGCCTAGTGGTATTATCACTGGACTGTTAATCCAGTGACCCAGATAATGTTCCGGTGACCTGGGTTCAAATCCCACGATGGCAGATGGTGGATCTAATGATGACTGTGAATCTATTGTCAATTGTTGGAAAAACCCATCTGGTCCACTAATGTCCTTCAGGGAAGGAAAATGCCATCCTTACCTGGTCTGGCCTACATGTGACTCCAGATCCACAGCAATGTGGTTGACTCTCAACTGACAATTAACAATTTGGCAAGCCAGTGACACCCTCATCCTGTGAATGAATTTAAAAAATTCCAGGCAAATGGCCTAATGGCGGATGGTGGAATTAATAAGGTGCATTGAATTAACAAATTAATTGAATTAAAATTCAATAAGAGACAGGGTGTGAAATGAAAAACTAGACAACACCACAATCCAAGGATAGGCCAAACAGAGACAAGCACGGGAATTCCTAGAGGCCTGGTTCTCCACCAAGAGGGCCATCAACAGACATATAGAGCTAGGGCCTGTATATACACCACTGTGAAGGAAAACCGGAAATGAAGTAATAAAATCCAACGGACCCTAGAATTTAAATACCAAGTTGGTAAACACAACGGCACTTCATCAGAGGCTGCACTGGTGATGTTACCCAGCAGGGCAATGAAACGTCTGCGAACTAACGAACCAGATCGGCGAGCCAACCAACCACAACATCCACAACCCGAGCTACAGATCTACTCAAGAACACTAGCCAATTGTAATACAAACATCTGGTTAAATAACATTCTTTCAGGAAGGAAATCTGCTGTTCTGACATGGTCGG
Source organism: Ginglymostoma cirratum (assembly GCA_024137785.1). Taxonomy (NCBI): domain Eukaryota; kingdom Metazoa; phylum Chordata; class Chondrichthyes; order Orectolobiformes; family Ginglymostomatidae; genus Ginglymostoma; species Ginglymostoma cirratum. The sequence continues at coordinate 46,954,594 of JAHRHZ010000251.1, forward strand.
GCCACGTATCTCCACCACGATGTGGTTAACTGCTCTCTGTGTAATCTGGGAAGTGCAATAAATGCTGGCCCAGCTATGGATACCAACGTATGAATAAATAAATAGGAGACAGCCCCATTTTGGCACTTGCTATGACCTGGTGCTGCATTTTGTCAGCAAAGGGGCCCTTGCGGTGGCTGGCATCTAAGAGCAGTGCTCAGTCCTCAAAACCTGGTGCTCTCCAAGAGCTGGCACATGTCTTAGCGACACAGGGGACAAGGACACCGGACCCCTGCCAATAGATGAGGGAGGAGTCAGAGTGTATCGGTGGAACCATTGCTGCAGGAGTGGCCAATTTCACTAAAGCCCCTCTTGGAGTAAACAGAAATAAGGGCTGGCCTCAAATCCCAAAACACCCTCATGCACTAGAATCTTCTGGGATGGTCATAGCCCCTTCACATGGTAGTGGGCCTCTGGATATTGAGTATAGGAGTTGGGAGGTCATGTTGCGGATGTGCAGGATATTGTTGAGGCCAGTTTTGGAATACTGCGTGCTAATTGTGGTCTCCCTGCTATAGGAAGGATGTTGTGACACTTGAAAGGGTTCAGAAAAGATTTACAAGGATGCTGCCAGGGTTTGAGCTAGAGGCAGAGGCTGAATAGACTGGGTCTATTTTCCCTGGAGAGTCAGAGGATGAGGGGTGACTTTTTAGAGGTTGATAAAGTTGTGTGGGGCATGGATAGGGTAAATAGTTAAGGTTTCTTTTTCCACAGGGTAGGTGAGTTAAAAAGCGGAAGGCATAGGTTTAAGGTGAAGAGGAAAGATTTAAAAAGGACCTGAGGGGTAACTTTTTCACGCAGAGTGTGTGCATGGAATGAGCTGCCAGATGAAGTGGTGGAGGCTGGTACAATTACAACATTTAAAAGGCATCTGGATGGTTATATGAATAGGAAGGGTTTAGAGAGATATTGGCCAAATGCTGGCAAATGGGACTAGATTAATTTAAGATGTCTGGTCGGCATGGACGAGTTAAACCAAAGGTTCTGTTTCCGTGCTGTATAATTCTATGACTTAGGAAGATGCCCATGGATGTTTTAGCAGCCCTTAAGGTCACTCACTTGCCCTCCCCCTGCCCCCCCCACCCCCCCACCCCCGCAATGGGTTACCAGGTTCCCTTCCTCTGGCAATGTGCCATAGTGTTGAGGCAATGGGACTGACACCATTTCCAACACAATGACAGCCTTGTCACCTCCTAATCCAACTCCAGTGGGCCACAAATTGTCCAATTTGTCCGTATGTCCCCGAACCCATGCTGGGTGTTCAGGAGTTGGGAGGTTCTTTGGCTTTGGCACTCTTTCCTGGAGCTAACAGTGATGGTTTCTGAAGTCCCCTTGCCTGCCCAATCTTCCTGGAGATGACCAAACAACATGCCAACTCCACGCTCACTGTGGATTTGGTGACAGTTGTCAGATTACTAAGGCAGGACCACCGATCATAGCAGCCCTACATGCTGCTGATGCAGGTAAGAGACCACAACAGCACCTCAACTTGGAGAAAACCAAGGATGAAAGGTTCTACAATTTTAAATATTAAGCCTGGCCGCAGCTGCAGGACCATCATTGTGAAAGAGCAGACCCTCCACAGAGTAACCAGCTGCTCTAATCCTCTGACTGAGTTGAATCTCAGATTGGGCTGGGGCCCAGATTTAAAAGAGGTGCTTCCCCTGACAGGGGGATAGTCATTCATTTGCTTTCAATTGGCCATCCATTTGAGCATAGTTAGCTATCGAATGCAATCAGACAAGTAGCCAGAACTGCCCTCAACTAGTTTATTCTGAGGCAGGAATGCAGCAGAAACCAGCTCCAACTCAAGGTTTTATCAATTCACACTTGGTGCCGATGTCAAACTGGCTCTGCAGGTCTGGAAAATTCAGCCCTTTGTCCATATGTGCGAGTGTTTCTCTATCTCTTTCTCCATCTGCGCCTGTCCATCTGTCTGTCTGTGTCTCGATTGATAAAAGTTTCTCTGTTTCTCTATAATATTTGTCTGTGTTTCTTTGTGTCTAACCTTGAGTGCCTATCTCTTCCTTTCTCTTCATTTGATTCCCTGTATCCTGGGAGTGGTTCCCTCGGCTCGTCAACTATCTGAGAATATGTCATTCCTTTCACCCTTTATGTGTGTCTCTGTATATCTATGTGCAATAAAATATGGGCAGTTGACAGCCCTAGTGGTATTATTGCTGGACTATTAATCTAGAGATTCAGGTAATGTCCTGGAGACCCAGGTTTGAATCCTCCCATAGAAAGATGATGGAATTAGAATTCAATAAAATTCTGAAGAAGGTGTGGATTGGAATTGTTAACTCTGTTTATGAGGATCTTGTGCACAGATCCCTGAAAGTGCCGGGACAGGTTGATAGGGTAGTTAAGAAGGCTTATGGGGAACTTGTCTTTATCCAACTTGGTGTAGGTTCTAAAAGCAGGGAGGTTATGTTGGAGCTGTACAAAACCTTTGTTGGGCCACAGCTAGAGTACTGTGTGCAGTCCTGGTGACCACACTATAGGAAGGATGTGATTGTACTGGGAGGAGTGCAGAGGAGATTTATCAGGATGTTCCCTGGGATGGAGCATCCCAGCTATCACGAGAGACTGGATAAGCTCAGGTTGTTTTTTTCAGAGCAGAGAAGGCTGAGGGGGTCTAACTGATAGAAGTATTTAAGATTACGAGGGTCATAATCTTCTCCGCCATCATTGAGGATGGGGATATTTGTGGAGCCTCCTTCTCCAGTGACTTGTTTAATTGTCCATCATGACTGGATGGAGTAGGACTGCAGAACTTCGTTTCTCATCCGCTGATCATGGAATTGCTTAGCCCTGTCTATCACATGCTGCTAATGCTGTTTGGTACGCAATTAGCCCCATCTGGTAACTTCACCACGTTGACACCTCATTTTTAGGTCTGCCTGGTACTGCTCCTGGCATGTCCTCCTGCACTCTGCATTGAGTCTGATTTGATCCCCTAGCTTGATGGTAATGGTGGGCGTTATACCGGGCCATGAGCTTACAGATTGTGCCAGAATACAATTCTGCTGCTGCTGATGGCCCACAGCGCCTCCTGGATTCCCAGTCTTGAGTTGCTAAATCTGTTTGTAGTCTGTCCCATTTAGCACAGTGATAGCGCCACACAACACGACGGAGGTTATTCCCAATGTAAATACAGGATTAGTCTCCACAAGGACAATGCATTGGTCGCTCTTACCAATCTTAGGCAGTTGCATCTGTAGCTGGAAGATTGGTGAGGATGAAGCCAAGTATGTTTTTCCCTCTTATTGGTTCCCTTACCACCTGCTGCCAACCCAGTCCAGCAGCTATGTCCTTTAGGACCCGACCACCTCGATCAGTAGTCCTGCTGCCAGGCCACTCTTCATGGTGGACATTGAGGTCACCCACACACTGTACATTCTGTGCCCATGCCACTCTCAGAGCCGTCTACAAGTGGTGTTTAACATGGAGGAGTCCTGATTCATCAGCTAAGTCAGTGTTAATCAGCAGGAGATTTCCTTGCCCATGTTTAACTGGATGCCATGAGACTCCACTGTGCCGTCACCTCAACTGGACCTGACCTACTGGTGGAACAGGATATAACCAGGGATGGTGGTGTCCGTGAGTAAAACTGTATCAGGCTGTTGGTTGACTAGTCTGTAAGACAGCTTTTCCAATTTTGGCACTGGCCCCCAGATGTTGAAAAGAAGGACTTTGCAGGGCCAACAGGGCTCTATCTACAGTTGTTGTTTCCGATGCCATAGTTGATGCCAGGTGGTCTGTCTGGTTTCATTCCTTTTTCAAAACATTTAGCTCTCTGTGTATGTCTGTTTTCTCATCTCCATGTTTGAGTTCCTGCCTGTGTATCCATGCGTCTGTCTTTTCATCTCTATGTTCAAGTGTTTCTCTATCTGCCTGTATCTGTGTATGATTGCCTGTGTCTGTTTGTGAGCATCTCTTTCTCTGTGTGACTGCCATATTACTCTATGCCTGTCTCTTTGTATCCGTGTCTTTCTTTACTTCCGTTTGTCTATGCCTCTCTGTCCGGATGTGTAAATTTCTGTCTATTTGTCTCAATCTGTGCATTTTATTGCTGTGTATCTGTTCTCTCTCACTGTCCATATGTGAATGTGTGTCTCTCTGTCTCTATGTTGTGAGTGTCTGTTTATCTATGTCTCTGTGACAATATCCCTGAGGGTTTCTATGTGTGACCATCTATCTCACACCTTAATTTCCAATTTGATTTTTCACGAAGATATACATTAGGGAATTCCTTGAACAAATCCTGACACCATTCAATATCTGTGATGCGAGTGCACAATATCTTATTTTATTGCCTGATATAATCAGTTGATCCAGGAGGATGTTAATGGAATTTGTCTGTCAACTCTTATCCTGCTCAGCAGTGAAGATGTCTGTAAAATTAGCTCATTATTATCAGTCACTTCTCGGCTTCATTCTGATTACCCAGTGAGCTTGGAGCAAAAAGATTGACTGTTCACCAGACCTTCCCTACAAGAGTTTTCAAATTCACACCCATTTCATCCCAGACCACCAGCTTAATCCTCTCCGCCCGCGTATCCTGTTGTACACTCTCTCACTTCAGATTCCTCTTCCTCCCAATCATTGAAGACCTGCATACTTGCTATATCTGCTCCTTCAATCATAGAACTTCAGCTTACTCCCAAGCCCTCATCTTCCTGTTCACTACCATCCACCTTACTCCAACCCTTGCCCTTTCACTCCACTATCAGATGAACTTTCAGTAACTACAGCCCCATACTCACCTTGATGTGGGCACATCTTCCCTGTCTCCCACCTACCCTCCCCTGCCAGTCGTTATCATTGACTCTTTGATCATCTCTACTTCTAACCCTCTGATGTAAGGAAGGTCATGGATGAAGCATTTGAAGATGGTTGGGCCTATGATACCACACGAGGAACTTCTGCACTGATATCCTGGGATTGAAATGATTGATCTGCCCACACACCGCTTGATTGCCTTTGAGAAAACAAACTTGAACTAAGTGGTTTGTTAGGCCATGTCAAAGGATAGTAAAGATTCATTAACAGCCAGTATTACGGTGGATCTGGAGTCACACGTAGATCAGACCAGGTGAGGATAGCAGATTCCTTTTCTTGCAGGACATTAAGAAGCCAGATGAGCTTTTTCCCCAAACAATGGTTTCATAGCCATCAGTAGTTTTTTAATTCCAGATTTTTGTTTTCCTTTATTGAAATCAAATTCCACCCTCTGTCTTAATAAAAACCAGAAGAACTGCAGAATGCAAATCAGGAACAAAAACAAAGTTGCTGGAAAAGCTCAGCAGGTCTGGCAGCATCTGTGAAGGAATAAACAGTATTAACAGTTCGGGTCCGGTGACCCTTCCTCAGAACTGATGGTGGCTGGGAAAACATCAACTTATATGCAGAAGGAAGGGGAGGGGGATGGGGTAGGGAGTAAATGATAGGATACCTACCTAACAATAGGATACTCCCTACCCCATCCCCCTCCCCTTTTATCTGCATATAAATTGATGTTTTCCCAGCCACCATCAGTTCTGAGGAAGGGTCACCGTACCCTAAACGTTAACTCTGTTTTCTCCTCCACAGATGCCGCCAGACCTGTTGAGCTTTACTGGCAACTTTGTTTTTGGTCCCCATCTGTCTTGATGGGATTCAAACCTAATTGTCCAGCGATAATACCAGTAGGCCATTGCCTTCCCAAGCTGTTTCAATTAAGGATGGCAGGCAGCTTGGTGATACAGGAAGGCCGATGAAATTTCCAAAGGTGAAGGTGGCCATCAACCCCCACGGTGACTGCAATGTGTTGCTGAGGTGAATGGCAACAGAAAGGATGCTACAAGATGCAGAGTCCATGCTGCACCCAGAAACAAGGCTAAGAATATCACTTTCAGGTATAGAAAGATCCCATTGGAGTTTCAAATGCCCTGGAAGGGTAGGGCACATCAAAACTCTGAGCAACGACTGAAACCAGCTGCTATAGTAATTTCTTACAGTTGCAACACAACGGTGTTTGCTCCTAACGGAACTTTGCCACTGTTTGACTCAGTCCGAGGGATAAATAAAATCTTCTCTTTCCTCTCTCAAGGTTGGTATACCAGAGTTTTGACTTCTTTAACATATGTGCTTGTTTCAATCCTACCCATTTTTCACTGCATGTGGAAGAAACCAGCTAGCCAGATTTATTACTTTAATAAAAATTATACAGCTAGCTTTAATGTAAACTCACCCAGTTAAAAATTTAAGCATTAATAAAAAGTTAATCATGTCCCAAATCCCACAACATGCATACAGACAGGCGGACATGCGCACACCAGCGCGCAGAAAAACAGAACAAGCTACAGTATACGATAAGGCAGAATCTAATGGTTAAAATGTACAAGAGTGAAGAGAGCTTTGCAAATGTTCTCCTTGAAGTTCCAGTGGGATTGCAGCCAAGTGGCTGATCTTAAGGAGGTCATATCAAGGGATACAGGGATAGTGGATGAATGTGTATTGAGGTAGCTGAGAGGAGGCGATGGCCTAGTGGTATTATCACTAGGCTATTTATCCAGAAAAAAACCTTCTAAGAAAGGGTCACTGGACCCGAAACATTAACTCTGATTTTTTTCTTCATAGGTGCTGCCAGACCTGCTGAGCTTTTCCAGCAACTTCTGTTTTCATCCATTATTTATCCAGAGACCCAGGTAATGTTCTGGGGCCTCTGCGTTCAAACCTCACCATGACAGATGGGAAACAGATGATAGAACCCCAACAGTGTGGAAGCAGGCCATTGACCCCAACAAGTCCACACCAACCCTCCAAAGAACATCTCACCCAGACCGACTCCCTGACCTATCCCTGTAACCCTGTATTTCCCACGCCTAACCCACATCCCTGGACGCTATGGGGCAATTTAGCATGGCCAAACCACCTAACCTGCACATTTTTGGTCTGTGGGAGGAAACTGGAGCACCCAGAGGAAACCCACACAGACATGGGGAGAACATAAAAACTCCAGGCCCCTAGCACTGTGAGGCAGCAGCGCAAACCACTGAACCACCAATGAATTGAAATTTAAAAGAAAATGTCTCCAAAACGTAGGAACAAGAATAGGCCAGTCAGCCCATCAAGCATACTCAGAGACTCAATTAGATCATAACTGATCTTTTAAATCACTCAGCCAGGATGGAGGTGTTCCCATGTATCTACTGCCTTTGTCCTTCAAGATGGCAGTGGTGTTGGATTTGGATGGTTCTGTCTAAGGGTGTGAACCTCTTAAGACAAATGCACAGTCCCTGAGATGCCGCGATAATCATGAAAATCAGGAAACTACTCTGATAGAGAGTTTAAAAAATGTAAACTCTCTGAAAAACAAAGAAGCATTTATTCCAGGGAACTATTCAGCATCTTTAATCTTTCTCTTAATTGCTAAATGTGATTATATGCAGTTTGGTGAATGTAATAACACTTGCATCAATGTTTATCAATAAATGGTAAAACTGTACTGTTTCATTCTTGCTGTAACACACATTGACAATACTGTTTCTGCTGAATCTCCAATTTCAATCTCTGCTGTCCTGAAGGCATTGACCCACAGTCATTAAACTGGCTGATCCTGCTTGTACGCTGATAATATTAGTGCACATCTAAGTCATCCAGTAGGCTCAAGCTAATGTCTTGGAGATGTGAGATCAAGCCCCACCACAACAGAATACAGCTGAGATAACAAGGTGAAATTTTCTGAAGAAGGGTCCAGACCCGAAATGTCAGCTTTCCTGCTCCTATGATGCTGCTTGGCCTGCTGCGTTCATCCAGCTCCACACCTTGTTATCTCAGATTCTCCAGCATCAGCAGTTCCTACTATATCAGAATACAGCTGTTAAAGTCTGGCATTAAAAGCTGTTATAGGGTGACCATGTAGCAATTGTTGTAAAAGCCCATTTGGTTTATTGGCCAAGGGAGCTCAGTAAAGCAGGGAAAGATAGAGTTTGAGAGTAAAATTACAAGGGACATAAAAACAGACTATAAAACCTTTTACAAGTGTGTAAAAACATTAGTGAAGGCAAATGTGGGCTCCTTTCAGTCTAAAATTGACAATAAAGAAATGGCAGAGGAATTAAACAACTACTTGAGTTTCGTCTTCACAGAAGAAGGCACAAATTGTGGTTTGCTCGAAAAGTAAGTTGTGCAGAGATTGCTCGATCCTTTGCATTAGATTAGCTGATGTTAGACAAATTGCTCTGGACTTAGCAGTCCAAGGACGAAACACCAGGCCTTAGACACTGGCATCTGTATAATGACTATCTTTAACTAACAGAAATTCGGAACTAATGTGGAGCAGCCATGGACATAAAGAGATAAAAATGGTTTATGATGGAACATTTACTGCTCCACCATTGTACTGTCTCTTGATTACATTAGTAGCTCATGTTAAGGATCCTGATATAGGGTTTGCAAAACATTAATTAAATTTTGCTGGCATGGCAATTTATTGTGTTAATATTTGTAAAGCAGAGTATGATAATATCCTAGAGTAATGATTCTGGAGCTCAGGCTAATGCTCTGGGCCACAGATTCAAATCTCACCACAGCTATTTATGAAATTTAATTAATAAACCTGGAACTAAGGCTAATTATATTTTATGTTCATTCATGGGATGTGGTCATCACAGGTTGTGCTCGCACTTAATGCCCATCTCAGAGGGCAGTTAAGAGTCAGCCTTGTTGCTGTGATTTTGGAGTCACATGGAGGTCAGACCATGTAAGGATAGCAGTTTCCTTCCATAAAAGTCCTCAGTGAATGAAATGGGTTTTTCCTGACAGTCAACAATGGTGAAGATTCAATTCTTAATTGTCTTACAAGCTACACCAGCAGCTGTGGCAGGATTTGAACCCAGGTCCCCATAAGACTATCTGGTGTACTGGTTTATTAGTGCACTAAGCCAGCACCTCCTCCTATCTCTGTAACTGTGAGAACTGTCATTAATTGTCAAGAGCCCATCTGAATGTGCTTAGGGAAGGAAATTGTCTGTCCTTATGCGGTCTGACCTACACATCACTCCACAGCAATGGGGTTGACCTTTGAAAACCCTTAAACAGTATCTTCTAAACTTCTGATTTGATTTTTTACTGTCAAATGTACCTAGGTACAGTGAAAAGTTTTGTTTTGCATGCAGTACAGGCAAATCATACCATACAAAGATCATAGGGTGACAGAACAGAGCGAGGAATACAAAGTTATGGCTGCAAAGAAGGTGCACAAGAACAAGATCAACATTAGATTTGAAATTTGAGAGGTCCATTCAGCAGCCATAAGCAGCAGGGAAGAAGCTATTCTTGAACCTGTTGGTATGCGTATTTTCTGCCTGACAGAAGAGTTTGGAAGAGATTATAATCCGAATTCTTATATTCTTAAGTGAGCATTTGAAAAATAGGTAGGGAAGAAAAGGAATGGAAAGATAAGGTTTGATGGAGGAGAGTGAGAGGAGCCTCATGTGAAAAATAAACATGGCAGGACGGCATCTGCAGGATAAACCTGATCTCTCTGGAGGGAGACAATGCTCAGGAATTGTCCATTTTTTTTTAATTCACAGGATGTGGGTGTTGCTGGCTAGGCCAATATTTTTTGCCGATCTTTAATTGCCCAGAGGGCAGTTAAGAATCAACTAATTTCTGTGGGTCTGGAGTCATATGTCGGCCAGACCAGGTGAGGATGGCAGTTTCCCTCCCTAAAAGACATTAGTGAACCAGATGAGTTTTTCCTGACAATTGGCAATGGTTTCATGAGCACCATTAGACCCTTAATTCCAATCTTATATTTAAAAGAGTTGAATTTGATATCCACCATTGTGAAATACAAATCTGGGTTCCCAGAACATTATCTGGGTCTCTGGATTAACAGTCTAGCAATAATACCACTAGGCCATTGCCTCCTCTTTGCCTTATCATGCAAGAATTGTAAGGCCACATAAAACTGGGGCAACCACAGTCATTCCCTCAATTACTGAGGCATCTCCTTGCTGCTAGGAGCATGTCCTGACAAAAAGAGTTTGCCTAGGTAGCCCTTGTCAGACTGTGCAACCTGACAAAAGGCGGCACGGTGGCTCAGTGGTCAGCACTGCTGTCACACAGCGCCTGAGACCCGGGCTCAAGTCCTCCGTCATGCAACTGTCTGTGTGGAGTTTGCACATTCTCCCCGTGTCTGCGTGGGTTTCCTCCGGGTGCTATGGTTTCCTCCCATAGTCCAAAGATGTGCAGGCTAGGTGGATTAGCCATGCTAAATTGCCCATAGCGTTCAGGGATGTGTAGGTTAGGTGGGATGCTCCGAGGGTCAGTGTGGACTTGTTGAGCCAAAGGGCCTGCTTCCACTCTGTCAGGATTCTGTGATCTGAAAATACATTTGCTCTGTAACCAAAACTGAAATTGCTGGAGAAACTCAGCAGGTGTGGCAGTTCTGTAAAGATAAAGCAGAGTTAACATTTTGAATCACGTGACCCTTCCTCACACTTCATATCCAAGTGTGGTTTCAGTACTGGCAGATCTAATCAACATGATCTTCTCAATTAGGCAACTACTAAGAGAAATTCTGCAAACAAAGGCATTGGCAATCTTTGCCAAAGCGTTCAATTATATGAGCAAACAATGCCTAGTCAAGCTCCTGAAAAAAAACTCGCTGCTGCCAAAGCTGCTTTTTGTGGTTGCTTCCTTCCATGGTAACATAATGGGTAAGGTCAACTCTGATGGGATATTAACAGAATCCTTCCAGATCCACTGTGGGATTCAAACAGGGTTGTGTTCTGACACTGGCAGTCTTTGGCAATTTCTTCTCTTGCTACTGTTTTGTGGACAGATTATCTGCAGAGGATATTTCGTCATATACCTGGTAATGTAGTACATTGTTATCAGCTGGGAATTTGGATTTTGAATTGAAGGAAAACGGGTTTCAGTTCTGTGATGGTAACATTTTTTTTAAACATGTCAGAAAGTCTTTTGAAACAGTGAATTAAATGCAAAATTTCCAAGATAGCATATTACTTAAGAGCGCAGAAAAATACCTGTGGAGTTAATTGATGAAGTGTTTACGGTGCTGAATTTTATCACATACAGGAAAATAAATTGTCACTACACTCATACTTTGAGAAGAATAAAGTTTCAGCTCAGAAAAGTCAAGTGCCAGTTCAGTTTCACCCAAGCAGAAAGTCAGTTTGTTAATTTTATAGAAATTTCACAACTGTGAAAGTTTCATCTGTAGTACCTGAATATTGTGAGAATTTGTAGAAGACTCCTAAGAGTCATAACCAAAAAGTAACCCAGGTTATCATAACTGGAAAGAAGCCTCTAGACCATCAAAACTAGAAACAGTTCAAGAAGAAATAAAAGAGATGAGAGTGTTACTTCAGTGCGATTGATTATCTGTAAAGGTATTTCTGAGAAAGAGACGTAACTTAGTTTTTGCTGATTATGTTGCTGGACAAAGAGACCTTGGAGTGCAAGCTCACGGTTCATTGAAAGTGAAGTCGCAGTTAGACAGGATAGTGAAGAAGACATTTGGTACGCTTTCCTTTATTGGTCTGTGCACTGAGTACAGGAGTTGGGAGGTCATGTTGCAGTTGTACAGGATATAGGTTAGGCTACTTTTAGAATACTGCTTGAAATTCTGGTCTCCCTGCTGTAGGAAGGATGTTGTGAAACTTGAAAGGGTTCAGAAAAGATTTATAAGGATGTTTCCAGGGTTGAAGGGTTTGAGTTACAGGGAGACGCTGAATAGACTGGGGCTATTTTTCCCTGGAGCATCAAAGGCTGAGGGGTGACCTTATGGATGTTTATAAAATCATGAGGATCATGGATAGGGTAAACAGACAAGGTCTTTTCTCCATGGTGGGGAAATCCAAAACTAAAGTTCGTAGGTTTACGTTGAGAGGGAAGATTTAAAAGAGGGTGGTACTTGTATGGAATGAGCTGCCAGAGGAAATAGTGGAGGTTTGTACAGTTGCAACATGTAAAAGGCATCTGGATAGGTATATGAATAGGAAGAGTTTGGAGGGATATGGGCCAATGCTGGCAAATGGGACTAGATTTATCTAGGATATCTAGTTGGCATGGACAAATTGGACCGAAGGGTCTGTATACATGCTGTACATCTCTATGTCTATATGATTCTATGTTAAGATCTTTCTAAACTGTAATATTGTTATAACTATTTCATTTGTTCATCTCGGCATCATTTATTGCCCTGAAGCAAGTTAAGAGTCAATCTCAATGTTGAGTGTCACATGTAGGCCAGACTAGGTAAGGACATGGATTTCATTCCCTGAAGGGTACCAGGGAAACAGATAAGTTTTAATGACAATCAAAAATGGCTATACAACCCCCAATAAACTTATTTTTAATTCTAGATGTTTGTTGAATTCAAATTTGTCATGATGGGATTACCCTGGGTCTCTGAATTATTAGTCTAGTGACATTACCAGTACATCACTGCCTCCCCTATACATGCCATTCTTTGTTTTTACCTTTTCTGCAATGAACTTGTGTTCTTTTACCAAAGAACATTGACAGCTCCATATGTTCAGTGACCAATAATGGTAAGCACACTGCAAACATAAGACTTACAATCTATCAACCAGGTTTCACTTTGAGATCTGACCTACCTAGAACTATCTATAATCAAAGCACATACCAGAACCAATGGCAAGCTTTGATGGAATCTTCCAAAGTTGTGCCACATCCTCATCAGAGAACTATTCAATGCTGAGAACGCCACATGAACATTTTATACTGAGGAATACTTTCAGTAGCAAATAAATGGACTCTTTCATGCTTAAAAAGGATTCGATTTGACCATCAGCAATAGGAAGACAAATAGCATGGTTCAGGACATTTCCATTCCACCACCAGCATTGGTAACGTGACACCAGAGGCTGTTATAAACTTTTAGGCTCCAAAATCTCGAGTAAGCTGTCACCTGATGCTGAAATAAACACACAGGTTATGTAAACTGCAGCTGTTAGGTTGCAACTCAATAAGAGAGTGTGGAAGAACAACAACATCCTGAGTGAGGCCATCAAATTTTATGTTTGCAAGGTCTACATCATGAGCACACTCCTCCGTTGCCAGGAGACCTGGGAAACATGTTCTCAGCAAGAAGAAGGGCTGAGTGGTTTCCACCTTCAGTGTCTAAGATGAATCCTTGGCATCTCTTGACAAGATCAGAGGTCCTGGAGTGTGCTAATTCGATGAACATGCATTCTTTATGAAGTCAATGATGTTTGTCCTGGTTTGGCTGCATCAGTGCAGAGCAACATTCATTCATTGAATGACTATATACTAAGACTGTCCATTTGATGAAGTGGCCATTATGTCATGACCTTCTGGGTGTCCACACCTCCGTTACAGACACCCACGAGCCAGAAGTAAAAATGGTGCATGTTGACAGTGACAGCTGGGAATCAGTTGTCAACAGCCAGGACGTCAGAATTTGACTATTTAGAAGGTCATTGAAAAAGGTGACTAGAAATGAAAAAAGTCTGTTGGCAAAGAAGACCCACAGAAAATAGGGGTCCTACAGCTTCTCAACCCAGTGTCTACACCAAATGCAGCAGTCAGCCATGCCAGAGTGGATCTCCTGAGCTAGCCCAAGGAAGTGCACAACTCCAAGTTAACCATCATGATGCAAAACATCATCTGCTGAGATGGGACGATAGCAATGAAAACCTAATATAATTCAACATGAGAAATCATCTATTTTCAAAAATTTATTAGAGAGAGGGGTGAGAAAATGGTCACTTTGTAGAATAATAGACGGCACTATTTGAAACCAGAAATGCCTGTGTTGGGGCATGAGATCAATTCCCACGATAAAGACATGCCTCAGTTTCCTGAACAATAGATCACACACTTCAAGGATAGAAAACCCACCTGGCTAGGTCTTGAACTTTCTCACCAAAGATCAACCCTCCAGAATCTTAACTGCCACATCACAGCCCATCTCTCCAGAGCTTTTATCCCCCAACAGAACACATTATGTCATACTCCCAATTTGATCATCAAAGTCCAACTCTTTTGAATCCCAACTATCCCAAATCTTGCCCAATCTTTGCATACCCTAACTGTCTCAATTTTTGCCCTCTCCTCTTGTACCTTGACTCTTCTAATCCTTGCCCAATTCTCTTGTACCTTAATTCCTGCAATACTTGCACAAACTTCTTGCACCATAACTCTCCAAATCCTTTTGGAACCAACCACTGCACCCTTCTAGTTTCTAACTTGATCATTAAAACCCACTTTCCTATCTTACTGAATGAAATCTATTCAATTTACTGAGGTGATTTTACAATTGACAAGTGTGACAGTGTTATAAGTAAAATGGAAACATCAACTTCACTTGTTCTTCAAGGCAACTAGACACAAAGAATAACTGCAGTCCTTTCAAACTACAAAAAGTAAGAACAGATATTTGACGTGTTAACTCTCAAACACCAGTTATTCACAAGCTCTCTTTCTAGGCAGAAGTAAATAAGCCCATGTATCTCTCAAAACCAACCCCAAGCCAACTTTCCAGACATTGAATCAGAGAGAATCACACTGCACATTAGTACATTCAGACCATAATGCCTGTTGTAGCTGTTTGAAAGAGCTGTACAATTTGTCCCACTCCCCCCACTCTAACCCTATTGTTTAGCAAGGTTTTCCACTTAAAGTATTCATCCAAATCCTTTTACAAAATTGTGACTGAATCCTCTTTCACCATGCTTTCTGACACTGCATTCCAGATCTCAACAACTCATTGTGTTTAAAAAAGTCTCCTCTTTGTTATTATATCAGATACCATCTAGAATATCTAGGTAGATTCACCTCCAATTAGTAGCCCAAGCTATTGATACCATGTGGGAATGATGCAAATAGAATATCTCAGTCAGGAGGGAGACTCTGTTTAGAGACTCAACCTAAGAATAAGTACACTTTATTACTTTAACTACATTCTATTAATACTAAATATAATCATTGAAGAACACACTCAAGATTACATGAAGGACGATATTGATGTCTTGAAAACAGTCCACATTACTGAAGAAGAGGTGATGGACATGTTAAAAAGCATAAAGGGAGATAAATCTCTGGGATAAAGCTGATCAAGCTTATCCTAAGACATTGTGGGAAGCTAGGGAAGAAATTGCAGGGCCCTCAGCAGAGTTGGTTGGATCATCTAGATCCACGGGTGCCAGAAGACTGGAGGGTGCCTAATATCGTGTTTTTATTTAAGAAAGGCTGCAAGGAGAAACCTGGGAAGTATAGACCGGTGAGTCTAACATCAGTGGTAGGTAAGTTGTTGGAGGGGATTCTGAGAGACAGGATCTACATGCATTTGGAGAGACAAGGGAAGATTAGGGATGGTCAGCATGGCTATGTGCATGGGAAATCGTATCCCACAAACTCGATTGAGCTTTTTGAAGATGTTACCAAGAAGATAGATGAAGGCAGAGCATATTGTCTACATGGACCTCAGTAAGGCTTTTGACAAGGTTCAGCACAGCAGACTGGTTAGTAAATAAAAACCTAAAGAACTGAGGATGCTGTGAATCAGGAACAAAAACAAAGTTGCTGGAAAAGCTCAGCACATCTAGCAGCATCTGTGAAGGGAAAAAACAGAGTTAATGTTTAGTTTCCAGTGACCCTTCTTCAGAACTGGTGCTTTGTGTTTGAGACTGGTTAGTAAAATGAGGCTACATGGGATTCAGGGAGAGCTTGCCAGTTGGATACAAAGTTGGCTTGATGGTAGAAGACAGAGGGTGGTGGTAGAGGATTGTTTTTCAGACTGGATATCTGTGACCAGCAGTGTTCGGCAGGGATCTGTGCTGTTGTTTGTCATTTATACAATGATTTGGATGAGAATTCAGGAAACATGATTAGTAGGTTTGTCGATGACACCAAAATTGCTGGTAAGTGGACAGTGAAGAATGTTCTGTAAGGTTACAAAGTGATCTTGATCAATTAGGCCAATGGGCCAAGGAGTGGCAGATGGAGTTTAATTTGGATAAATGTGAGGTGTTGCATTTTGGACGAACAAGGGAGAACAGATACTGGTAGGGCCCTAGAGAGTGTTGCAGAACAGAGAAAACAAAGGGTTTAGGTACATAGTTCTTCGATAGTTGCATCACAGGTAGACAGGGTGTTTAAGAAGTCACTTAGTACGCTTGTTTTCATTGCTCAGACCACAGAGTATAGGAGGTGGGACGTCATGTTGAGGTTGTACGGGGGCATTGGTGAGGCCACTTTTAGAGTATTCTGTACAGTTTTGATTGCTTTGCTATCGGAAGGATATTATAAAATTGGAGAGTGTTCAGAAAAGATTTACAAGGATATTACTGGCACTGGAGGGTCTGAGTTATAGGAAGATGCTGAACAGGCCGGACTTTTTTCATCTGAGCATAGCAGGCTGAGAGGTGACCTTACAGAGGTTTATGAAATAATGAGGGGCATAGATAAGGTGAATAGCAAAGGTCTTTCTTTTTTCCCTAGGGTTGGGGATCTCAAAACTAGAGGGCATAATTTTAAAGGTGAGGGAAGAAAAATTTAATAGAGACCTGAGGGGCAACTTTATCACACAGAGGATAGATCAAATGTGGAATGGACAGCCAGAGGACATGGTAGATGCAAGTACATTGTAACATTTAAAAGACATTTGCAGAGGTACATGAATAGGAAAGGTTTAGAGAGATATTGGCCAAGCGGGCAAATAGGAGTAGTTTCGTTTGGGAGACTTGGTTGGCATGGACAAGTTGGACCAAAGAAACTGTTTCTATGCTGTATGACTCTACAACACTGAGACCAGTAGGACACAGTCTAGCCCTTTCAGGAAAATCCGAATGGCTGGGTTTATTTTGTGATGCCTGTTGACACTTTCAGGTTGTCCCATAGAACATGGCTCCTCTTTCCGAATTAATTCATAACTGTCTTAAAACAGAACCCTCTGGCACTGACCATCTTTCCAGTTGAAACAGTCAGACCAGTCCATGAAAACTTCCACCAAGCAGTTCCTCTGGTTCTTTTTACATCATAGCTCTCAATTTGGCTCCAAGAAACTTCCCAGCTCATGAGTCCAGGAGAGTGGACAGAGATAAGAGTTCCAGGAATATTTGTGAAATCATTTGGTTTGCATGTGCAAGTTGGAATGAAGTTTGTATCAACCTAAGTTCATAAGATACAGGAGCAGAATTAGGTCTTTCAGCCCATCAAGTCTGCTCCGCCATCCAGTCATGGCTGGTATGTTTCTCAACCCATTTTCCAATCTTCTCCCCGCAACCCTGGTCCCCTTACATGGGTCTCAGTCCTCACTTTTACATTTTCCCTCCTTCTGCACAAATCCTTCTATGGACACACCCTTCACGATCTCTGCGAGATCTACCCACACTACAGCCCTCTGAGATCTTTCTGCTGCTCCAAGGCGGCCTCCAGCACATCCATGATTTTAATAGGCCTTCATTAATGGCCATACCTTCAGCCTGCCTGATATTAGACTATTCAATTTGCACTCTACCTTTAAGCCTCTCTAATCCCACTTCTTTGTCCATGTCTTTCATCAACTGTGATAATTGGTTTATATGATGAAATCCATATCATTGTCAACACGGTATATTTTTGGACATCAGCTCTTCCAGTGTGGAGTCAATAATGGTCCCATCCATGGGCACCACCTGAAATGTTAGATTCACTGCCATTCATCCTTCTTGTTGGTGTTGGGCTTAAAATATTGATACCAGTTGGAGAAGGACACTCATACAAAATTTTCAGTACAAATGAGACTCAGTCTTTATAAACAGCTTTATTATATAATCTTAATAGCCATTTACATTACATCTGGGTTACATAGAGTCCTCTGTAAGACCACAGGCTTAAAAGTAAGTATATGTTATCATAAGCCACGTAGATTTCATAGTTCACTGAAACCAGAGTAGAACTGGTTAGCTCTTCCCAGGAGCACACTTTAATCGGTATCATTGACCAATCTGCTCAGGGATAGCTATGACACATCTCCAAAACAAATGGGACTTGAACCTAAGTCTTCTGATCCACAGATAGAGAACATTACCACAGCACCACAAGAGCCCTAACATTCTTTTATATCCTGACAGGCAGTGCTTCTCTAACAATGTCAGTTAATTCTTTTAAGCATTAACTGTCTTAAACAAGATGTGGAGATGCCAGTGTTGAACTGGACAAAGTCAGAAATCACACAACACCTGGTTGTAGTCCCACAGGTTTATTTGGAATCACAATCTTTTGGAGCATTACTGATTCATCACCTGACAAAGGAGCAGTGCTAGGAAAGCTTGTGATTTCAAATAAACTTGTTGGACTATAACCTGGTGTCATGGGACTTCTGACCTTGCCTTAAACAACACTGACATTTCCTTTCCGGGCTCACTATCAAATATTGTTGCATCGCAGCCTGGTGAAGGAGCTGTTTCACGATGTTAAAAGTGCTACAGAAATTAAAGTAGTTGTTGTTGCAGATGCCATAGATGCACAGTTTGAACAAGCAGCCCATCCTGTATAACTTTATGATTGCGTGTGCTCACTGATGTGTGATAGCCCAGTGTGATTTCAGTATGTCGGGTCTATGCAGGAGCTGCCTTTTTTCCTCATGCTGTTCATAATCCCTCATCTATCACCCCAGCAGGAGCCATGCTTTCTAATTTACCAAAAAAAGACATTTCTCGTAATTTCAAATGCAAAATATGTTTCTCCACAGTCTCCCCTCCTGATTAATTGCTGAACTGTACTCATTATCTTGCACATTAAGCTGCTTCCTGGTGGAGGGTGAAATCAGTCTGGGGACAAGTTGGCAATCTTTCAATGTGGAATCTTGTCAAAAAACATGTTGCCACCAAAATGAGACCCAGTGGTAGCTGGATTTGATACAGGAAGGTCCAAGTCTTCTAATACCCTATTGAGAGGTATTGTCTGTGGAACCGCTGGCCCAATGAGGACCAGTGTGTTTAGAAGCTGTACCCCAAAGAGAGTCAGTGCCTGCGCTTTAGATCTTCCCTAGGAGTGTTTAGTTGGAAATAGTAGATGGAACATTACTATGTATCTAGCTTTACTCTGTATCTAACATGCGCTATACCTGCCCTATGTGTGTT
>JAHRHZ010000251.1:46987578-47017465 GCA_024137785.1 Ginglymostoma cirratum
TGTGGATTTCACAAGCTTCAAAATCTCCCCTCCCCCGACTGCATCCCAAAACCAGCCCAGCTCGTCCCCGCCTCCCTAACCATTCGTCCCACCTCCATCTCCTACCCACTAACCTCGCCCCGCCTCCTTGACCTGTCCGTCCTCCCTGGACTGACCTTTCCCCTCCCTAACTCCCCACCTACATTCACCTTTACTGGCTCCAACCCCGCCTCTTTGACCTGTCTGTCTCCTCTCCACCTATCTTCCCCTTTACTCATCTTCCATCCGCCTCCCCCTCTCTCCCTATTTTTTTCAGAATCCCCTTTCCCTCCCCCATTTCTGAAGAAGGGTCTAGGCCTGAAACATCAGCTTTCCTGCTCCTCTGATGCTGCTTGGCCTGCTGTGTTCATTCAGCTCTACACCTTGTTATCTCAGATTCTCCAGCATCAGCAGTTCCTACTATCGGCTGACTGGTGAGTAGTGTGGGTGAGTAGTCCTAGAATTTAAGCAAAAGTAAGACTATAGTTTGCATTTAGATTCCTACTCTTTTGTTTTTCTTTCTTAAAAAATAGCTTATTAGATATAAGATTGATGCTAGTTTAAAAAAAATTACAATGAAGCATAAAGAACAGGGATATGACAGTGATTAATTAATAAATTAAGTACTATATATATAGGTGATGTGTTGCTGCTGCAGCATGTGGGAGCTGCAGGATACTGAGGTGATCCAGAGTGTCCATATTGGTATCAACAACATTAATAGAACTTGAAAGGAGGTTCTGCTGAAAGATGTTCAGGAATTAGGAGCTAAATTAGAAAGCACAACTCAAAAGTTACTAATCTGATGACCACTACTTAAATCCAACTGGTCTGGATGAATATAAAACAATGGCCCAAAGAATGGTCTCGGAGGCATGAGGCTTAGTTCATCTTGCTTGGCACCAGTACTGAGTAAAAGAGGAATATTCCGGCAGAAACCGAAAGATCTGTGGATGCTGCAAACCAGGAACAAAAACAGACATTGCTGGAAAAGCTCAGCAGATCTGGCATCATCTGTGAAGGAAGAAAACAGAGTTAATGTTTCTTGTCCGGTGACCTTTCCTCAGTTCTGATGGTAGCTAGGAAAATGTTGGTTTTCGCACAAAGCAAAAGGTCAGTCTGAGCAGCAACAGCAGCGGCAACAGAGCAAAGGAGAGTGAGCCTGGGGGTGAACAACAGGATAAATAGCTGAGGAGTCGGGTCAGTCAGAGCGAACCGGGGGGTGAAGAGTGACAGCAGGACAAATACCTGAGGAGTCAGTCAGAGTGACCCTAGAGCCGAATAGTTTGATTTGACTTGATTTTATTTATTATTGTCACATGTACCGAGATGCAATGAAAAGTTTTGTTTTGTTGCTAACCAGACAAATCATACGTTACATAAGGACATCAGGGTAATAGAACAGGATGCAGAATATGGTGTTACAGCTACAGAGAAGGTGCAGAGAAGGAACAACTCTAATGTATGAGAGGTCTGTTCATAAGGCAGATTACAGCAGGGAAGAAGCTGTTCTTGAACCTGTTGTTAGTGCTCTGGAGGTGATGTCACAACTCAAAAAGTGACCAAGGCTTGGCTGCTCAAGAACCAGGTTTGCAGTCTGAGTGAGTAGTATCTGGACAGAGAAAAAGTACTTACTTTTTCTTGTTGTAGTCTGCTTGGAATTGAGAACGGGAGTGAGAAACCTGAGCTTAGTAACTCAAACATAACGTTGTGTAATCAGTTCCTGGATTATTGTCTGTAGTTGATAAGGTTGATTTAGTTGGTAAGATTTGAAATGGCAGGAGAACTCAGCTCCATGGAATGCTCCTCCTGCAATACACAGGAAATCAGGGACACTTCCAGTTTCCATGGTGATTACATATGGGGAAGTGTGATTGGCTGCAGCTCCTGACTGACTGTTTGGCAGTTCCTGGAGCTGCAGGTGAACTCACTATGGAGCATCCGTGAGGCTGAGAATGTCGTAGGTAACACTTTTAGCGAGCTGGTCACACCACCAGGAAGGGCTACACACACAGAGATGGATAACCACCAGGAAGGCAAGTAAGCGAAGACAGGCAGTGCAGGAGTGCCATGAGGCCATTCCCCTCTCAAACAGGTATACCACATGGGTACTGTTGGGAGAACGGCCTCTCTGCTGAAAGCAACAACGGCAGAGCCAGTAGCACCACGACTGGTACTGTTGTACAGCAGGGAGGGTCAAAGTGTAGGTGCGCAGCAATGATAGGAGACTTTACAGTCAGGGGCACAGGTAGTTAATTCTATGGCTGCAAGGAAGACGCCAAGATGGTGGGTGGCCTCTGGTGCCAGGGTCAAGAATGTAACTGAGTGGGCACAGAATATTCTGAAGCGGAGGGTGATCAGCCAGAGGTTGTAGCCCATATTGGTACAAATGACACAGGCAGAAAGGGAGATGAGGTCCTGCAAAGTGAATTCACACAGTTAGATTGGAAGATAAAAAACAGGACTTCTAGACCTGTAATCTCAGGTTTACTTCCTGCACCACATGGCAGTGAGGCTAGGAATATGAAGATAGCACAGTAAAATACATGGCTAAAGAGCTGGTGTAGGAGGGAGGGCTTCAGGTATATGGATCATTGGGATGTCTTACAGGGCAGATGGGATCTGTACAAGAAGAATGGATTGTACCTAAACTAGAGGGAACCAATATCTTGGCAGGAAGATTTGCTCGTGTCACTCGGGAGGGTTTAAATTAGTATGGCAGGGGTTGGGAATCGGAGCAGTAGATCAGCAGGTGAAATGACTGAGGAGGAGTTAGAGACTAAGGCCAGCAAGGCAAAGAGGAAGAACAGACAGGGACAGGTTACTGCACACAGCAGGACTGGTGGTCTGAGGTGTTTTTTTTAAAAATGTGAAGGGTATGACAGGTAAGGCAAATGAACCTAGAGCTTGGATTAATACATACAACTATGATGTTGTACCTTTTACAGAGACTTGGTTGAGAGAGGGTCAAGACTGGCAGTTTAACATTCCAGGATTTAGATGTTTCAGATGAGGAAAGAGAGGGATGTAAATGAGGTGGGGGAGTTGTGTTATGATTAGGGAGGATATCACAGCTGTAATGAGGGAGCCCATCGCGGAGGTCTCTTCCAGCAAAGCCACATGTGTCGAGCTCAGGAACAGGAAGGGTGCAATAACTTTGATGGGATTGGATGACAGGCTTCCCCACAACCAGTATGTGATCGAGGAAAAGAAACGTGGACAGATTACGGAGAAGTGTGAAAAGACAGCGTTGTTGTGGTGGGTGATTTTAACTTCCCCTATATTGACTGGGATTCCCTAATGCCAGAGGTGGGGGTGGGGTGGGGGGGTTTGGATTTGTTAGGCACGTCCACAATGAAACAATATGTAAATCATCCACTCAGCAGGGGCTATACTAGACATGATACTGGAGAATGAGCTCAGCCAGGTGGTTTGAAGTTTCAGTGGGGGAGAATTTCAGGACACAATTCTGCAATTTTTAACTTACTTATGGATAAGGGTAAAGATAGTCCTCGGTTGAAAGTACTAGAGGCGGAGGGGGGAATCTAACTACTCTCATATTAGGCAGGAACTGGGGAATGTAGATTGGAGGACAGCTGTTTGTGGGAATCTTTTAAAAGCCAGTTGGTTAGGACTCAGGACCAGAGAGTTCCTGTGAAAATGAAGGATAAGTGTGGCACAATTCAGGACCATTGGATGAGTCAAAAAGAAAAAGAAATAAGGTTTAGGGAGCTGTAGACTGACAGAGCCCTCTGAGAATACTAAGAAAGCAAGGAAGAACTCAAACAAGGACTAAGGGGGGCTGAAAGGGGCTATGTTATGTCTTTGGAAAACAGGATTAAGTAAAATCTCAGTACGTTTGAATAAGGAGCAAGAGGGTAGCTAGCTAAAGGGTAAGTCCACGCAAGGACAAAGGGGGGAGTTTATACATGGAGCTGGAGGAAGTAGATGAATCCTTAACAAATACTTTGCATTGGTATTCACAAAAGGAAAGGACATGGTGGATGGTGACTCTCGGGAGGGGTATGTTGATATTCTAGGGCAGGCCCATATAAAAATGGAGGAGGTGTTGGCTGTATTGCAAAACATTAAGCCCCCGGGACCTGATGGCATCCAACCCAGAATGCTGAGGGAGACAGGTGAGCAAATCGCTGTGGCCTTTATGAAATCTTTGCCTCCTCTTTAGTCACAGGAGAGATCTCAGTGGATTGGAGAATTAGCCAAAATTGTTACCTTGTTTCAAGAAGGGGAACAGGGATAATCTGGGAAATTACAGTTTGGTGAGCCTTACGTCAATGGCAGGGAAATTATTGAAGAAGATTCTTAAGAATAGGATTTACTTATATTAATAAAGGTACAGACTTATTAGCCATAGGCACCATGGCTGTGTGGGGTGGTCATGTCTCACAAACTCACTTGAGTTTTTTGAGGAAGTGACAAAGGCGATTGATGAGGGCAGGGTGGTGGATGTTTTCAGCATGGGCTTTAGCAAGGAGTTTGACAAGGTCCCTCATGGCAGGCTGATGCAGAAGTTGAAGTCACATGGAATCCACTATGAGCTGGTAAGATGGATACAGGACTGGCTTGGTCATAGAAGACAGAGAGTAGCAGAGGAAAGGTGTTATTCTGATTGGAGATCTGCAAGCAATGGTGTTCTGTGGGAAACAGTGCTGGGACACCTGTTCCTTGTAAAATATAGACAATAGGTGCAGGAGTAGGCCATTCGGCCCTTCGAGCCAGCACCACCATTCATTATGATCATGGCTGATCATCCACAATCAGTATCCTGTTCCTGCCTTATTCCCATAACCCTTGATTCCATTATCTATAAGAGCTCTATCCATCTCTTTCTTGAAAGTATCCAGAGACTTGGCCTCCACTGCCTTCTGGGGCAGAGCATTCCATATATATAAATGATTTGGAGGAGAATGTAGGTGGCTGATTAGTAAGTTTGCAGATGACACAAAGATTGGGGGAGCTGCAGATAGTGAGGAGGATTGCCAGAGGATACAGCAGGACATAGATAGGCTGGAGACTTGGGTGGAGAAATGGCAAATGGAATTTAATCTGGACAAATGCAAGGTGATTCATTTTAGAAGATCGAATGCAAAAGGGAAATATACAGTAAATGCCAGAACCCTAAGCAGCATCAACATACAGAGGGATCTAGGTGTACAGGTCCACAGTTCCCTGAAAGTGGCAACACAAGTGGGTAAGGTGTTCAAAAAGACGCATGGCATGCTTGCCTTCATCAGTCAGGGTACAGTGTATAAAAATTGGCAAGTTGTGTTGCAGTTGAATAGAACGTCAATGAGGCCACATTTAGAATATTGCGTACAGTTCTGATCCCCACAGGAGGATGTGGAGGTTTTCAAGAGGATACAGAAAGGATGTTGCCTGGTTTGGAGAGTACTAGCTCTGAGAAGAGATTGGACAAACTTGTTTTGTTTTCACTTGAACTTCCAACAACAAGGGGTGACAATAGATGTTCACCAAATTATGAGACGCATGGATAGAATGAATAGTTAGGGTCTTTCTCCCAGGGTAGAAATGTCAATTAATAGGCGAGGTAGGTTTAAGGTAAAAGGGGATAAGTTTAATGGAGACAGGAGAGGCAAGTAATTTTACACTACCCTAGGAGGTGGTGGAGACAGATACAATAGAAATGTTTAAGAGGCATCTTGACAGACATGTGAATACACAGGGAATAGATGGATACAGACTACATAGAGGCAAAAGGTTTTAGTTTAGAAAGGCATCGTGTGTCAGCACAGTCTTGGTGGGCTAAAAGGCCTGTTCCTGTGCCATACTGTTCTTTGTTCTTTGAAAGAACATGGCAGCATTGCAGGGCAGCCACTTAAGTAATGATAGTCAGGGTAAACAGGAAGTGACAGTGTACAAACATAAAGAAGATAAGCAAATAGGCTTGAGGGGTGGGGGTGAAATAGCAAAAGGCTAAATTAATAGCTCTTTATTCAAACGTACACAGTATTCAGACCAAAATAAGTGAATTAATGGTACAAATAGATGTTAATGATTATATAATCATTGAATTTTGCAGTACATCGAGGGCCATTCGAACCATCATGTTTGTACTGGCTCCTGAAAAAGCTATCCACCTGGTCCCACTCTCCAGTCCTATCTTCATAGCCCTCTAAATTTATCACTTTCAAATACATATCCCATTCTCTTTTGAAACCTCCTATTGAATCTACCTCCACCACTCTCACAGGCAGCGCATTCCAAATCCTAACAACTCTGGATGCTCAGTAAAAGAAATCTCTGCAAAATGAGCCCTGCAAAGGAAACGGTAACAGTGAAGGTGCAATAAATTTCTAGTCGAGAATAAAAGGATTAGAGTCCAGAGGGAATACTGAACTGCAACCCAAAGTGCATACAATTCTCTATTCAGCAATTCAATAATCACCATCGTGTATCTTTGCTTTCTTGCCTTGTAGTACAGTAGAAAGTAGAGCAAAGATTCATAGGTTGATTAACTGCCTGACACTTGTTAATCTGTAAACCTGGGGGTTAGACTGGTTTAAATCCCACCATGGCAGCTGGTGAAATTATTTAATACATGTAAATGTAGTCAATAAACCACAAATCAAGGGATGGTGGCCATTACAATTACTATTACATTTGCTCCATACGATTTGTTAATGGAAGGGAATCTACAGTCGTTACTCAGTCCAACCTATGTGAGTCCAGACTCATGGAAATGTGGTTGACTCTCAATAGCACTCCGAAATGGTTTCAGGCACCAATCAATAGAGATGGGCAAAAAAATGCCTATGTTGCCATTAACAAAACAGAGTAAAAAGTAAGGACACACCTTCCCCTGTCACCAGGAGTGTTGCACCTGAATGGGGTGAGGTTTTTATAGGCCTCCAGATTCCATCCAACAAACAGGGAGGATGCACGAATTAGAGGTACCAGTGAGCCCGTGGGTCAGAACTGGCTCAGAGAGAAATGGGAGAAGGCGAATGGATAAGAAATAAAGGGGTTGTCAACAACCTAAATCAATAATGATACTATTGATAAAGGTAATCATAGAATCACAGGATCTTTAGGGTGCAGAAGCAGTCCATTTGGCCCATTGTGTTTGCACTGGCTCCCCAAATGAGCAACTCACCTTCACCCCATAACCCTGCGTGCTGCTTGTCGTCAGATGAAGAGGAGATAAGGAGTGAAGAAGGTGAAAGGCTGGGAGAGAAAGAAAGATCAATAGACAGGTGCTTGAGCCAATAAGAGTACAGGAAGGGATTGATTGTAAAGAACTAAAATCTGGAAAGCTGATTCTGTAAAGAGGACCTGTATTCTCCAAGAAATTATAGAGATTGATGGCCAAGCACTCAGGGGACAATTAAGCAGAGCTTTGCAAAAAACAAAACGCAGGTAACAATTTCTCACTTTAAATCACACACTTCAGTTGAGATACAGTCTCATTCTTTCTCAGCCTTCAGTTCTCTGTGGGGTTGGGGGTACAGAACACGGGGGATATAACCTTCAAATTAAAGGTTGTCCTTTCAGATGTAATGACAAAAAACATTTCTTCACGTCAAGGGTAACTTGATTTGTCAATCTCTCCCTGCCACCTAATGTTTTTTAATTCATTCACAGGATGAGAGTGTCACTGGCTCAACCAGCATTTATTGCCCATCCCTAATTACCCAGAAGGCAGTTAAGAGTCAACCACATGCTATGGGTCTGGAGTCACCTAAGACCAGGTAAGGATGGCAGTTGCCTTTCCTAAAGGGCGTGAGTGAATCAGGTGGGGTTTCTTTTTCCTGACAATCAGCAATGGATTCATGATCATCATTAGACTCTTAATTCCAGAATTTCTCTTCTTGAGTTCAACCTCCACTATCTGCTTTAATGGGTTGGAACCGAGGTCACCAGAACTTTAACTGGGTCTCTTGGTCCAGTGGTAATACCAATAGATTGTCACCTCCCCTTGTTGAGGGTAAAGCCAATGGAAATGGAACTGAGATCCACAGAATTCGGTGGGCACAGCACCAAGGTGGGTAGGGATAGAGAGATTATGAAGAGTCCCCATAATCTGGTTGTATACAGGTACAATTGGAGGGGCTGAGTGGCCTCCTTCTATCCCACAATTTTCTCCTTTCCTGCAGTGTCTGGGGTTCCAAGGCTGAACGGACCCGGTCTTTCAGTGGGAACCTGGTCAGCGAAATTCGGTGCGAGGGAAGAGGACTCTCGACCAGGAGCTCAACAGCCCGGAACCGCGTCTGCTCACTCCCGGGATCTCAGCTGGCAGCTGTTTCTGGCAAAGAAAGGATCCGTTTTGGATCAGAGGGTGAATCAAAGAGGAACTAAAAACTAGTTCTCAACAGCAACAATCTTCCAAAACCGCCACTGTCGTTCATTATTAAAGTTTCGCTTTATTTTAACTGCAGGCTCTGCGTCCCACTCAACTTGGCACTTGCAAACCGGACAAGCTTCGCCTTAGCTTGGCCGCTGCAGATAGATGTGGTGGAATATTCCAAATGGTCTAAGTTGTAAACCCACCTTCCAGAGAAAACTCCGCACCGACTACTGTCAGGCACTTTACTACATTCCGGCTCCCAACACACCTCATGCGTGTCAAAACTGGCAACATATTACAGTAAATATATCACCTCACCAGTCAACTCCTATTTGCAACTGACCAATAAAGTTCCTTACCAATACCCCATCTCCGGTTAACTGGATATCAGGGCTGCTTCATCCCCGCTCCTGCAGCAGGAGGCTTTGGAGAACAGTCGGTGTGACAGGCAGACAAATCCAGCGAGCAGGGACACTGGACTAGAGTAGAGTTATTAAACAGCCCAGTTACAGCGTCCCAAAGACAGTTGCTGCAAATCCTGCTCCCAGCCACAATTAAAACTGAAACATCTTCGCATAGACGCAGGAATGTTCTAACTGTTCTTTCTTCTATTCATTTTTTTAAGCTTTATAATAGGCTGCGAGAAAAGCGTGTCTGGCATTCAAGTGCAGACTGCTCCCAGCCTCACTAGCTGCTGTGTCGCCTTCTGATTAAATAAATTGCTGTTCCTAAGCTTTTAGAGAGAAGGAGAGGAGGGCGGGGTTCCACTTAAAAGGGAGCTTTTAACCATGTCCATGGTATTATTCTCTATTTCTTCTTCTCTCTTTTAATGATTCCCATCCGGCTAGCACTTTACACAGACAGTGAAATAAAAGACTTAATGCACAGCACTGCAACCGTTTCTTTGGACAAAACAAAATTGAACCATTAACTGTCTCAAAAGCTCGGTAATTGGGAAAGGTGCTGTCCAGAGGGCACAGTTCCAAGAGAATTGGCGTTTCTGTACCGAATTTATATTCAGAGGCCCCCAACGTAGGCGGATACTGGGGTTTTTTTTATGATTCATAGACAATCCAGACATCAATTGTGAAAGAAATGAACAAAAATGGGTGAGATCACAGACTGGGTGTTGGGATCTGTTCTCATTGATAGCAATTCACCCAAAACTTTGATGTTTCTTCAGAATTATTGGTTCCTATGTTAAAATAGCAACTATAGATCAATACAGCACAGACAGAGGCATTAGCCCACTGCATTTGCAATAGCTCCTTATAGAGGGCTAGTCAATTCTACCTCACTCCCTGCCTCTCTCCCATCCGTCGTTAGACCCCACTTGGAGTACTGTGAGCAGATCTGGGCACCGCACTTTAAGAAGGATATATTGATTTGGAGGGAGTATATTGTAGTCCTATAAGAGTGATACTTGGACTTCAGGTGTTATGAAGAGAGACTATACAAACAAAGTCTGTTTTCTCTAGAATTTAGATGGTTAAGGGGTGATCTGGTCAAAGCCTTCAAGATATTAAGAAAAGACAGGGTAGATAAAGGTAAACTATTTCCATTGGTTGAGGGTCCTAGAACAAGGGGGCATAGTCTGAGAATTACAGCTAAACTATTCAGGAGAGATGTTAGGAAGTATTTCTACACACAAAGGGAGGTTTGGAACTCTGTTCTACAAACTGCACTTGGTGCTAGGTCAGTTTTAAATCTGAGATAGGTTATTTTTTGTTTAGCAAAGGTATGGAGGGATATGGGCCAAAGCGCTTATGAAGTTAGGCCACAGACAAACCACGATGTCACTTAATGGTGGAAAAAGTTTGAGGGATTGAATGGCCTGTCCTGTTCCTATCTCTTTGTTTAAGTAATTGCCTAATTCCATTTCGAAAGTCACTATTGAATTTGTTACCATCAGCCTTTCAAATACTACTGTCCAGATCATAACAAATGCATATGTGATTTATTCTTTCTCATGTCCTTTTTGGGTTTTTTTTGTCAATTATCGTTATTCTGAGTCATCTAGTCTCCAATATGCTAGCCAGCAAAAATAAGCAGTTTCCTTTTTTTTAGCTCTGTTACAATCTTTCAAAACTTTGAAAAACTCTACCAGAATGTCCTTTAAAGAGAACACCCCTTGCTTGTTTCCACAAACCTAAAGTCTTTAACACCCAAATCAGTCTGGGAAGTGTCTTCTGCCACGTCTTATGGTCTTGTCATCCTTTCTCATGTCTGGTGGCTGGAACTGAACAAAGCAAAGGAGAGTATTCTCATTTTAACCTGAGTACTTAGAAACGTTTAACATCATTTTTGCTCTGCTTATCTCTTTCTCATTTCTCAAAGTCAAGGATTCTGTATATTTTTTAACAACTTCAAAGGTTTGTGTATGTAAACCCTCTGGTGTCTCTGTTTCTGCAGCCACTTAAAAATTGCACCACCCATTTTCTTTGAAATAAACAAAATACTTTGCTATAATAGCTTTGATTTGGTTTGATTTAATTTATTATAGTGACATATACCTAAGTACAATGAAAAGCTTCGTTTTGCAAGCAATATAGACAGATCATAGCAAACAAGGACATACAGATCATAGGGAGTGTCCAGACTGAGGTATCCGAGGTTACAGTGCACAGGAGGTGGACAAAAGCAATGTTAACATTAGCAAGATCAACATTATTTGAAGTTAGAGAGGTCCATTCAGCAGTCTAATAACAGTTTGGAAGAAGCTGTTCTTGAACCTATCGGTGCACGGGTTCAAGCTTCTGTATCTTCTGCCTGACGGAAGAGGTTGTAGGAGAGCTGTACCAGGGTGGGAGGGGTCTTTGATGATGTTGGCAGCCTTTCTGCAGCAACGAGAAGCATAAATGGAGTCCACAGTTGGTTTCTGTGATGGTCTGGGCCATGTGTGCAACTTTCTGAAGGAATATATACTTGAAAAGGAATGTTTGTAGCGCGACAGAGTAAATGCAAGAGTCAGGTTCACTTTCAAAATACAGGGCCGCATATTTAAGATGGAGATATAGACGAATTCTCTTGGAGGGCTGTTAATGTCAGTGAGAGGTGGAGACTAGGTCATTGTTTATACTTAAGGCTGAGTTGACAGATTTCTGATGGATAAGGGAATTAAGGATTATGAGGGAGAGGCAGGAGATTGGAGTTAAGACCACATCAGATCAGCCATGATCTTATTGAATGACAGACCAGGCTCAAAGTGCTGAATGCCCTACTCCTGTACCTATGTCCTATCTTCTTTAGACAGACCCATCAGAGGGAACATTGAACATTCTCTGTCCTTCACATATGATTTTGTACTTCCATCTTATAGGGTAGTAGAGTGGCTCAGTTGTCAGCACTGCTGTCTCACAGCGCCAGAGATTTGGGTTCGATTCCAGTCTCAGGCAACTATCTGTGTGGTGTTTATACGTTTTCCCTGTCCCTGTGTGGGTTACCTCTGCATGCTCCAGTTTACACCCACAATCCAAAGGTGTGCAGGTTAGGTGGGTTGGCCATGCTAAATTGCACAGAGTGTCCAGGGATGTGCAGGCTGCCTGGGATTTCTGCATGAGAAATGCAGGGATAGGATAGGAGGGTGGGTCTGGATGGAATGCTCTTCAGACAGGGCAGTGTGGACTTGATGGACCAAATGGTGTGGTCCCACTCTGTAGACATTCTATGATTTTTAAAAGTGTAGTTTTCAGTGTCCAGTTTCATAGCTTCCAGGAATGGCGTCATGCAGACTCATTGAGTAATCATCAATTAATGAATTCTCATCGATATTTGTTTTGCTGCCCCAGGAAGTGGCCTAGCAAGATTCTCAGTTTATATTGAAACTGCAAGGAATGACTTGAAAGGAAAGTCCAACACCCTTTTCTCAGGGAGTACCATAGTGGGACAATAAATACCAGTAATTTCAACAATGCCCAGGCCCAAAGAATGAACTTTTAAAACCCTAATTAGTCATATTCCCAACTTCAACAGAAAGGCAGACTTCACTTTTGAACGTTTCCAGTGAGGTCATAAGGAACTTACGTTAAAACTAAGCTACTTTCTCTTAGGTCTGTCTACCAAGCTCCAGAAAGACTCAATTTTACACTGATCTTCATACACTCATTCAAAGTGCAGACTCATAAATAGAATAATAACTAGACAGAAATACACTGCCAAAACAATATTTCTGTACATTGAATTAAAACAAATGGTTTTAGTTAAAATATTTATCTTCTGCCAGTTTGGAAAAAGGTTTGTTTGAATGCAGGGAGACGTTCCTGTGGAGACCTGACATTCCAGCTCAGCTTCTCATGAAAAGCGAAGCCATGCAGCTGATCCCAAAGAAAACAAATCAGAACCCAAGACAGATTTCTGAAACCAGCTCAGACTTCTAACTCCATGTTTTTGCAGCTACATCTGCTCCAGCTCTTCACAAAGATATACCTCTTTGACAAGGTGAGTTAATGAAGGAGGCAACAGGAATTGGCCTAGAGACCAAGATCGGTTGCTGTTCCATTATTTCCACAAGGCAGTCATAGGAATGTCAGCAGTGGCACAGTGAGTAGTGCTCACACCTCTGAGTCAGCAAGTCATGGATTCAAGCCCTGTTCAAGATGTTTGAGTATAAAATATAACCAGGTGTTCTTAGTGCACAACAAAGTGTGTGCTGCACTGTCAGAGGAGCAGTGCTACACTATTAGATGAGCAATACGGAGGGAGGGATTCTCCACAAGAGGGCCATTACTAAGAGATCCCAACACAATTGGGGGTCAGTACAGAGGGAGCATTGCATCTCAAAAGGGGACTGCTACATTGCTGAGAGGCAGTGCTGAGGGAGAACTGAGTTGCCAGAGGGGCAGTACTGAGGGCGTTTGCACTGTCAAAGGGTCAGAATGAAGGAACACTACAACAGGACAATGTTGTACTATTGGAAGGGCGGAACTGAAGGAGAATTTGCACTGTCAGAAAGGCAATACCATGGGAGTGTTGCACTGTCAGAGGGTCCAGCACCAAGGGAGTGTTACATTGTCAAAGATGCAGTACTGAATGAGTGTTACACCGTCAAAGGGACCAGCTTTCAGGGAGAGATTAAAATGAGGCTCAATGTTCCCTTCAGGTGAATGTAGAAGTAAGCACAGTTTCCGTTTGAAGAAGAGCAGGGCTGTTCTCATTAATGTTTATCTCACAACTAATTTAATTGAAAACCAACTTCATTAAAAACATATTGTCTGATCGATATCTTTTCGCTGTTTCTGGGAGCTTGTTCCAGACAAATGTGTTGATTCTTTTTCTCTGTTACAATCGTAGCTGCACTTCATCTGCTGTAAAACAATAGTTGAGATGTATTGTGGGATGCTACATAAAGGCAAGCCTTTTTTATTCAATGTTTGAACTCTGACCTTTAAGCTGGGAAGAAGGGAGTTAAGATTTGCAAGTGATTAGGATGTCAAGGTCACTGGGGGGGGGCGTTTGTAAATAAGAGATTTCATTTGGATATAAAGCCCAT
Organism: Ginglymostoma cirratum; assembly: GCA_024137785.1. Lineage (NCBI taxonomy): Eukaryota > Metazoa > Chordata > Chondrichthyes > Orectolobiformes > Ginglymostomatidae > Ginglymostoma > Ginglymostoma cirratum. The sequence goes on from JAHRHZ010000251.1 coordinate 47,001,411, forward strand.
ATTACTTGCCTCCAAATGTGGTGGCCTTTCTGATCAAATAGCTGAGCTCTGCTCGCATGTTTCCTACAGCGTGGTTAATTCTGATCATTGCGAAAATTACGAACGTGTGCAGTCCCTTGGATGGATGCTCCAGGAACCAACAAAGCTAACAGTTCCTTCGACTTCGTCCATTTCAGTCTGCAAACAGGTTTGGATTGTCTGAGCTCAGGATGTGAGCTATAAAACATCCTGCATAATTCATGGCCATCCTTTGTGAATATTATCAGGGCTCCTCATATATCAGTCAAAGTGAGTGGGTGCATCCCACCTAGCTCTGCATATTCCCCATGACGCCGGGAATATATCTACACAGCGACCCCTCCCACCCTATGGGTTTCACTGCAAAACAAGATCCGCCCCCTCGGCTTCTGTCCATCGAGGGTCCGCCATAATGCCACGGTCACAGGCCACCCTGGTGCAAGCACTGAAACCACCCCCACATGAGCCAATAGAGTAGGAGTAGGCCCTCGAGCCTGCTCCACCATTCAATATGATTATCTCTCACCAACCCCCACTCAAATCCTGCCACAACTGGCCACTTCTGGGTTCATTTTCGATGTTGACCATACTGTAAAATGGCAGAAGATGCCAGTTACCAGCTTCTTGGCCATCTTTGTGCCTCAACCAGAACCGGATTATCTGCTGTTTTGCAGGATCTCACTGTGCTCAAATAGTTTGCTGTGTTTCCAAGGTTACAGCAATTCAGAAATAATTCACTGGCCATCGAGTGTTTTGGGGACACCAGGAGGTGGTGATGGGCACCATAGGAATTCAGGTTCTTGCTTCCGATCTATCGGATATCACGCCCAGCTTTTGGTGCATTGAAATCATTGAGACCAGGAGAGTTCTATGCTGGGTTCTAAATGGTCTTCACTGACACATACCACTTCACATTAACAGGGGACTGGCTGGTACAAGAATACATTTCACCTGGGCATAGACCATCCTCCACTACCTGACCAAAATGAGACCGGCTGGTGAATGTGTCCAGCTATTCCACCGTGCAATGCATCACTGTTAGCACCAACCCTGTCATTTTCGAGCAGAGATCTCTATAGTTAGAGACAAACAAACTGCAGATGCTGGATTCCAAGGGAGACAAACAGGAGGCTGGAAGAACATAGCAAGCCAGGCAGCATCTGGAGGAAAGCAGCAGTCAGCATTTCAGGTATTACCCTTCTTCCTGAAGAAGGGAAACATTGACTGCTCCTTTCCTCCAGATGCTGCCTGGAGATGACTGTAGATCTTTTTGAACAACATGTTGGGATACATTTTAACACAGTCCTCGAGCAAGTGGGACTTGAATGAGGACCTTCAGGCTCAGAGGTAGGGACACCAGAAATCGCTGTACAGTGATCAGAGTGGAACTTATGCCACTTCCTCTGCCCTTAAAAGGTTCCAGTGTATTGCTAGGGGAGGTGATGGCCCAGTGGTATTGTAGCTAGACTGTCAATCTAAAGACCCAGTTAATGTACTGGGGACCTGAGTACAAATCCTGCATTGGCAGATGGTAGAATTTGAATTCAGCCTTTTAAACAAAATCTGGAATTAAGAATCTAATGATAACCATGAGTCTATTGTCAATTGTCAGGAAAAGCCCATCTGGTTCACTAATGTCCTTTAGGGAAGGCAATCTGCCATCCTTACCAGGTCTGGTCTACACGTGACTCCAGACCCACAGCAATAAGGTTGACTCTTAACTGCTTTCTGGGCAATTAGGGATGTCATAGCCAGTGACGGCACATTCCATGAATGAATTAAAAACAAATCATTCTCTATAACAGCCTTATTAGGTTAATAAAGAATGGTCCCTCACTTCTAATCGTGAGAGACGAGGAATCATGGAAGACCAATGGGAACTTGTACCCGAATGAGTAAAATTTAACACTTGGCTATGAATAGCAATCAGAAAGCAAAGTGAGATGTTGCCCCTTATCTCAAGGGGCATGACAGTATACAATGGAGAGGAAGTTATGCTTCAGTTGTGCAGAGTTGTCCATGGGACCTTGCCATGCACAAATTGAGTGCCGTGTTTTCTAGCAAAGTTTAGCACCCCAGCACTGCTGCATTTTGTAAATGAACTCCTGTCTCTCTACTGTGGAAAAGAATCTCAAAAACACAAACAAAATACATCAAGCCAAGGATTAAGATGTGTGACTGTTAATGATCAGCTAAAGTATCTCGTCACTCACATTCCAGTAACTTGGAATGAGCATCAAATTTTTACAGAAACCACCTCCTCAGAAGAAAGGAAACTAATGTCAAACTTTTCTGACCCAGAAATGGGAGCGAAGGCAGAAATAATTCCTGTCTGGATCCTAAAGGGTGGACAGGTTAGCTAACAAGGCTTCAGGCAGATTCTGTCCTGACTTCTTAAATCTTCTTCAATGGATTCATTCATCACCAGAGGATTGTTTGTATGACATCAGTGGGATAGGTCTTTGCTCAAGGCTTGTCATGGAAGCAGAACTAAAATCTCAGAAGCGTTTAATGCCACTTTGAGACATGAGTACAACAATCAAAGCTGACTCACCAGTGCAATGCTGGGGCAATGTTGCAATGTCAGAAGTGATGACTATCGGAGGAGATGTAAAACCAAGCTGCCTTCTGAGGTGGAAGTAAAAGATCTCATTCAACAATTTCACAAAACAGCAAGCCAGTGATACCTTGCCAACATTTATCTCCTCGATCAACATCACCAAAACAAGATTAGCACATTTTTGCGTGCAGGATCTTGCTGTGCTCAAGTTGACTGATTTGTTTGCGGGTAGGTTAGCTCAGTTGGCTGGATGGCCGATTTGTTATGCAGTGTAATGCCAACAATTTGGGTTCAATTCCAACACTGGCTGAGGTTACCATGAAGGACTCTCCTTCTCAAACTCTCCCCTCACCCAAGTTATGGTGACCCTCAGGTTAAACCACAACCAGTCATCTCTCTAATGTGAGAGCAGCCCTGTGGGCTGGTAAGAGTATGGCTACTGTACGGAGCAAAAGTGACTATACGTGAAAAGTGCCTATTTGTCAGCAAAGTGTTTTGAGATATCTGGTGATTGTGAAAAGTGTTATATAAATGCACATCATTCTTCCTGTAAATGGATTATAACCTACGCACAGGTGAGGGAGCCTTTTAAAGCTGCAAAAACCCTCTGGCATGGAATCTTTTAATCCGAAAGCCGGCAGCCTCGCTCAGTGGGTGGCTCTGAACCTAATTTCTGAGATGGGAGGCAATGAGAGTGAGTCCCACTCCTGGGAAATGCATCCATGATCACAGCTGACACTGTTAGACAGACCACTGCACCTTCACAGCAGCAGTCCTGAGGGAGTGCCGTTCTCTGTGAGAAGCAATGCTGAGAGAGGGCAGCACTGCTATCAGGGCAGTACTGAGGGAGTGATGCACTGTCAGAGGGTCAGTACTGAGGAAGTGCTGCACTGTCAGAGGATCTGTGCTGACTTCTATTTTTCACTCGGCCAAGGAAAATGGGCATCACTGGCTGGCCAGCATTTATTTCCCATCCTTTGTCGCTGTTCAGAAGGTGGTTGTGAATACCTTCTTAAACTCGTGGACGATACGAAGGTGGGTCGAGTTGTGGATAGTGCGGAGGGCTGTTCTAGGTTACAAAGGGACTTTGATAGGATGCAGAGCTGGGCTGAGAAGTGGTAGATGGAGTTTAACCCTGAAAAGTGTGAGGTGATTCACTTTGGAAGGACAAATTTGAAAGCAGAATACAGGGTTAACGGAAAGATTCTTGGCAGTGTGGAGGAGCAGAGGGATCTTGGGGTTCATGTCCACAGTTCCCTGAAAGCTGCCACCCAGGTAGATAGAGTTGTTAAGAAGGTATATGGTGTGTTGGCTTTCATTAATAGAGGGATTGAGTTCAAGAGCCATGAAATTATGCTCCTGCTATACAAAAGCCTGGTTCAGCCACATCCAGAGTATTGTGTCCAGTTCTGGTCACCTCATTACAGGAAAGATGTGGAAGCGTTAGAAAAGGTGCAGAGGAGATTTACCAGGATGTTTCCTGGAATGGAGGGAAGGTCTTACAAGGAAAGGTTGAGAGAGCTAGGGCTTTTCTCTTTAGAACGACGAAGGATGAGAGGTGACTTGATAGAGCTGTACAAAATGATCAGAGGTATAGATAGAGTAGACAGCCAGAGACTTTTTCCTAGGGTGGAGGTAGCTTTTACGAGGAGACATAGTATTAAAGTGAAAGGAGGTAGATATAGGGGAGACGTCAGAGGTAGGTTCTTTACTCAGAGAGTGGTGGGGGCGTGGAATGCATTGCCGGAGAGGGTAGTGGAGTCGGCCTCATTAGGGGCATTTAAGCAGCTATTAGATAGGCATATGGATGATAGTATAAGTTAGCGGTGAAGGTTAGCTAGTCCTCAGGTTTAGGGTAAAAGTCCGGCACAACATCGTGGGCCGAAGGGCCTGTACTGTGCTGTACTGTTCTATGTTCTATGTTCTATTGCAGTCCCTGTCCTGATGGGCTGGTGTCTGGGACATTGTCAGGTATGGTTCTGTGAGTGTGACTACGTCAGGCTATAGCTTGACTAGTCTGTCAGACAGCACTGCCAATGTTGTCACTAGCCCACAGAGATGACTTTTGGAAGGTCAACAGGTTTCTGCTGATTCTGGATTTTCTAGTGCCTTGGGTGATTCCAGGTGATCCATCCAGTTTCATTTTTTTTGTCGAGACTTTGTAGCATTTGATAAACTGAGTGTCTTGCTCAGCCATTTCAGAGGGGCAGTACTGACAGTTGAGAGTCAACCACGTTGCTGTGCATCTGGAGTCACATGTAGGCCAGACCTGGTAAGGGTGGCAGATTTTCTTCCCTGAAGGAAATTAATGAACCAGATGGGGTTTTCTCGACAAACAGATAGATTCATGATCATTGGTAGATTCTTAATTTGAGATATTTTTATTGAATTCTAATTCCATCACCTTCCGTGGCAGATTTTGAACCTAGGTCCCCAGAATATTAGCTGAATTTCTGCAATAATCTAGCAATAAAATTTCTAAACCAACACCTCCCTTAGTATCACAGACCATACATCATATAATCCCTACAGTGTGGAATCAGGACATTCAGCCCATCAAGTCCACACTGACCCTCCAAAGAGGATTCCACCCAGACCCAGCCCCCCCCCATCCCTGTAACCCTGCATTCCCCATGGCTTACATCTAGTCTGCACATCCCTGACACTATGGGTAATTTAACATGACCAATCCACCTAGCCTGCACATCTTCAGACTGTAGGAGGAAACTGGAGCACCCAGAGGAAACCCACACAGAGACAGGATACTGCAGGAACACTTCATTGTTGAAGGTTCAGTGTTGATGAAGTGTTGTAATGCAGAAAAGCTGTCTTAACATAGCTTCAACTGGAGGAGGTGCCACGTCTTTGGATGAGATGTTAAACCAAACATTCAAATACCCCTCAAGTTGAGTGTAATAGATCCCAATTTTGAAGCAAATTCCAGTCCAGGTTAACAGTTATCGCTGAATCATGATGAAAGCAGATTCTTGCACCTATTTGTTTTTCTTTGTAATGTTACGTATGAATAAATGTAACTAGTAGATTCAGCTTTACACAATGTCTGGCATTGTTAGTACTGCCCAGGAAGAATAATCAGGACAATGGACAGCTCCTGTCTGCTCACGTCCCATGTGCTCAGTGTCCTGGTTAATGCATTGGTGCATCATCTCATTAGGATCACACAGAATGGTCCTGAAAATGATTCAGGAGGGAATTGGGTGAGAGCATAGAAACTGTCTGTCTCACTGGGCAATGGTGCGTGAGAAACCGTAAGCTCGAGTGAACTACATCCCTTAATGAAACAGGAAAATACTGACTATCTCTGTTACAACATATTCTCAAATGTTGGTTGTCGAAAAAAATAATAAATTTAAATGCTGCAATTTGGTCAATGACACATTAAAATGTGAAGAGAAACCAGTTTCACAATTTTCACCCACATCAACATTAACTAATATGTAAGTAAAAAAATCGTGAAGGCAGCTGCCCTTTCCTTTCATATTATCACCAGACACTTGGAAATAATTTCTTTACTCTGTTCCTGCAGCCTCTCCTCTCTTTCCAGGGAATCTTGATTGAAGCAATAAGGTGTATCTGATGTGTAAAAGCATACTAAATGGTAATTAAACTGTCAGATCTGTCACTGTGTAATTTCACGAGTAGTGGCACTGAAATCAAAGTCTTCTGAGGTTATTTTGGTGAAAGGCAATGGACGCTGTGCTAATAAGGCATGCCGTTTTAAATTCAAATTTGGCTGTGGTTACTGACTCATAATTTGAACTTGCCTCGAGGTGCTCTCGTGTGGAAGAAGGCCATTTGGCCCATTGAGTCCACACACCGACTCTCTGAAGAGGATCTCACCCAGACCCAAACCCCCTGCCATAACCTTGTTAACTCACATAACCTGCACATCCTGGGCACTATGGGTAATTTAGCATGGTCAATCCACCTAACCTGCACATCTTTGGACTGTGGGAGGGAACCAGAGCATCCAGAGGAAACCCACACAAGCTCTAGGAGAATGTGCAAACTCCACACAGTTGCCTGAGGTGGAATCAAACCTAGATCCCTTGCATTGTGAGGCAGCAGTGCTAACTATTGAGTCACCATGCCACCTGTATTTGAGTGGACAGTTTTTGTACAGTGATAGGATCATTGCACACACTTCCCTGAAAATGTAGCAAACGTACTGCGTTTGTACTGACACTCAGCAGCCGACAGCAGGCCACAGCAGGGAATAAGTTGCTAGGGGAGAGTTTGCAAACCTCCTGAATGTCACACTGGTGGTTCTGGTGGAAGAGCTTTAAGGGAGGGATGACTTGTATGTGTAGGAAGGAAGGAGATTATCTCACCCTCCTTTCCCTCTTATACCTCTCTCCTGCAGCAGCTGGTGCTGTTTTGCCTGCTTTCATGTCCCCTTCCCATCCCTCCTTTAGACTAATACTCTCATTAATACCTCAGAGATATGCGCAGATGAGGCAACATGTTTGAGCAGGAGTTGTATTCAACGCTTTAAAATGTCTGCTCTGGTGCAGATTGCCCCCAATTAGTTTCTTTTCTCAGTGACCACACCCAGTGCAGAGTACAAACACTCTCACACAATCACACACTATACAATCTATCAGGAGTAACCCCTATCAAGATACGCATGATCAAGCTTGTAACTCATGGAAGGTGTCCACCAAAGTTTAGTAGCTTCTTTTGGTTGGGGTCATCAGAGAAATTCCAGAATAAATGTTGATCAAGGATTGTTGACATCCAGATAAAATGTCTGATTGCAATTGTGAAGTAATTCAAAACTTCTCTTCAAACCTCCAGCAGTATGTGAAATGCAAAACTGATATATATTTAAATCATCCTCAGAATCTTCCGCAATGACTTGTTTACTCTTAATTATCTGGATATTGTTAGCAGAGGGTGTTAGATGAATTACAATCTGTCAAAATGTCACACAAAGTCATTAGTGAGTACTGTACCTGCAACTTAATTAGCAATCAGCCCCTTAAGTCCTCTACATGCCCATTAACATTGCCTGCTTCAACTCTTTAATCAATAAGTCATCTTGTGCTAAATGCGGGCTAAGCAAGGTTCTGGACAACGTCTTGGCTACCTTGGATGTTCTGTAGCACCTAAAATTTCCAGGGAAAATTTACCCTGCACAGGATTGGTGTTGCTAACTCTAATTCACTTGACCTCATGTCTCCAACAGCCCTGACCCCAACATTTAGCTATTGGCCACCCAAAAAGTCTATCCTCATACAGTGCATCTTTATTTCCAATTTGAAAGTAAACAGTAATCATTGGGTGACTATCAAACAGCAGTGTTCACAGAAAGTGAACTTAACATACTATTTTGTTTCATGTCCTGATAAGTGTTCTGTTTCTGTTGGCAACAATCCCTCAAAGGTCAATCTTTGATTCCTGGAAACTGCTGGGCTGTTTCTACTGCTCCTCAGAGCAATTAAAAAAACCCTCAAAGGTCCTTCTAATTTCCTTGACAATTCTAATGCTGTCCAGGTATTTTCCAACCTCCATAAATCTGACTCCACCTAAAATTATGTCACCCAAAACCCTAGCTTGCATCAACTCTTCGATCCCGAGCTAACTAACCCTCATCGGCTTTCAGATCTGACAATGCCTAACCTTAAAAATTCCCATCCTCATGTTCAAATTCCTCCATGGTTTTGTCACTTCCTAACTTTGCACTCTCACCCAGTGGTCTGAAATCACTGCATTCCTCCAATTCTGGTGTTCTCCACAAGTCTATTTTTAATGCCTCCATTATTTGGCAACCATAACTTCGGGTAGCTCAGCCCTTAAAGCTTCAGGGATTCCTTTCCTAAATCTCTCTACCCTTCAATGCCTGTCTTGAAGCCTACTTATTTTGCCAAGCTTTGTTTATCTGTCCTAATGATTCTACGTGTAGATTGATGTCCAATTCTTTGGAAACATTAGTGCCCTGGGGTGCTATGAAACTGCTGGCTCTTGTGGTTGTTTTCAGCACCATCCTTCATCATAAGTCATTCAATCTGCATCGCAACCCGACAACATATAATTAATGGTTGTTAATACAAAATGCAGAGCGCAGCAGACTTTTACACATATTCTATAAGTTGAGGAAACCTGAATTTTTGCAATACTTTGTAATTATTTGTAGAAAGAAACGTTCCATACTGTGCAATCCTCTTCTTTATTTTATATTTTGATTTTATTAATTGTGATTACTTGTTTTATTTGCATAATCATCACAATTCAGAGCGTGCCACCATGATGAGTTTTCCATAAGTCAATTGTTAAGCAATAGCCTTGCTCCCCAGACTTCCGCTTGCATCAATAGCAGAGAAGGAGCCCCTCAAATAGATCAATGATTCGTCGATATGGTAGTCAATTTGCCTAGTCATAGAGTCATTGAGATCTACAGCACAGAAACTGTCCTTTTTCGCCCATTGCATCTACTCTGGTCAAAAGCAACCACCACTATCTCCACCAACCAAACATTGCATTCCCCCACCCTGCACAGACATCAAGGAGATATATGGGGGAGGTTAAAACTAGTCAACGCAGGCAAATGCACTCTTTGTGCCTCTGTGGGCCTCCGTAGAATGCATTTGATGAAAACAGTAACCCACCAAGACTCTTAGCAAACCTGTAGCCTCTACCATCTTGAAGGTCAAGTATAGAAGATATATGGGAACACCACCACCTATTAGTTCTCCTCCAAGGCAGTCACCATCCTGCCTAGGAAATACAGCCCCATTGCTTCTGTCTCAATGGGTCATAATCCTGAAATTCTGTTTGTAATGACAATGTAGATAGAACTACTCCACAGCCCATGGACTGCAGTGGTTCGAGGAAGTAACTCATCCCCCTCTTTTTCAAGGATGTTAAAGATGGGCAATAAATTCTGGCCCAGCCAGGGACACCCATATCCCATGAATGAATTTTATAAATTTGCAACAACGGCTATCCTTAAAGACCCACACCGAAAGCCCTTAAGTCTAACAAAGTTTCAGCAACCGACTCAAAGAGGGATCTAAAGCTATTAAAAGATCTTTATGGAATAAATGATATTAAAATTGAGCTGGAGTGATGGGGCCAACAGTAATGAACCTTTGCGTTACCTTCTGTTCTGTTAAAGATGTCCCCAAGGTGTGATGCACTTAGAGTCATACAGCACGGAAACAGACCCTTTGGTCCAACTCGTCCATGCTGACCAGATATCCTGAATTAAGCTAGTCCCCGTTGCCAGCATTTGGCCCATATCTGTCTAAACCCTTCCTATTCAGGTACCCATCCAGGTGCCTTTTAAATGTTGTAATTGTATCAGCCTCCAACCACCTCCTCTGGCAGCTCACTCCATACACGCACGAAAAAGCTGCACCTAAGGTCCCTTTTAATTCTGTCCCCTCTCACCTTAAACCTATTCCCTCCTCTACCCTGGGAAAAAGAACTTAGCTGTTCACCCTATTGATGCCCCTCATTTTTTATAAACCTCTGTAAAATCATGCTTCAGCCTCCTACACTCCAGGGAAAAAAGGCCCAGCCTATTCAGCATCACCTTGTAGCTCAAACCCTTCAATTCCACTCGGAAACTTTCTTGTAAATCACTTCAGCACTCTCTCTCTCCAATGTATTCTCATCCTTCCTGGGATGTGGTGTCCACAATGATAGACAATACTCCCTGCGATGCCAAGACATACAAAGTTATAGGCCAAGTGATAGAAAGTGGGACTAGAATAATTAGGTGATTGTTTTTGACCAGCGCATATCTGATGGGCTGAAGGTCCTTTTTACTGTGCTGTAGATCACCATGATTCTACATCTCTAGTACTGGGTTCAGGATGTGCAGGCTATGGGTAGGGTACAGGGAATGGACAGTAGCAAAGTGACTATAACGCCAGATTAGCAACTCAAACTTACAGAGTACACATCTGATGGCAGTGCAATTGAACTCAGGTGGTTTACTGTTTGCATCAGGGAAAGTGACCATGAACTTGTTACACTGCCATTAAAATCTCAACCAATCACACAAATCCTCAGGGAGGGGATGTGCCACCTTCGCCCAGTCTGGCCTACTTGCACTCTCATGTCATTGGCTGTTACTGTACTTAGGGCAACGAGGGGAAGAAACACTATCCTTTCCTATGCCCCCAAGATCGGTCGTAATGAAAGGTAGACAGGCTGAGGGGGAATTAACATACAGACGAATGGGCTGCAATGGGAGAAATATGGTTGAGTATTTGTGGGCAGATGAGATTTTACATGGTTGGACTCCATTAGATGAGTTAGTGACCTAGAGAGTTAAGCTCCGATAGGCCTGGTAAGGTCTGAGAGAGATAGGCTTCATTGGTGAGTTAGCATTTGAGAGAGGTGGGCTCCAATGGGTGAGTTAGTGTCTGAAAGAGCTGGACTCCAATGGGTGAGGTAGGGTCTAAATGACTAAGGCTCCAATAGGGGAGTTAGTGTCTGAATGAGTTCGGCTCCAATATTGGATTTAGGGTTCAACTGAGTTAGACTCCGAAAGAAGGGTTTCGGGTCTGAGACAAATAGTCACCGATGGGTGCGTTAGCATCTGAATAAGCTAGGCTCCAATAGGGGAGGTGGGCTCCAAGGGAGTTAAGCTCCAAAGAGTGAGTTAGGATACTATAGGAATGGGCTCTGATGTGGGAATCAGGATACTGGAGCAATGGGCTTCAATGGAGCACTAAAAAGTTCAGCTTTACTTGTTTGAATGAAATTCTTCATCCCCAAATTTTTTCATCGTTTAAATACTTAGCCACAGCTGGAATTTTATATTTAACACAATCAATAAAATTCTTTAAAAGACGCAGAATAAATGAAGAATGTGTCTAATGCATTGATTCGACAAGTGGAAGGTAATCAGTTTGTGATTTACTTGTTGCAGCCATCAGCAAATGTCAGGATTCTGTTGGCATGACCACAAAGCCATTAAGAGTTCAGATTTGATATATGGATGCCTCACATTTATTTCTGCGTTGCACATGCCATGAAATGGTCATTAATATAGATGGACATTTTCAGAAACTGGATGCTAGTCTGCTATTATGGAGCCAATTACTTCAGGAAATCTCAGGCAACCATCAAACACTTTGGACATTAAATGACTTTGAGCCACTTAAATGCATTTCTCAGTGGGCGATATTCTTCAGCACTGAGAGCCCTGCGTTCAGCACTTCTTGCAAGAACACCGGATCACAGCTGCCCTTGACTTAAAAATGTCCTTGTCTAAGCCACAAAGAAAAGAATCAGTATGTCAGATGGGGATAGTCAGAAATAAAGGCAGAAAGTGCTGGAAATGCTCAGCATGTCTGGAAGCATCTTTTCCCTGTCAGTGGTGATCGTTTAAGTTATTCATTCCTTTTCACCCCTAGATTTTTAAATATTTGGGAAAGTTTTCCATGTCTTCTACAGGGAAAACAGACGGAACATATCCATTCAACACCTACAGTCATAGGGTCATTGAGATCTCCAGCAGAGAGAAAGGTCCTTTGGCCCAATGTGTCCACACCAGTTGAAAACAACCACTGAACTATTCTAATGTCATCTCCCACACTTGGCTCATGGCCTTATATGCCTTGGCATTGCAAGTCCATTCTAAATACTTCTTCAATGTTATTATGGTTTTAGCCTCTACCACCATTACAGGCAGTGAGTTCCACATTCCCACTATCATCTGGGTGAAAACATTTTTCCTCACATCTCCTCTAAACCTTCTGCCCCTTACTTAAGATCCTTGCCACCTGGTCATTGATCCTGCAACAAGGGGAGAAGTTCCTTCCTATCTACTCTATCTATGCACCTTCTAATTACATTATCTCAATCATAGTCGTCTCTCAAATTCCTCCGCTCTAAGGAAAACAATTTCAGTCTATCCAATTCCTCTTCATAACTAAAACTCTCTACCTGAGCTAACACCCTGATAAATCTCCTCTGCATCCCTAACAGTTCCCTTATCATGATTGCTCCTGTCGCTTTGCACATTACCAGATCTAAAATAATTGGCTCCCTGGTTGGCTACCTTTGACAACCTGATACGTTCAATCTAAATGTACTTACACATGATTATTTCAGTACCTCCCTTACAATCCCCAGTTACTTCTTCCAATATACTCTGTCCTATTGTATAACTATTGTTGGGGGTCCTATAAAATCCACCCATCAAAAACCTCTTACTTTTCCCATTTGTTATCTCCACCCAAACTGATTCTACTTTCTGTTTTTCTAGCTAAAATCATCCCTCACTACTGCATTAATGACATCCTTAATTAATAAAACTACCCCACCTCTTTTACCTAGCTTCCTGTCTTTTCAAAGTGTCAAATACCCTTCAATATTTAGGTGTAGCCTTAAATATAATGCAACCAGGTCACTACAATGGTTTTCAGGTCATACATATTTATTTCTATCTGTGTTAAGTTCAGTGGTCTGGAAAATATGCATTCACGGTGTAAGGGTGCATTTTTAAATTGATCTTGCCGCACTTAACCTAGAGGGTAGGTGAAAAAACAATTTGGGGGCACCCCATCTGGAATTGTACTGATTTGGAGAACCTCACCCAAGGTCTGGTTATTGACACCACTAAACCAAATTGACGTGGTGATGTTTTGTTTCACTTCAGCAATTCATGACCCGTGGAACACACCCATGGAACCAGGCAGGACACAGTGATGATGATGACCTCAGGATTCTGACTACTGACTCTCCACAGATGATGCTGACTAATTTCAAAACCAGGAAGCTGAAAATATCTGACCTCTCCGAGGAACTTAGGAACACAACCCTTTCAGGTCTGTGTCCCCAATTAATTGGCTGCGGACCCTAGGAATGTGACTGTGTGGGTTTCCTCCAGGAGCTCTGGTTTCGTCCCATGGTCCAACGATGTGCAGGTTATAAGGATCAATTAGATCTGCCTTCATCCTTCTAAACTCCATCGAGTATAGACTCAGAATCCTCAAACATCCCTCATATGTTAAACTTTTCATTCCTGCGACCATTCTTGTGAACCTCCTCTGAACCCGCTCCAAGGCCAGTCCATCTTTCCGGAGATATGGGGGCCAAAACCGCACACAACACTCCACATGTGGTCTGACTGAAGCCTTATAGAGCCTCAGAAGTACATCCCTGCTTTTATATTCAAGTCCTCTCAAAACAAGAAATGTTAGTGGAAACCTTATAGAAGTTCATAAAATAATGAGGAACATAGATAGAGTAAATGGCAGTTGTCTTTTACCGAGATGGGGATATTTCAAAATTAGAGGCACATTTTTTAGGTGAGAGGAGAGAGATTTAAAAAAGACATGGGGACAATTTTTTTACACAGAGGGTGGATCGCATGTGGAATGAACTTCATGAATGTGGGTACAATTACAACATTTAAAGACATTTGGATAAGTACATGAATAGGAAAGGTTTAGAGGGATATGGGCCAGGAGCAGGCAGGTCAGGCTAGTTTATTTTAGGATTATGTTCGGCATGGACTGGTTGGACCGAAGGGTCTGTTTCTGTGCCGAATGACTCGATGAATCTGTGATGCTAATTTGTCCGTCTGTCCTACGGAAACTTGTGAAAAAACAGGTTATTCAATTGCCAGGTGTATTGGGCATGGTTTTACCTGTTGAAGCTAAGAAAACAGACATAATTGTAGTAGTTGCACAGCATTCAGTGGAAATACAGGCACACTCAGATGTCCCAGGTAGAGAGGCATCGGACTATAGAGTTATGAGTGAAGCAGCTTGAGCACGGAGAAAAAAGAAAACGCTGGAGATGGAATTCAAAGAGAAGAACAAGACAAATAAAGGAAATGAAAATAAAAATAATGGAAATGAGCTGAGTAGAATTAGAATTGGAGAGGCATAATGAAGAGAGAGATGGGGAATTGAAGCTTAAAGGGATGCCGTTTTAATAGAAGATAACAGACGCATACTCTGACATGCTCATAACTATAAATTCCAGGAAGGAAATGTTTTTATGGACCATGCCAAAATTTGAGGAAAATGATGTGAAGGCATTCTTAGTGTCATTTGCGAAAATATCAAGACAAATGAGTTAGCCAAAGGGAAGCCAGACTTTACCCATACAGTGTACATTGACAGGTAAAAATGACAGGGAATTACAGCTTCACTGTAAAAAGAGAGATCACGACACTAAACAAATACAACGTTGGCTCCGTTTGTGTTAGTGGCAGAAGCATATAGGCAAAGGTTCCATGGTTGAACAACACAGTCTGGGCAAAACTACGATGGATTTGAAAGAGTTGAGCAAAGCAATTTTAACAAGTGCAAAGAAGAATTGGAAGTTGAAATCAAGTATGAAGTCCTTAAAGAAATCATTCCCTTAGAGTAACATAAAGACACACTACCTTCCATGAGAAGAACACATGTTGAGGACAAAAAGGTTGCTAGGCAGGCAGCAGTCATGACCAATGATTATGATCTGATTCATAAAACTGAATAATTTTTTCTGTTACCCTCATAAATTCAAGGGATAGAAAAGGGGAGAGTGAAATGAAGGCAAGTAGCCAAGATAAGGAATGGATAGCTGTGAAAGCCTAGAGTCTCCTCCTCAGATGAGAAGGGAAGGTACTGAGTGTGAAGGTGAAAAATAGAATCTGAATTGCAACAAGGCAGAACACATTCACTCAGAATGCTGGTTGTTGCAAGGGAAACCCAGGGGACTTATTGGAGCTCATCAGAATTAGTCTGAAATGGGAATTTAAGAGGAAAATGCTACAGATTAAATTATAGCTACGACTATTACTAAGAGATAGAAGGTAAACAGAAGAAGTACACAGGATAGATGAGAGATACGAAAACCGCTTTTTCTTTGTGATACAGCCAAGTGTATACGTACACTAAAGGATACAGGAGCTACTCAGAGATAATAGGTACTGCAGATGCTGGAGAATCCGAGATAACAAGGTGTGGAGCTGGATGAACGCAGCAGGCCAGGCAGCATCAGAGGAGCAGGAAAGCTGACGTTTCGGGTCAGGACCCTTCTACAGATAGTCTGCTATCACACACAGCCCATTGTTAACCACGAATAGTCTCCGCTAATAGCTATTCACCCTCCTAGCCAGATTGTTTTCCACTCCTTTGTCTGTCCAACTGTTCTTTTCTGGCTTTGGGCCCTATCCCACCCATCATTACCCGCCCCCATCCCCTTCCCCGTATCTCCTGCATATAAAACTACAATTTCCTTGCTACCAGCAGTTCCAAGGAAAGGTCACTCAAATTAAAATGTTAATTCTGATTTCTCTCCACAACGTTGCCAGACCTGCTGAGCTTTTACAGCAATTTCTGTTTTGTTTCTGATCTACAGTTTCTGATCTTCTGATTCCACAGTTCTTTCGGTTTTTATTCAGTACCAAGGAGAAGCACTACAAAGTAAAAAAACGAGATTTTGGAATTGTTGATAACAAGGTGTGGGGCTGGATGAACACAGCAGGCCAAGCAGCATC